>NQII01002118.1:205991-229747 GCA_002778355.1 Clitarchus hookeri | reverse complement strand
AATAGCGATTGCTAATAGGAGGCCTCCGAACAATGTTTACAATCTATTATTTATAATAAAAGTAAAAATTTAAACAAGTTTTAAGATATAAAAGCAGTTGAACAAATAACATACTCCACTGTTAATGAAAAATAATATTCAGATTATTATTATTTTTAAATGAAACTACTCAAGTAACAACTCATATATATATATATATATATAAATAAAGAAATTGTAAGAGTATACGTCATAACATAGAGACATCTCAATTATAGTACTTCTTATCACTGTAATTTAAGATTTTAATTTTTATAGAAAACAAACAATTTTTAAAATTCACCATATTCAATAGACATTATTATCTGATATCGAAACATATTTATTGTATAATAAGTAACATTTATTACGTTAACAGTTTGTTTGTTATAAGTACGTATCCATTCTGTTTCCCTCTTAAGTATTGAAACGTAGAAAAAAAAGCTGCTGCAACATTTCTTTTCTTTTTTGCATTTTTCCAATAATTAATTTAATAATATTCTACGTTTCGATACCATCCCATCAGTGTCCTAACACAGTGACGTCATATACCGTTTAGTATGTAACATTACTCTTAAAACATCACTATTTTGTTACTGATCTACCATGCATTCAGTTTACAGCACGTGTATTTTCTGTAAAACTGCACATGATAATTGTTGTGACGGGGAGAGCAGTTAACTTACCAAATTTAAATTATTTTCATTGTTAAATATTGTTTGATATTTTAATGTAATGAACAATTCACGCCAAGTGGTGCTTAGGGACTCGCGAACTCTAGAAAGGCTGACGCGTTCGCGAACCGCCTGCGGGGCGTCTGCCGCGCTCGCGTGGAAGACAATCTGCACACCCAGTGGAAATGCAAGTGCAAGGCGCGCAAGGCCACTGTAACCACACCGCCCAGCGTTTTATCGGCCCACCTTGCCAAAGGACTGCACGATAGCAACTGGCAGTTCCTTATACCTAAATTATCCGTCTATTTTAAATCCTTTCAAAAATATTTCCTACCGTAGCGAAGAGGACTTCAACCTGATCCATATTCCTGCTGCCACAACATGAACCCCGCAACTCCCAGTCATCCACAAAATCCACACGGACTTTAAGGCGAGATGAGGGCATCTCGCAAGTGAACATTGGGGGAAATGTTATGGTTTGATCAGGCCTTAGCTGAACGGCTTGCCTGATCACACCTTTAAACATTAAATCTGGCAACGAGCGGGATTGCAACGCCACCATTTGGTCGTCGATCCTTGCGAAAGAAGACAGTTGCAGAAATCCCCTCCACCAGTCACTGAGTGGGGCCGCAGAACTACGCGCTTGATATAGGCCGGCGTAACACCCGGAACGTCGTCTGTCGTCTTTCATCTTTCGTTTTTAGTCCTTTGGGTGACCCGACCAGCGAAGCAGACTAGGAAGATGGGTGTGTCCGTACGGCGTTAACCGTCTCGCAGAATCAGCCTCCGGCTACAACAACGCGATGACTTTCTAGTTAGGTTTAATTAAAATGGCGTGAATCATACTTCAATTAAATAATAAACTTGGTATTCAATTTAAAGCTCCCCCGATCAATAGTAATTTAAATAGCAACTGTATAATCTTCATGTAATAAAACCTGATCAGATATTGTTGTGCTCTAACGAATCATGAGTCATTATTGAGCTACGTCCCTAAATACTTTCAAGTACGAATTGGCTGAAAAGCTAGTTCGTAACAACCTGCTGTCCAGGCCCGAACGAGTTGGGATTCCCAGCAACGATGCAGTGGAAATTTTCATCGCACACCTCTTCATACTCCCTGAATTTGCTGCCGGACCAGTAGCTATAGGCAACACGACTTAGTCCAGGTTTTACGTAATGATAGGTTCTTGCCAGATGGAAGCCAGCCATTTGGTCTGTCTGCTGCGAACTGGATGCTCGTTGACATAGCGAGNGTCTGTCTGCCGCGAACTGGATACTCGTTGACATAGCGAGGCCTGATTTATATAGGAACGGTTACAAAATGGCGATGCTGCCTCCATCTTGGAAATCGNACTCGTTGACATAGCGAGGCCTGATTTATATAGGAACGGTTACAAAATGGCGATGCTGCCTCCATCTTGGAAATCGGCCATGAAGTCCATTCACGATCTTGGCAAGCAGTAANTCTTCATACTCCCTGAATTTGCTGCCGGACCAGTAGCTATAGGCAACACGACTTAGTCCAGGTTTTACGTAATGATAGGTTCTTGCCAGATGGAAGCCAGCCATTTGGTCTGTCTGCCGCGAACTGGATACTCGTTGACATAGCGAGGCCTGATTTATATAGGAACGGTTACAAAATGGCGATGCTGCCTCCATCTTGGAAATCGGCCATGAAGTCCATTCACGATCTTGGCAAGCAGTAACAGGAACCTTGAGAAGGTCTCGCTAAAAGTAACGAAACATTTACATTTTCTGCAGGTAACTTCGCCTTTCACGTCCACAATGTCTTGGTAGTTGGACGACGCACATGCGTGCTCTGGAACCAAGCCAGTTCTCTGTAAATTACATACATATTACATAACATGTACCTGTTTTATTTATGTACCGCACTAGCAAGAAACAATATTTCATGGCTTGAATTTAGCATACGCAACAATTCGTCTCTGTACACAGAACACAAATGTGATGCACAGGGCTTGTCTAATGCCGGCATCCACCCGCCCCTGTCTTTACTATCGTGCCTTTGGTGCTATATATCGTTACAGCTGTCGGTAATTTCGTCTGGCCATGGCGAACTGCAAAGGTGAACGTAGTATTCGTCATCTTCACATAGGAAGCTCGGTAAAAGCTGGGAGGTGTCTTGCGGTGAAATTATATTCCACCTGAGTCGGAAATGAATATTCCCATTGTATATTTCAAAATAAGTCAAGCTGCGACTCCCACCAAACTCATTCTTAAAACAGATGCCATACTCTACACTGTGTTGGCTTCTATAGANCAAGTCAAGCTGCGAATCCCACCAAACTCATTCTTAAAACAGATGCCATACTCTACACTGTGTTGGCTTCTATAGACGTAATCATACCGCGAATTAGGATCGAACATGCTGCGGTCGACATCTTCCACTGGGCGAGGATCTGGAAGCAGGTCAATTTCCTCTCCTTCAGATACGCTGTAGTCATATACTTCGAACTGGTACTCTGCAGNGGAGGATCTGGAAGCAGGTCAATTTCCTCTCCTTCAGATACGCTGTAGTCATATACTTCGAACTGGTACTCTGCAGGCTGTGGCGGCTGGTGGCCACGAGACTGGTAAACTTCTTGCAACTATCGCATATGCAGACTGGAAGACATGCTTGCTGGCGAGGCTAAGAACTGGCGATCGGGCCGGTTGCCACCGCTTTTATGGCCAAAGGCTTTTCAAGATGGCTGCCAGCCCACGATGTCGTTGCTAGATAGGCGTCACACATGAGTGGTGAGCACAAGGTCTGCCACACCATCTTCCCACAGTCCAGGATGGCGGTGTGCTGGTCGTTATTACAATGCACCATCCATGTAATTGCATCATGGCGACTGTCCATCTTTAGATCGTAATACCAAACACCAAACTTGACTCCGCGGTTCTTCTTCCACATGCGATATCAGCTGACTTGTAGTGACAGTCATCGATGCCTATAACAAATTTGCCTGGGCCATGCCGGCCAAGACAAAGAATGCATGCGTGGTCACCGAGGCCATGGGTTTTGAAATGTACGACATGGGAGCTATCTGGTGGGAGATACTTAAAAAGAAATAACTAGCAAACTCTATAGTGCCCGATACTGGAAAAAAGAAAAATGGTCTTAAAGTCGTAATCTAGTGGCCAATAGGCAGATACGATTGATTGGTATTGGTGGACGGATAATTTTTGTTACGTAAGGCAAATTATTAATTTTTGGGGAATGGTGGTTGAGGGGTTGGTGGAGGAGGGGTGAGTAAGGGAAAGATGCTCTGTTTACTCGATCGTTTAGAATTTTTTTTCGATTTTTTATAATATTTTTTTGCGAAGGGAGGGATGGGGTCAAAGTTAAGGTTACCAACATTGAAAATTGTGGTTTTAGTCAGCGATGTAATATGTTCCTACACTTTTATAACTGTCTTTCGATTTTTACAATGGTTTTCTAGATTTTTATGACCGGTGAGTGTGAGTCTTAAGGATGGTTAGGGGAAGGGGGTAGGGGGTAGGGTGGTGCGGTGAGTGCGAGGTTGACGTTAAATGTTCCTCGATATTTAGAATAAATGTTTTGATTTTTTCCAATTTTTCTAGAATATTTTATAATTGGAGGGGGTGGGTGTGGATAAGATTGGGTGAGGATGGTGGGATGAGTTACAAGTTACAAGTTACAAGTTTTTCAAATATAAAAAAAAATCTATTTTTTGCGATTTTTCTCGATTTTTATAATTGTGGTGGTGAGGTGATATGGGTAGGGGCGAGCGAGGGGTAGGTTAGGGTAACATTATATGTTCCTCGATTTTAATTTTTTTATTTTTTTTAAATTCTTGCGATTAAAAAAAAATTGGGTTCAAGGTTATTTAAGGTCACGAGGGTCAATGTTAAGGTCAAGGTCACCAAAATCCAATATTGTGGTCTGGTGCCTTCACAACATGGCCACCCCAGGCCGCCTCGAAAACCGAGATAGCTGGTGGCTCCGAGCTCCGTCTCATGAATCCTGCACCCGACTTCCCATAACCCTACTACTGCTCACGTAATTATGCGGTAGACATTCTAGCTGCAACGCACATGACGTGATTCCATCGCCTAAGTGTAGCTCCAGACTTAATTTTTGCCGGCTAATAACGTTTGATGACTGTTGACGTTGCTGTATTTTAAGACTGAAGAGAGCTGGAATTCGATAAGGGCTAGAACGTGCTGAAGATGTTTTATGTCCCTGAAAACAAATAACTGTTTCAACAATCCGGCCGACACTCGATACAGCACTTACGGAATTTTAATAAAGGCCTAAATGCTGCTACGTTACACTGGTCAATACCCTACGTAATATTGTTAAATATTTAATGTGTATATGAATGTAATCACTTTGCACGTTTGATTCTAATTGTTGAACTGATGTTAAGTCCACCGTAGGAAATATATTAGCTGACGAGTTATGAAAATTTAGCATTTGCTTCTTAACACGTCTTCTCCTATTGCTGTTCTCATAGGGTCTTGAGAAAACGAAACTTAGAAGTTCGTTAGGTTTTGGCAATGTGCACGGAATAAATATACTCCTTATCACCCTCTTTTGCGAACGTATTAGTTTTGAATAGTGATGCTACGGTAGTGANTGCACGGAATAAATATACGCCTTATCACCCTCTTTTGCGAACGTATTAGTTTTGAATAGTGATGCTACGGTAGTGAACTTCAAGACGTCAACGACAAGAAGAATATTGTTTCAACAAACATTTTACACCTTATCAGTGTTTAACAATATGAANACTTCAAGACGTCAACGACAAGAAGAATATTGTTTCAACAAACATTTTACACCTTATCAGTGTTTAACAATATGAATTGGAACGTGCTAGCATGATGAGTGAAAGTTACTAGTGCAAGAACACCACATGCAATGCAAGTTTTTACGTTAGGTTCTGACACACTAGTTTGAACAACAAGTTGTAATGAACTCCTGCCTATCTATCAAAATGCACATAGACGCTCTGCAGTTCCGAGTGAAATTTTACCTTTGTGATAGATAGTNAACTCCTGCCTATCTATCAAAATGCACATAGACGCTCTGCAGTTCCGAGTGAAATTTTACCTTTGTGATAGATAGTCCAACATGCTAATAATTTATCACCGGTGAAAAGAGAAGAGGAAAACTACGCAAGGCTTCGCGGCGCGGATGTCCGGCAACTAGCCGTCATGGAGGTTGGCCTGTGAGCTTCTTTCTACCTCCTTCCACCATATTCCATCCACGGCAATCAACATCGCAAGGCAGCATGCGAGACATTGCTGCCAACTTTCTTTTGNCCCTTCCACCATATTCCATCCACGGCAATCAACATCGCAAGGCAGCATGCGAGACATTGCTGCCAACTTTCTTTTGTAATGGAGCGCATGGCGTGCAGAGAAATTTGTAACTTGTGTGATTCATTGTTTTGTTTCAGAGTGTTAAGAAGAGTATTTTATTGCTGAGCATATAATGCCTTGTATGTATTTGTTTCAGACTCAAAATTATAATCTGATATGTAAATACTTACATATTGTTCAATATTTCTGAAATGTTTTATCACAAGTGTCTGAAAGGGAACCTGTTTCAAAATTTTATCTCTTGGTTAAATNTTTATTTGTTTACATCTGAAATGAGTCAGTATATTTTAATTTTGTCACATTTGTTTTGTTTAATTATTTTTCATTACATTTTTGTTAGATTGTATTATTAGGACAACCTCTCTTAAATTTCTTTATAATTTTATTTTCTTAGGTATTGTAATTTTACCAATGAGTGAATTTATATTANTTATAATTTTATTTTCTTAGGTATTGTAATTTTACCAATGAGTGAATTTATATTAAGTGGTAGAAGTACATGTGATTTTATTTTCTCTTAGCAGCAGCCTATTTAAAAAACGTATTAATGTAAATTTTTTTGCACCTCAGAGAAATGAACTTTTACTATTTTTGACCTAAGTTTGTGATTATAGGAAATTACGTTATCTTAGATTATTTTTCGGGTCATTAGCTTTTTGAGTGAACCCCGGGACTCTCAAATCAGATATTATGGGAAGCAGTCCATCGTAATTTTTGTCCCGGCGACTTTTCTGTTAAATTTTGTCACGACTACCCATCGTAAGCCTAGGAAAGGTGTAGAGGTGCCTCAAAGTTCTGTAAATGTGCCTGGACACACAAGGTTCCTGAAACACCAGATTTTTAAATTTTGAGTGGTTTTTATTCAACCGACGCCGCCGACTCCACTTCGGAAGGATGAGTATTTCCAAAGGCTTATGTTACTATCTTGTCATCATCAATCAATGAATTTTCTGGTTCTTATCAAGAGTTAATTATTTTCTGGAACTTATAACTAATAATTTTATTTTGAAGTTTTAGCTTTTTCTCCTACCTAGCACTTCTAGCCAAGGTGTAATGCTTTCCTGCTTATTAATCTGGACTCTGATAAACCTTACTCAAGACTGAAACTCAAGTATCAATTATTTTGTAACTTAATTTGAAATTTAACGTGGTTCAAAAAAAAAAAAAAAAGGTGTTAGGTAAATTTATTAAAAGTCTTAATTTGCCTAACTCAGTTCCAGTTAATTTTTTCTAACTTCAGATTGATTTTTTTATTATAATTTTTACAGTAATTTAAATATTCAGTTTCCTTTGTAACTACACCAGTATTTCCTAGAATAAATAATTCTGCTAGTTAAAATGTGTCACGTTAATGTAGCGTTGTCAGTAGTTTCCACATTTTATTGGTTGCATTCATACGAATGGTATGAATTCTCTTGTGTCTTGTTCCATTTCTGAATGTTTTTTCTGTTTAAAATTGTCAAGTGTATATCGTTTTCATTTGCTCTGTTTTATCTACGTTTTGATAGTTGAAAGTAGCAAACTGAGAATTTGGTAAGTTTGTTTCTTCCTATGCACGTATTCTCTATGGCGATGCACACACGTGAAGGTTCTCAGATTGCCAGGAGAAAGGCGCCGGCGTCTGTCATATACTCTCTCACACACACATTGCAATAGTTCCTCACATTTTCAGATCAAATTTAAATCACACACTTACTTGTATATGTCAATCATCCTCATTCATTCTGAGTGGCCTATTTATTCTCATTTAGTAAACTCTCTTTCTCGTTCCCTCTATCTCTCTCTTTATTTCCATCTCTCTCTCTCCATTTATATCTCAGGAACTACTCAACAGATTACTATTTGGTTGACAATTATTATTACTTTTACTATTTTTAACACCCTCATCCTATTCAAGAAGTTTTTGGAGTACCTACTTGCGTATGTTTATAGAGAAAAGTAGGCCATTTTTTATATCGTTAACGACTTGTTTTTAATTGCAAAAACCACTGTGGAAACATTTAAAGTATTTCATTCGCTTTTCCCACCAAGCGAATATGCGTGCTCAGTTAAAGTATAAAATAATTTTTTTTGACACAACCAATTAATTATTTTGCTTTATTTATTACTGTCAAAATTCTCTAAATTTTACTTTGAAGTGTGTAATGGGCAATTCACGTGTCATATTGAACGAACTGGCAAGACACTCGTGCCTCCAAAAGGACACTAATCGTCGCTATCCAGTTTATAGGCACGTGTAATAACGCCAGGGTCCATAACTCCCTCGTAAAACACGCTGAATTCCGTAAAGAAACAATGTTTCCGAAAACTTACAGAAAAACCACACGTTAATTCTATGTAGTTAGTTTCGGAGCATAACAGATATTTTTACTGAGCGGGGTTTTCTTACGCCGTAGAATTTTAGTTTGTAATGTGCTGGGAGAAAACGTCGAAATGAATTTGTTTGTTGAAACCATTTATCAAACATGAACGCATATTTTAGCGTTATTAGGACTCTTACGTGGATAGTAAGTTATTCTCAACGGACAACAATTTATACAGACATTATTATAACTTCATCCTTCATGTACTACGGCTACTCAAGGGTACTGGTGGGGAAAAGTTTCAGCATTTTACGTTTATGCCATACCTTATTCAGTTTATAGAGGTTGTAAGTAACGAACCTTTTTTAGTTGTAAAGTCAGGAAAAGACTATTCTACAGATTTTTTGGTAAAAATAGTACAGAAGGCTCAACAAGGAAGAAAGAAACATAGGATGCTGAAAATTACAGTATTAACATATGTAAAATTACAGTAACAAAATATGATGTATATTACTTAAAAATGTNAACGGACAACAATTTATACAGACATTATTATAACTTCATCCTTCATGTACTACGGCTACTCAAGGGTACTGGTGGGAAAAAGTTTCAGCATTTTACGTTTATGTCATACCTTATTCAGTTTATAAGTAACGAACCTTTTTTAGTTGTAAAGTCAGGAAAAGACTATTCTACAGATTTTTTGGTAAAAATAGTACAGAAGGCTCAACAAGGAAGAAAGAAACACAGGATGCTGAAAATTACAGTATTAACATATGTAAAATTACAGTAACAAAATATGATGTATATTACTTAAAAATGTNCAGGATGCTGAAAATTACAGTATTAACATATGTAAAATTACAGTAACAAAATATGATGTATATTACTTAAAAATGTGCTAAAGATGACATGTATTTAACTGGATAATCTTGATAAATACTATAAAGATTCACACACACACAGCGTAACTGGACGTCTCGATACTTAAGAATTGAAAACTTGCCACATCAAAGGAACATTACGAAAAACGAGTGGAAACAAACGTTTCCGTAGCTAGGATGGACGCCTGAGCGACTGCAGACATAAACCCAACCTCTACCTTAAAACTACGGGGTCGCGTTTATGTAGCGACTAGGGTGCTCGGTTCTCACCAAGCCGAACCGGGTTCGATTCCCGGCTGGTGTCTCCCGGATTTTCGCACGTGAGAATCGTGCCCGACGATGCCGCTGGTCAGCCGGTTTTCTCGGGGATCTCCCGTTTCTCCTGCCCTTGAATTCCGGCGCAGTTTCATTGTCACGTCTGTTCACCCTCATTGGTTAGCAAGACCTCGTTGTTATTAGCCGCCTAAATATTATTCACTCCCTTAAAACTAATTTATAGTATACGCCTTTGATTTGCCTGCAGAGGATCTGTGCATTCATTAATTAGTGCCTATTGCGCACAGTAAACTCTTCAATTTTGTCAGCTCGTCTACAAAGCTACTGCTTTCATCACAAAAAACCTCAAAGTAAACAAGAAGTGGCTGTAATAAATCGTTTATTGTACGTTCCCTTACAAATAAATTTAGCAGAACTATTGACTTAAATTTTGCGTTGATAACCCTTTAAATACACCCCCAGACAAGACAAATAGTGCACACAGATGAATGTATCGGATGGCTGGAATTTTATAGAGTTAGTGATACAAATGAGTAATACAAATCACAGAAACCAAGCAGCACGACAATTAAATATGGATCTGTAGAACACCGACCGGTCATTTTCAATAGTGCGTCGCACCCCTTCGCGCCACAATACGCTGCAACAAGGTCTGGCATGGAGTCCAGAAGACCTCGGATGGTGTCCTGAGGCAGACGGGCCCACAGTTGCTACTGTGGCACGGCGGCAACTCGCGTTTCAACTGGTCGCACACATGCTCGATTGGGGGAATAACACAGGAGCTGGCAGCCCATGGCCGTGTCTGGACATGGCGGAGACAGTCCTAGGCGACCCGTGTCGTGTGCGGTCGGGCGTCAACCTCCTGAAGTAACGCACCTGGAATCCCGACCAGAAATGGGAGCAGACGAGGGCGTAGGATCCGGGCCGTCAATGCTCCGCATAACACGGCGAGAGTGGCTCGGCTATCGTAGGCTATAGCTCCACGGACCATAATGCCTACCGTGGTGGAAGTGTGCTGCTCGATAGCAAGGCTGGAATTATGGCGTTCACCAGGGGCCTTCCACACCCGGGTGCGATGATATTCAGTTCCCACAACGAAGCGGCACACATCGCCAGTCTGTGGTGTTTCACATTGCTCTGGCTGGCTGCATACGGAGCCGCTGCTGTTACACAGTTAACGACAGCACATGTAATGGGTGCAGGGATCGCAGATATTATTTATGTATACTAATCAATAATATATCTACGTAATCAGTGCCAAATATAAACAAAAAGACGCTGCGTAATTTATAATTACAGGTTTATTTATGATCTCGAGTAAATAAAAATAATAAGAATGTGGGCAGAAACGGAATTACAAACACTCATTCTAAGCGGCAAAACAAAAATAATTTGAATCTGTTTGCTTCTGGTATTGGGAGTCATTGCACAGTTAATAATATAATACGACAAAAATGCCCATATGAAAGGTACAATTTTGCTGCGTTGAGTTTAATAAAATCAAGAACCCCGTATTAGCCCTTTTCCATCCACACAAATACACATTGTAGACGGAAATAGAAAACGTAAACTAGTATTCAGACATTATGAAAATATCTTAATTGCTATTCGTAAGCAGGTACTGTTAAAATATTTTTAGCAGCATATTAAAAATAACATCTACACGACTGAGGTTCTGCGCTCTGAGGGCCTTGGCAGACGGCGCCATTAACAGGAAACCTCGTGGTTCGAATATAACATTTAGGCGACTTATGCAAAGGAGATCGATTTACTTACTTTCTTTTTTTTTAAGTNACCTCGTGGTTCGAATATAACATTTAGGCGACTTATGCAAAGGAGATCGATTTACTTACTTTCTTTTTTTTTAAGTTACGTAAAATTTGTATTAACGAAAAGTGATTCCAATATTTCTTATATTTTATGTTCTCGCTCGCCGGGAAAATTTTNTACGTAAAATTTGTATTAACGAAAAGTGATTCCAATATTTCTTATATTTTATGTTCTCGCTCGCCGGGAAAATTTTTCCAAGATTGCCACCAACATTTAGCTGAAGAAAAATATTTTCAGCTAAGTGTTTGATACGATTGCAGTAGTGTGTCAAGAGGAATGTGCTAAAGTAATAATTTGAGAATATTTTTTAAATGGATTTTGCAAATTAACTTTTATCATCTTGCGGTCTACACAAATATTTTTTTTTTGATTGTGTAAATTTCTACACGTCGTGATACACTAGCTGTCACAATCGTTTAGACAGTAACAAACACAACACGTGTTTCTCGGACAGGGCAGCCGGTTGCACCATGCAAGTCTCATATAGGCTCTCGACGGAATCAAACAACAGAAAACTGTGGCCTCAGTGATCGTGGGGCAGGCCTCACGTCCTATCACAGCTGCTGCTAACGCCAAGGTTGCCCGCGATTTAGGAGCGTAGCAGACGTGTTCTCTTGTTGCTTTCGTTCCGTTCCTTCCTTTGTATCTCCTCCTCTCCACCAACGAGGCTAGGTGGTAAACGCTCAGATTCGCATTCGTGAGGAAGCGGGCTCAATTCCCGGTACGGCCTTCTTGATTTCTGTCTGGCATGGTTTCTCGAAATCACTCCGAAATAATGCTGGGATTATGTCTCACTACAGGCCATGGCTGATTGCTTCCCCGCTCCTGCTTCTCAAATAAACTGGCTCCGTTTCTAAAGTCCTTGATGTCGGTGACACTTTGAACCATACCTACCGACACTCTCCCACTTCGCTGCTGTTTTGCCACGCATTCGTCGTGGGTGTCGCTACATTGCATCCCACCGAGGGTTGGCGGTCGCCCATCGGAGTACCCTCAGCTCCAAGAGTAGTCTGTTGCTCCTGAAACACATTGCAAACTGGCACTACCCTTTGTCGTGAGCGTAATTTTTGTACTCGTATACTTTCCTTTAGAAAAGAAGTACTACGAAATCACTTTTCTGTCTGCGAGTCTCCACGAGTTTCCCTACCTACGAACTCATCTACTTTTTAAGTGATTTCAATAAAATCCGCGCATAACATTAAAAAATGGTCAACATATATATATATTTTTTTTTTTTTCAAGTCCTGACGAACATATTCCACCATAACTCCAACGCGTCGTACCTAAATATTTCCAAAAAGAAAAGTTAAATTTATGATCATCTAAAAACACTAGTAATAGTTTGACTGTTGGAAATATGTACCAAATTTCAAGTAACTTTATTAACATTTATCTTTATATGATTTGCATGAAAATTCCTATTAAGTGTTTCGCAACACATTTTCTTTAAAACTTATTTTAATCAATATTGGTTTAGATGATAAATTGTTAAATGGTAATAAATTAAAAGTTTAGAATTAGGACTCTGTAAGTATTTTACTGATTAAAACTAGCTACGCGGTTACAAAGAGAATTCATCGCGGTTATTAAAGTATTTTAAATGGCTAAATATTGCTATCTAAGTCTTTGAGAATGTCAGCCATGATACTAAATTAATATGAGAGTTAGACACAGGAGTCCAATTAGCAACATCAGAAACCAATTCTTGTTGAAGTAATTACATCCAAAACTCCAGGACGAGTGCATTTTATTTCCTCATTCACACCTTCTTACCTATTTTATTATCTCTAAAACTCCAGTTTTTTTTCATGCGTAAGAATATAAAGTGCATGCAGTCAAGATTAAACTGCGAATAATTAAAAAGGTCCATTTTATTACTTTGCTTATATTTAACACCATCTGCAGTGGCTACCCACATCTCAAGTATAGCAATGTTCCCTCATTACCTAACACCGCATACTTCGGTCACTGGTTCCTTGAAATTCAGCAGCGATTCATTTTTCAAAGTTCAGGTTTGAGAAAGTTAAAAAAATTAAGCTGTGTTTATTAACACAAATTGACACATCTTTTATCTCTGCTGACTAACCCGGTTGAGTGGCAAAAATGGGATAGGGAGGGTTAGCTTAATACTAAGATAACATATTATATGATTCATTCACATGACACACGCGCCTATGTCCCACCAAGTATTCAAACCCAGCACTCTTTGCAGCTGGTGTGCTACACAAATGCCATGGCGGTAGGCAGATCTGTTGCAAAATTGATTGTTGTAAATATGAAATCTACTCAATGCCAGCAAAACTGATGTTATGTTCCACAAACCACAGCACCAAAGTAAAAGCCGCTAGAAATCACTTCGTAATATAACACGTCTTAAAGTTAAAAATAAGTATTTTTTTTGTAACTCGGTTATGCATAGCAGTGTTAAATATGACGACGACTCTAAGTTACAGCGAGCTTCGAAATATACGATTTAGATTCGGTGCATAACACTCTATGACGAAATATGGGCGTTAAGCATCAATGATGCAGCCTTCTTGCTGAACAAAAAAAAAATAGTAAAAATTAAAATAAATAATGAACAACCCATTTTCGTTATCAGTTAGGGGCAGATTTGCGGGCACTGCAGTATATATATATATATATATATATTTATTTATTTACTACGACGTATAACATTTTCTGGATGGTTGAACTGAATAAATATTTGCAGCGGCAACAGATAGGTTTCCGAGTAAAGGAGTGAGCCGTGACTCGAACCCACAGCCCTCCTGACGAGACGGCGCGCGGCTCGGCGCTCCAGAGTGCCAGTTAATGCCATCGCCAAACAGCTAATTGGTTTTACAACGTTGACCCGGCTGATGGTCGGATTACGGCTCCTCCATATAGCCGGCCATATGGCGCGGGGCAGGGGGGTGGACGTGGATTATCCCATCTACTCCACCCGCCCCCCTCCAGCACCCGCGAGCNCCCCCCCACCCTACGCGGTGGCGTGAGTCACGGAAGGGCTCAAAACTCAGAGAATGACTTACGTATTTACATTTCATCATTGTTTATTACGACCGTACTCCTCCATTTACTGCCGCTGTAAGGTGATTGACATCGTTATACGAGGCTGAAGCGAAAACACGTCTCATGCGGTATCAAAGTATTAAACTGTTCTTATTCTGAACGGGGGGCGAGTACGGGGTAAACTAATCTTTACATTTTCAATCGCAGTGTCCTATATATGGGATGTTGCACAGGAAGTGGATTTACTGATTTACATGGTGTAAAGCAAAAAACAGCGTACAGTAAAAAAAAAATACCTCAGCTGGTGGGAAATATTATTCGCTGTTGACACTATGTTCTGTAGTTTCAGAATCACCTGCTACCAGTACCATCAAACACAAACACAGTTTTATTGGTCCTCACTTGTAAAAAGCGTAAAACTGATAATTGTATAAATGTAAACAAATTTTTTTTCCTCTGCAACGCCCAAAATTACACGTTTATCCGTAACTCGAAAAGTTATTTATGGATTGGATTAGAAAGGGATTATTAACGTCCCCTGGTGTTATGCTTGAAGGCTTATCAGGGGACGGCTCATGAACTAACTTATGGCCTAACTTATACTAACGCCAATGTTTTACATAGGATGCGAAACCGAAACGTCCCGCACCGCAGATCGATGGCGCACCAACCGTCTGCGCCACGGAAGGTCGGCCTGAAAGTTAAGGCGGTCGCCTACCTGCATCTTGGACTGCGTTGCTGTATGTCTGAAATACGAAATTTTTTGACGATACTATAAAATTCCCCCTCTCCAAATATGTTTATCTATGAAAATTAAACGTACCCCAGACGAGAATCAAATAGTACTTTCAAGACACCACACATGCTATACACATTATTTCGGAGTCCTCCAACGCAGTTATAATCGGCGTTTCCTGACTGTTATATTGTAAAACATACTACTCGGACACTAGCGAAACTACGATAGGAACTTGAAATGAACATTGATACAGGTTTCCTATTAATACAATTATAGGGTCACCACTTAAAGTCCTACAAGTAAACTTAATAAGACGAAAATACTGCACGCCACTTCAGAGCCGTGTGTATTGTTTGGGGCCGCGGTGGTGTAGTCGTCAGAATACTCACCTAGGCAATAGTATGTATGCATAGGAGGGTTCTGGACCAATTTTTTATAAAATCATCAATATAACCAAAAGCAAGCAAAATAATTTAATATTTCATCGAAAATTATGCTCATTTAACCAATTTTTGGCCAAATTTATTTCCCCATAAGCGCAATGTTAAAGTTAGAGCAGTGGAACGAAAATTGGCACACTAAAATGTAGCCAATTTTCGTTAAAATAATTACAATTCAAAGAAAACGAGGTAACACTAAGCGGCAAAAAATTAAAAAAAAAACAATATGGCACATTTGGGACGAGGATAGACGAGTTGGCACAAAAGCAGCACAACCACATTGAAAAGAATTCTATCTAATTTTTATTGAATATGCAAATATTGTAGCAGATTTTCATCATAATATATTAATATTTTGTAATGTAGCACAAATGTCTTAAGTCTTAAAATGCTTTCCGAAAAACTGGTTTAGGAAAAATCTTATCACAATATTCCCAATAAGTTCAGAGATTTGGGTGGCTCTAAACTACGATGCATTGATAGCCGATGAGAGTGAAATGAGGCGAGAATGGAGCAGCGCCAGAATAAAAGGGCGGGGAAATGGGAAATCCCCGAGAAAACCCGTTGACCAGCGGTATCGTCCGGCACGATTTCCAATTGCGAAAATCCGGAGTGGCCCAACCGGGGATTGAGCCCGGTTCGCCTTGATGGGAGGCAAGCAGTCTAACCGCTCAGCCATCCGCGGCCCCTACACAGGGCCATCGAGAGCTGCTAAGGGCCCGGGGGAAAGTCATCTTCTCGAGCCCATTTTCCATTACCTTAATGCGCAACATTTGATCACCTCACACTAATCAAAAGAGGAAATTCAAGACTGGACATTTTTAAGAGAGAATATTATGTAAGTAACTAAACTAGTAAATTGTTTTTTTAACAATTAAAAAAAAAATCTAGAAGTGTTTTTTAAGACAACTTAGTTTCCATCCATTTATGCACCATAATTTTTCAGAAATACANAAACTAATCTTTACATTTTCAATCGCAGTGTCCTATATATGGGATGTTGCACAGGAAGTGGATTTACTGATTTACACGGTGTAAAGCAAAAAACAGCGTACAGTAAAAAAAAAATACCTCAGCTGGTGGGAAATATTATTCGCTGTTGACACTATGTTCTGTAGTTTCAGAATCACCTGCTACCAGTACCATCAAACACAAACACAGTTTTATTGGTCCTCATTTGTAAAAAGCGTAAAACTGATAATTGTATAAATGTAAACAAATTTTTTTTTCCTCTGCAACGCCCAAAATTACACGTTTATCCGTAACTCGAAAAGTTATTTATGGATTGGATTAGAAAGGGATTATTAACGTCCCCTGGTGTTATGCTTGAAGGCTTATCAGGGGACGGCTCATGAACTAACTTATGGCCTAACTTATACTAACGCCAATGTTTTACATAGGATGCGAAACCGAAACGTCCCGCACCGCAGATCGATGGCGCACCAACCGTCTGCGCCACGGAAGGTCGGCCTGAAAGTTAAGGCGGTCGCCTACCTGCATCTTGGACTGCGTTGCTGTATGTCTGAAATACGAAATTTTTTGACGATAATATAAAATTCCCCCTCTCCAAATATGTTTATCTATGAAAATTAAACGTACCCCAGACGAGAATCAAATGGTACTTTCAAGACGCCACACATGCTATACACATTATTTGGGAGTCCTCCAACGCAGTTATAATCGGCGTTTCCTGACTGTTATATTGTAAAACATACTACTCGGACACTAGCGAAACTATGATAGGAACTTGAAATGAACATTGATACAGGTTTCCTATTAATACAATTATAGGGTCACCACTTAAAGTCCTACAAGTAAACTTAATAAGACGAAAATACTGCACGCCACTTCAGAGCCGTGTGTGTTGTTTGGGGCCGCGGTGGTGTAGTCGTCAGAATACTCACCTAGGCAATAGTATGTATGCATAGGAGGGTTCTGGACCAATTTTTTATAAAATCATCAATATAACCAAAAGCAAGCAAAATAATTTAATATTTCATCGAAAATTATGCTCATTTAACCAATTTTTGGCCAAATTTTTTTCCCCCATAAGCGCAATGTTAAAATTAGAGCAGTGGAACGAAAATTGGCACACTAAAATGTAGCCAATTTTCGTTAAAATAATTACAATTCAAAGAAAACGAGGTAACACTAAGCGGCAAAAAATAAATAAAAAAACAATATGGCACATTTGGGACGAGGATAGACGAGTTGGCACAAAAGTAGCACAACCACATTGAAAAGAATTCTATCTAATTTTTATTGAATATGCAAATATTGTAGCAGATTTTCATCATAATATATTAATATTTTGTAATGTAGCACAAATGTCTTAAGTCTTAAAATGCTTTCCGAAAAACTGGTTTAGGAAAAATCTTATCACAATATTCCCAATCAGTTCAGAGATTTGGGTGGCTCTAAACTACGATGCATTGATAGCCGATGAGAGTNTCAGTTCAGAGATTTGGGTGGCTCTAAACTACGATGCATTGATAGCCGATGAGAGTGAAATGAGGCGAGAATGGAGCAGCACCAGAATAAAAGGGCGGGGAAATGGGAAATCCCCGAGAAAACCCGTTGACCAGCGGTATCGTCCGGCACGATTTCCAATTGCGAAAATCCGGAGTGGCCCGACCGGGGATTGAGCCCGGTTCGCCTTGATGGGAGGCAAGCAGTCTAACCGCTCAGCCATACGCGGCTCCTACACAGGGCCATCGAGAGCTGCTAAGGACCCGGGGGAAAGTCATCTTCTCGAGCCCATTTTCCATTACCTTAATGCGCAACATTTGATCACCTCACACTAATCAAAAGAGGAAATTCAAGACTGGACATTTTTAAGAGAGAATATTATGTAAGTAACTAAACTAGTAAATAGTTTTTTTTAACAATTAAAAAAAATCTAGAAGTGTTTTTTAAGACAACTTAGTTTCCATCCATTTATGCACCATAATTTTTCAGAAATACAANAAAAAAAATCTAGAAGTGTTTTTTAAGACAACTTAGTTTCCATCCATTTATGCACCATAATTTTTCAGAAATACAACGGACATTGAACATCCAGACATTTGCGACACGAATATTATATTGAAAAGTGGTTGGAAAGAACTAACTAAAATTATAAAATGCTTATCTTTTGATTCCTTTGTGTGTATGTTTTATTTTCCAGGTTCTCTTTTTAAAATGTAACAATTTGATTAAGACATCACAACTTAGAATATAATTGAATCACTTAAAATTCACCTTTAGAGTTTTTCTATTAGCGAATATTTCAATGATGGAGTTAAAAATTCAATGTATGTGCAAGTCTTGATTCAATGCATAGTGTTCCAGGATCAATTAGTCTTTGTTGACCCATTGCTATGTTCAAGCAGTTCCTTATTCTGCTAAGTACACTAAAAGATCGTTCAGCTTGAGGAACAGAAATTTGGAGTGTGCAAAATGTGCGCAAAGTAACGTATACATTCGGAAATAAATTTGCAATATTGAGTTCTGTTATTTTGTTGAGCAATTTTAGGGGCTGCAAAGTAGATTTAAGAATGTTTGTCTTGTGTATCATTTTAATGTACTCAACTTCTCCCGTTAAGTCTGTGCTGATACCACTGTTGTATTTTTGGATGAACTGATTGCGGCCCTCCTCAATTTCACTCTCTGACAGTTCCAAATAATTCGAAAGAAAATAAATGCTTTTGTTAAGATCTTTCAGTGATGAAAATCTAGAAGTTGGTAAAACAACGGCTTGTTAAAACAGCTGAAGCATATAAAAAAGCCCACAAACTTAAGCGAGGGTATAATTTACATCCAGGAAAACTTGTACTGGTACGTGTTCATAATGTCAGTAATGCTTCACAGTTCATCAAAAAATTACTTCCACCACTTTTCCGAGGACTATTTCGTGTAAGTGGGATTATACTTGAAAATTGCGTCGAGCTGATGGAATAATTATACAATGACAGTGTTATTGAACGGTTTAATGTAACACACATACNCTTGAAAATTGCGTCGAGCTGATGGAATAATTATACAATGACAGTGTTATTGAACGGTTTAATGTAACACACATACGGTGGTATTGTAAAGTAATCGGCCCTGAAGTCCCTTTTTTTTTAGTGTGCGAATGTCCACATTCAAGAGATAAACATTAATTAATGTGTACAGTATGTATAAATGAGTATATGGGAATGATATATCATAAAAAAAAGCAAAAAAAAAGCAAAAAAAAAAATCCAATTAAATAAGATAAAAAGTGATGCTTTTCTGTAAAAATAATGCCTTATAATAAATAAATTTTGTGAAAAGGAAAAATATTGATTAGAGTTAATTTTATTATTAAATTTTTTGTATATAAATATAAAAAAAGGATAAATATTTAAATATTAAAAATATATACGAGTTAAACAAGGATAGTTGATAGGTTTAGCCGATTAGAGGACAAGGACTGGGGGCTACAGATCTACTAAACCAGTGCCATCTTGGATCCGCCATATATTGGATAATGTCACAGCCACCATCTTGGATCTGCTATACTGGATGACATCACAGCTACCATCTTGAATCCACAATCTAGAATCATGTCACAGTCACCATATTGGATCACATCACCACGCCATCTTGTTCCCATACGCCATATTGTTTTTGCAAACCATTTCGTTTACGACAGCTATCTTGTTTCTGACGTCCGTTATCTTCTCCGCCATATTGTTTCCACATGTTTTTGTTTACACCGGCTGTTGCTAGATGGAATGTCAGTCGTTCGACCACCATATCTGTGTACGGAGATATCAGCTATAGTGCGCTAGTACCGCTCTCGCTTGGCTGCAATGTTGGTTGAAAGGGACACTGCTTTTTTATTTCGGAGCTCAAAATATCATCTCGAGAAGGGTGGGTTCGAACTGCCCAGCCTTGGGTCAAAAGAAAACGCCTTAGACCACTCGGCTATCGGGACATACGCTGTAACAAGGGTTTAAAATAAGTAAGACTGTGCATGTGTGGTGGATGAATAAATATTTTGCCATTATTATTTTAATGTGTAGTAATAATTTTTTATTTAAGTATATTTGACTATCTGAGACTTATATAGACCAGCAATAAGAAATATTGTTTATTTAGTCATATACATAAAATAAGAATTGTTTCATATAGTCAGAATTTTGTTCAGTATAATATTTATTATTAAAATATTATGAAAAGGCGTACCTTAGAAATAAAACACATTTTCTTTTTACATTTTTTATTCAATTAGGTTACTGGAGTTGAGTTTGCGAGTANCGTACCTTAGAAATAAAACACATTTTCTTTTTACATTTTTTATTCAATTAGGTTACTGGAGTTGAGTTTGCGAGTATGCATATACAGCCAGGGCAGCTGACCTTGTTAAAGTTAAAAAAAAAGTATCTGTTCTTTCATGGCAAGTGCTACGTTAGCATTTTCACAGGTTGCACATGCACAGTGTCAGGTAACAGCAAACATGCATGTGTGCATGCTTCCATCTCGTTTTCACACTCTACATTGTATCGGATAGAATAAGTAAACATGGGTGGGAATAGCTGTGTTAGCATTTTAACATGTCTGTACATGCACAGTCTCAGGTAACTCCACATCTGCATGTGTATGTGCATCCACATCATTTTCACAATCTACATGATGTCAGATAGCATATTTCAGCATCTGCATGGGAAGAGAAGAGGTCTGCACCTCCACAGAGCTAGCTATCTCCAACCCAATATTGTGTATAAGGACATTCAAATGCACGAACAAAATGAATGCAAAGTAATTTAAACATACATTTATTTAAAAACAATCCCTTCTACTTATGAATATACATTACTTACAATACCTGTACATAAGAATATACATAACTTATATATTTAAAACATTGGTAAGTACTATTTCAGAACGTCCTTCTCATCGACCCAGGCGTCGTCATGTTTCAAGTGTCCGAGCCACCTCACGTACACACATCTATCATGCCGTTTCAGCACCTTTTACACCAAGTAACTATTATAAAACTTCGTAGGCTGGATCTCCTCTGCGTAAAAACCCTCCGACGATGGGTTCGCCTCGTAGGTTCTCGAGGTAATACATGCGTGGGTACCAATGTTGTATGCGAACCACCTTGTACAGTTCTGAAAAACCAGTTGTGACGATAAACCTTGTGGAAAATGCCACGCTGTTTGGAGATGCGCACCACGTCACCGATCTTGGCTTAAGGTTTGTACAAGACCCTCCTAGACGGAATAGCATAAACGGACCGAAGAAGGGAGTCGTCCTTGACATCTTGGGGCTTCATGTGAGTGGCAGAATGAATGTTAGAAATAAACTAGCGAACGAATTTCGGCAACAGCTCAAGCCAAGTGTAGTTTCCTTTCGCCATGAAAAGTCACTACAATTTTGATTTTTTAGTCTGGAAAAAACGTTCGACGATGCTAGCCTTGCGTCCAGAGTACATGGAATAATTATTTAAGCCATAACTTTTCATCAGTGAATGGAAAGCAGCATTAAAATATTTATTATCATTTTCGGTGTGGAGATTGTTGGGTATGTGTCCTTCGTTCAACACATCCACCATAACCTTGATGATGTTTTGGCATTCTTTGACTTGAGCGGTATGGCCCAGGCATACTTGGAAAACGTGTCTATTATGGTCAAAATGTAGCGCTGGCCTTTATTAGCATGAGAAAGATCTTGCATTTCAAAGCCTTTGTCTTAGAATCGGCTATTCTTATATACTCAGGATGACATAATTAAAACATTAAAACAACAAAATAATAAAGTTAGTGAGATAAAAGTAGTGACACAGGATGAGTGAGTCAAAAGCGAATGAAACGAAAAAAAAAAAAATCTTAATGAGTTGAAAATAATAGAATTGTATATAATAGATAAACCTTTATACAAAATTAAAAAGGAATAATGTCTTTAATGATATTNTTGAAAATAATAGAATTGTATATAATAGATAAACCTTTATACAAAATTAAAAAGGAATAATGTCTTTAATGATATTTAAAAAATTTATTCAAATTAATTTTATTTATTAACCTTTCACTAATGCTGGTATTAATGAAAAATAAAAAGCATATGAAAAAACATTTAAATAATTTAATTCCATTCTCAATAATATATGTTAATTAAAAAAGCAGAATAATAAAAAAAAAGCTTATATATACATACATATACACTGGAGAGCAAAAAAAAAAACTGGTATAGGCGTGCGTATGCAAAAAAAAAGAGGTGTGGAACCAATCAGAGTAACGCGATGCTGTCGGCAGCGCCTATATAAGATAACAAGCGTCTGGCAAAGTTGCTAGATCGGTTACTGCTGCTAAAATGGCAGATTACCAAGATTTAAGTGAGTTTGAACGTGGTGTTATAATCGGCGCACGAGAGATGGGACATATCATCTCCGAGGTAGCGATACAATTTGGATTTTCGCGTACGACCATTTCACGAGTGTACTGTGAATATCGGGAATCCGGTATAACATCAAATCTTCGACATCGCTGCGGCCGGAAAAAGATCGTGAACGAACGGGACAAACGACGACTGACGAGAATCATTAAACGTGCCAGAGGTGCAACCCTTTCTCAAATTGGTGAAGATTTCAATGCTTGAGCATCAATAAGTGCCAGCGTGCGAACTATTCAATGGACCATCATTGATATGGGCTTTCGGAGCCGAAGGCCTACTCGTGTACCGTTGTTGACTGCACGACACAAAGCTTTACGCCTCGCCTGGTCCCGCCAACACCGCCATTGGACTGTTGATGACTAGAAACACGTTGCCTGGTCTGACGAGTCTCGTTTCTAATTGTTTTGGGCGGATGGACGTGTACGGCTATGGAGACATCCTGATGAATCCATAAACCCTACACGTCAACAGGGGACTGTTCAAGCTTGCGGAGGATTTGTCATGCTATAGGGCGTGTGCAGTTGGCGTGAAATGGGACCCCTGTTACGTCTAGATACGACTCCGACATGTGACAGATACGTAAGCATCCTGTATGATCATCTGCACCCATTCATGTCCATTGTGCATTCCGACGGACGTGGAAAATTCCAGCAGGACAATGCGACACCCCACACGTCGAGAGTTGCTACCGAGTGTCTCCAGGAACACTCTTCTGACTTAAGATACTTCCATTGGCCACCTAAATCACCAGACATGAACATTATTGAGCATATCTGGAATGCCTTGCAACGTGCTGTTCAGAAGAGATCTCCACCGCC
>NQII01002118.1:30544-202260 GCA_002778355.1 Clitarchus hookeri | reverse complement strand
TGCAACCTTGAAACATTAGAGTGTGGAAATAATTGGCGCACAAGAAGAACAACTATAAACCTGAAGTGTTACTCACTAAAGAGGGAAGACAGAAAATATCCAACTCACATGTTGGTGCAACAGCCAAACAACACCAACAAGCACACAACACAAAATAATAATAAAAAAAACTATTCCGAACGTCATTGCTACAACAGCAATGAAACTATATATTCATCAAGTGAACATCAAGTTCCAAAAAACACAGCCATAATAGGACGCCAACACGCCATATTGACTCTGTGGCTGGACAGAATGTGACGAGGAAAAACTCGTGGAGCACACACAAGGTAGAATCGAAAGTCGAACGAAAAGCTTTGATTTACGGCGCTAGATGTCCAGAAGAAACGAAATACGCTGAAGTTCACAGAGGTGGGAGAACATAGTAAGTGAAAAAAGGAGCATTTTTAAAATGTGAAATCACGAGCCAAGCGGCAGAGATACGCCGAGAAAATTTGCAAGAACTGCAACCGCAGGGAAGTGAGTGAAAGGGATAGCCTCAGATGGCGACTGAAAGAATTTGCATCGCAGCATTGCATATCTGGTAGGTAGAGAAACTATCTCTCTTGAAACATGGGTCTGCAGGCGACACGGGATTACAAACGTAGCTTTTCAAGTACAGATAATATTGAATTGAAATCAAAACTACAAGAAAAAACACAAATAATGAAATATTGACGACAAATGATTAAATAAACTGAAACACTTATATAGCACATTACATATACTTCAATAAATAAATAAATAATATATTTACCATCATGAGTTATATAATATCACCGGACAAATAAACATTATCAAAATAATCTTGTGGACGCTCAAATGGTAATAAAATCATAAATTACCGCATTAAATCAATACCAAAAATAATGAAACCATTAAATGTTACTCACAATCGGTTTTACTCAATTAAGTAGTAAAATTAAATAGTAAAATTAACTTCCAGAATATTTAAAAATAGTACACTAGTAGTGACACAATAGTAATATAATCGTAACGTACTTTTAAATGTCACATACGCCATTGGATGCAACATGTGGTCTCGAATCTTACATGTTAAGAGCAATCTGAACTGCAACCGCTACATCAGGTATGTTTTTTAAGATCTATAGGTACTGTTCCTTTTTCAGGCAACTCCACATGCCATATTTCAGTAGTACAATGCCCGGCCACATGTGGCGAGGAATTTACAAGCCTTCTTCAATGAGCGACGTGTACCACTGCTTTCCTGGCCTGCACGTTCGCTTGACATGTCAGCCATCGAACATGTCTGGGATACGGTTGTGTGGGTGACTTGTTCGTGACGGTACTCTAGCAACCACTGTTGATGCTTTGTGGACTCGCATACAAACCGCGTGGAGGGAGATTCCCCAGGAACATATCCGGGTCTTCTTTTATTCCATGCCACGACGTTTACGAGCTCTTGTTGCAACACGTGGGTACTTCAAAGCATACTGAATTCTTAACGATAGATTAAATGTACAGTTCTGTAATCCTAATTAATTGTGTATTGTCATGTACCTACTCTGTGGTATAATTATTCATTTCAATCACATGTATCCTTCTGGGTGTTGCATTTTTCACAAACGTTAGTGTAATTACATTGTTGTCAACGAGNTGCTCATTTCAATCACATGTATCCTTCTGGGTGTTGCATTTTTCACAAACGTTAGTGTAATTACATTGTTGTCAACGAGTGGTTAAATCCTACTTATCAGCCAATATTTTAAAAAATTCATTAAAATTAGATGCATCAATATAGATGAAAGCAGGCTCGTTAGTTTTATTGGTAACGTCTTGTTTTTTATTTTTGGTTCCCCATTGGCTTTTTCTTACCTTCCTTTAATTTGGGGCATTCACGGTAAAGTAAGTGTTTTGGAAGTCCTTTTATTTTGCATAATAGTCAATAAATATATTTAATTTTATCCTTAGACATTAACTTTTGAGTGCAGTGGAATATAAACACTGTATGTATTACTTTCATGGCAATATTTATTTTAAAAGGTGTTTAAAGAATAAAAACTGATTGAAATGAAAAATTATCTAGGGACTCAAAAGTGCTCACACTACCGTGAGCAGCCTACAGTTGAATTTTCCGTAGGTTTACGTCCCACCGTGGAGCCACGCCTCGAGCGATTAAGCTGACCATAAGGTGTACGACAATTACAGCTCGTTTGCGACAATTTTTGATGTTTGTTTGCTTACCCATATTCCGCTACCTACGCTCGCTTTGCGGGGGTTGTTTAATGCTCCCTTACTTCTGGTTAAATTTTCTGTTGAGCGGTTTTTGGCTATGAGACCGCAGTTAATATCATTTATTCAGTTTTGTATTTAAAAACAAGTTTACTTGTCGCGTATATTCATTATAATGTTAAAGCTCTGTAATGTAAATGTTTGTTATCTGTCAGTGTGGGACCGGTAATTGACAGTTGTAATTGCGCGCCTTGGACTTGTTACACTTTCGCTATCGCAGTTTTTATTTTAAAACACTAGTAATATCAGTAATGCTGGATCATGTGCATCATGTGTGAATGTGTTTTACTTTTGCAATTTAATGCATTTCATTTAAATTCATGCACCCTTGCACCTAAACACTTTGCCTTACTTCCCTGGTATAAATTAGCAATTGATAACAAAATGCAAATAAAACTTTGATTTATACCATAGCTCAAGTCAGTGGAACGTTGCAAAAACTGTTTGTTTCATAAAAGTTCAACACTATGATATTGAGATAGTAAATAATTACAAACTAAAAATTAATTGTATTTTATTATTGTCACTCTTTAAGCTAATTTTTTAAGTTTTCCTTTCTTCCTAGATGTTTGCCACTTGGTCGAATATTTGTCACCTCATTGATTATTTCAGGTGACTTTACCCTCTCCATTGCTCCACTTGTTATTTAATGGTAATAGACACTCATCGTATATCACATACATGTATCCTGTATTTCTCTCCATCAGCGAAATGCATCTGTAACGGATGATTTTCAGGAAACGAGAAACTGTCAGGGAGGTGTAAAACAGATGTTAACGAGATTGTTTATGAGCCCTACTCGCTCTTTGGATGGTAAAAACTGTGATACCTTCAACTGACCCGTCTAGGTAACCGAAGTGTTTTAACTCACAATATCTTATCTTTGCAACTCAGAAATTATGAGGGGAGGGGAGTTTTTCGCAATAGTGAGATTACGATTTTTCATTAAGTATTTATTTAGATTCTGAAAATTGGAACACCAATAAGATCAACTGAATTTTTTTTAGGTCAGCAAGGCATTATTGTATTTGATAGAGAGCCAGCTATTGTTTCAGTTGGAGTGAATAATTAAAATAACATTTGAAACACATGCACCTATAAGCTTGCGAAACCTTAAAATGTGTTGCAAAAAAGTAGTGATTCAGAGTTCTTCGATTGTACTTGGGCTCACTTGGAAGCTCTCGTTATACATAAGTCCCATTTATCTTGACCACCCACAATAACTCCGTATCGGGCCTCCAAATGTAAAATTTTTTTCATTCAAAAATTGTATAACTGGAATGTAGAAATAATACTGCTGGGGTGTTTACATTATAGCAGTATTTATCAGTGAGACATGAGTACTAACGTCACTTTTTTAAATGGCACCATGTATTTATTGATGATCAAATGTAGCATAATGTAAACTATCATAACACGAACATTAAATACGACAGTGAAAGTGGGATCTCTACTGCCTGTTCGTAGTACTATCCATATGGGAACTTCGAGGGGTTAAACATTCACATGAGATGTTCAAAGTGGTGACCATTCGCTGTGATACACAAGGTCAGTCGCTGGATGAATGACAACACTGATTCCTTCAGTGTTACCTGATGAAGAGCGTTACAAGCATGCACAGTACGTTCCTGCGTGCTTTCTGGAGTTGAGGTCAGGAGATCGAGCAGGCAACTGAACTGGTCCTCCACGACCAATCCACCTACCAGAATATTGTCGGTCCAGAACACGACGTGCATACACGGCATTATGTGTTGGGCATCCACCGTGCTGGTACCACATTATCATTCTGTTCCTTAGAGGTATCTCGTCTAGAAGACCAGGCAGAATTGTTCGTATGAAGGTGGTATACTCCCTGCCGTTTCAGTTACCATTCACGTACCAAATTTGGCTAGAATTGGTTGAGTAGCATTCGAAATTTAATATAAAAGTTTTTTTTATGTGGTGCTATCTTAAAAAATGGCATAACNAGAATTGGTTGAGTAGCATTCGAAATTTAATATAAAAGTTTTTTTTATGTGGTGCTATCTTAAAAAATGGCATAACCAGAAAAACATATACACATCTTAATTAAATTCATATATGTCTACATAAAATTGATTTAAATTGGTTCAATGAATCCCGAGATATGACATAACA
The DNA here is from genome assembly GCA_002778355.1 of Clitarchus hookeri. Taxonomy (NCBI): domain Eukaryota; kingdom Metazoa; phylum Arthropoda; class Insecta; order Phasmatodea; family Phasmatidae; genus Clitarchus; species Clitarchus hookeri. The sequence goes on along the minus strand of NQII01002118.1, from coordinate 197,832 downwards.
TACAAAAATTTTAAACTGGCCGCAATTTTGAATGTAAGCTCTTAGCATGGTCGAAAACCATAAAAGTCGGATGCATTTACTAAGTGCTATAGTGTACCGAGTTAGGTAAAGTTCGGTTCACGCGTTCAAAAGTTTTAAGTTTTAAGGGGGGTGGGGAGGGGACACAGGCTCATAGATAGTCACGCACATACACATACACACATACACATACACAGTCACGCCCACATTCCCACAGAGACAGTAAAATTATATCATTAGTATTTATTTCTTTCTCAAAGTAGGCTAAATAGATCCTATCTCCAGGAACTGGGAGGAATGAGTAGTTTCAATTCAAAAGTATCGTTGCAGTGTATTACGGAACTGCATGTAAATCCTAGCTGAATAGTGTTTTATTATAAACAATAAACTTGTTGAGGAAGGTCACAGATAATTACACTAGTTATTACTTCTTCGATATTTCATTTAAGTCTTTTACTGTAAACTATAAAACTTGCGCAGAATTTAGAAATGACTTTATTTAATTATTATAGTTAAAAGTAAAGCTAGAGAAAATTTGAAAACATTGCAAACATTTGTAAACATCGTAACTTTTTTGAAAACACTGTAAAACATCGAAACTTTCGTTAACAGCATGCGAAAATCTGACTTTCATTTGCCGTCTTATTACTGGATACCTTAAAAATTCGCTTAATTATTTGCAACAGCTTGAGTTGCGAAATTTTGTATTTTTGTTCAGTTTTTGCCATTAGCCAGCAACAAGTCTTGCATGCTTCAGTGGACTCTTGGGGTAATAATAAATGTTCATAGGTCGAATAACGAGGTCAAAAATGTGAATGACTTACGTTAAAAGGCAACAAACAGCTAGTAAAAACAAAAAATGGATTATGCTTAATGGTGCATAAAAAAGGGGGGNNNGGGGGGGGGGTGTAGTCTATCATGTCACCAAATGATAACGAGATTTTTGCACGTCTCTACGGGCCTCTAAAATAACTCTTAAATGCCCTCTTAATGACTAGTCGAGTTTTAAGTTCCCCAGCATGCGGTCATTAGTTTCCTAAGGTTATCATTATCAACGTTTGGGCCGGCTGTAATTTTTTTCCCTCGGGGCCGCGGAGGGGGAGAGAGGCCGTCAGCACTCCCAGGGGCGGCACGTGCGGGGGTCAGGGCGACAACATCTGCTCTGTTGTCGACACTTCCGCGGCCTTGCCACGCGCCTCCCTCAGTCGGGGTCGCACGTGTAGGCTGTACAAGTCTGTCACCCGCCGACCCCGGTGCTCAAGTACCAGATTATGGAGTCTGTAAAGTCTTATCTGGAACTGCCGCGTCAGCTGCAAGGCTGACAATAACCGTTGCCAACATTAACATCCGAAAAGAAAAACAGTTTCATGGCAACCAAAATTTTTTTTTTTGGTGGCCACACAATTATTTTGTCAATATAGACCTCACGAAAGATTTTGTGGGAAGGAGCAAAATGTTTTTTCCATTTCAGTTGAGTTGAGAGATTTTGGCGGCTCTGAACAACGAGGTATTCAGAGCCGACAATGGTGAAATGAAGTGAGAATAGAGCAGCTCCGGAATGCAAGGGTGGGAGGAACGGGAGATCCACGAGAAAAACCGCCGACGAGCGGCATCTTCGGGCACGATACGCACTTGTGAAGATCTGGGAGTGGCCCAGGCGGGGATTGAACCCAGTTCGCCTTGGCGGGAGGCGAGCAGTCTAACCGCTCAGCCACCGCGGCCCCGTTTGTCATTTCAGTATTTAGTAGCAATCACAAAAGGGCATTTGTGGATACTACTAATTTCAGTGTGATGGTAGGCAATAATGCATTCGTCAGTCGGAGCCAAAATGTTACGATGATACCAACAATACTGGTTGGCGGTGCTCACAAAAGCGTTTCTCGGTTTGCTGGATTTGGTAGGCACGAATGGTTTGACAACCATAAAAACCAAAACCAGGATGGCCGGTTCAGGAATCTAACGCGGGACTTGTCGAATATGAGCTCAGTGGTACACTGCGCCACCTTGCTCGGTGTTGAGAGATTTGATTTGAGCACACACATGCCGCAAATATAACAAGTGAACACGCCAAGTGAACACTTCAACTCGAGGAAAATTTATTTTCTGGGGGACATTTCCTGTAGGTTTAACACACTCTTTCTTAGAATAAAGGACTTGTGTAATCCATCCCTAATTTATTAAAAATATCCATCATGAAACAGTTCGTTACCTGATACAAGGAGACAAACACGGACAAACATGGCGTCGTTGCCAGATCAGAAGATGGCCACTTCCAATACGCCAGCGCGCGTGCGTAGATTATAACTGATGTATGTAGTTTTGCAGTCGCAGCAAAATGTTCTACTCTGGGCGACACAGTCTACGTGCTATTGTACAACACCATTTTTTTTTACCTGAAACTAAATTTTACCTTTTAAAACCATTAACCAAATAGTTATTGCAACCGTATAAGTATTCTCTTTCAGAGTTGACAGAGATTTCCACTAGGCCACAAGTAAAAATAATCCACCAGACTCCACCAGATTATGAAAATATGTTCAATCATCTTTCGAATAATAAAAATACCCATACGTCAAATTCAACTTAAAATTGTTAAATATACAAAAAAAATATTCCATAATATCTGAATATAATAAAATTTTAATATTATGTAATACTAATAATCAGAAAGTTAGCAAGTAACTGAAATAGCAATGGAGAACGTAAAAAATATAATCATAATGATGCAATGCCACCAGTTCATCTGTAACAACTACTGGTGCATGATATAAATATTTATCACTTCACCATACACACAGTTTTTTCTTGCAGAAAAATGTCCACAACTCGCCACTAAATAAATTTTTTTTATATACATTACATTGCTTTCTGACCACTCACTAGATTAATAATTTTGTCCACTAGGTAGGAATCAAAATTCATAAAATGTGGTGGGAAATTCATTAAGTTGGTAACACCAAGAAAATCAGAGGCAGGAGTAATGTTGTGAAATACTACGTAAATGTTTTCATGAACCGGGAGTGGAGGGGAAGCGAGAACAAACTTCAGCTGCCACTCTGTAACCCGATTACAAAACTGTTATGTTATCTATTCTCTTCTTATTTTTTTCCACTATATAGTTATCAATGGGAATGGGCAAGCGTGCACTGACGAAATCGGAGTGGAAGTTGACCTCACGTCTTGAAGTAGGTTTTCTCGAATACTGTCACGAACAAACGCTGTGTCGAGAAAAAACGGAAAGAATGTAACTAATTAAAAACCGTTAGGATTTTATAAAAGTCGTGTCTGCTAAACGCCCAGTTTCTCTCATCAAATTATATTCCTTGATTTCTTGCTAATTTAACATTTTTAGGAGAGCATTTTTGGAAACACCATTGAAGGGTTCAGGATAACAAGGTTAGCCAATTACAGCATTTTATTATTTTTCAGGAAAGAGAAAAAAGTTAGTAAAATCTGTACCCATACCGAGCGAAGTGGCGCATGCGATAGGGCCGAATGGGTTCGAATCCGGGTCCAACCATCCTGATTTCGGTTTTCCATGGTTTCCCGAAATCATTCCAGGTGAATGCTGGGATGGTTCCTTACTACAGACCATGGCCGATACGTACTCGTTCCTGCATGTCTGAGCAATTTGCCCCGTCTATAATGACCTCGCTGTCGTCGAGACGTTAAGCCCTACCTACCTGTATCCTCAAATTGTGTACAGAAATAATGTCATTTAATTGTATAAAGTAAGTTAGTACACTCATTTGAAAAAAAATTGAACACCCCGAAAATGCCATTGCAGGGGCACGTAAGTGGGAATAGGCACAGGATATGGTAGTATGTATACAGAAAACATCAAGATATTGCACGCCACACCAAAAATTTATTGCAGGGGACCAACACTTGCAGGATGCAATTTGTATGGTGTTGGACTGCACCTACCCGTAGCGTGGTCACATGGGGCGTTACGATTGATATCCGCAATTTCAAATACCCTTAAAGTATTTAGAAGATTATTGAAAGACTCTTTGTTGTCATGTTCATTTTATTCGGTCAAAATATACATCGAGGTGTGAAGTTGGTAGCATTTGTGATTCAAAATAACATGTATTTATTTATTCTGTACAGTATAACTGTTTAAATATGTATTTTAATTATGACAATTTTGTATTGGATGATATGGTTTTGTCATTTGTTATTGTAGAAAATGACGTGTTCCATAGTCTTATGACTTTTGCCATGTTTATAAGACTCAACGGAATAATTATGAAATAAATAAAGGTATATTGACACCGCATGTTCTCTTCAGTAAGATCATGCTACAGCTAGCACAACTGGTCCTCCAAATCCGCTGTAGTCGCCACTGGTTGACTTTTCCATCCAATCTGGTCTCAAACGCTCTCGAAGTGTGAGAGGTCTGGGGACCTTGCTGGCCAAAGAAGCCATTGGCATCACGAAGGTAGACCAGATATACCCGTGCTGTATGAGGCCGGGCATTATCCTGCTGGGAAGTGGGGTTGTCAAGCTGCACCAGGAAGGGGAGCGCACATGGTAGCGGATATTCCTGGTCGTATTGCTGCGACTTCGGGGTTTCTTCAATTCCCCACCAGTGGGGCGCGGAAATCGCAGATCTTTCAATGGATGGCTCATATTCTATCACAGATAATTTAATACTTTCACAATACTAGATGTAGTTGGGCTATTAATATCCATTGCGTAATCAAAACACTGACACATTAAAGACGCATTATTATTAGTACTTAATTTTTCTAAACAACTGAAGGTCACATGGTGAAATTCATATTCTCTCATTAGATTAATGTAGTTATATGCGCCCAGTAAAGTTGGTAACTATAGGAAGGATTGTAGTTCTATATAGTAAAGTCGAATAATATGTGTTAGATAACCATATGTTATAATTGAAATTATTAATTTCGTTTTATGATTTTTTTTTGCATCAAAGTGTAAAAATGAGCAAATATGTAAAATACGTACTTTTTAAAATAATTTCACAGCTTCACTTGACTGACGCATGAATAAGGTGTTGACACCCATGGTAATGTTAATTTTATATAATGCGGAAGAATACACAACGTGTATACACGTAGATCTTAAGCAGGGATTTCAAAACGGCTTAGTTTACTGCGAACAGCATATAATATATTCTAAAACGCGATCAGTCATGCCTGCCGAAAGAATTTACTGTAGAAACGTTTAGGCCACACCTCATGTAACCGCGCCTTGGTGTGCATTAACGTAACTATACTGGTGCCTCAATGTATGGAAGCGTACCTTGCCATTTTATTTCCTTTAGTGTACTCGCTGTATCTTCACACTTTTCAAATCTTAAACTTTAATAAATCACCCCGCGTATGACGGGTTTGGTTGTCTCTTAAACGTGTCATGCATTGTTAGTGTTATGTACTTATGTTAACTAAGTATCTTGTTTTTTGGTAAATTTGAAATTTTATTTTTGGATAATTTTTAATTAATATGAATAGAAGCACAGTTGAAAAATATGTGTTGTCAATGCCTAGTAAGAAATAGTTCTCATGAAAAATATTATTAAACGTATTTCGCACAAATGTGGTCCGTCTTCCCTTTGGTGCTTAGCTAAACTTTGCCTGTGTGAGGTGGAGGAATATTCTAAAAGTAGAACATTAGCAGGACTTCAGAAAAGTGGGAAGTGATAAGGAATGAGTTAAAATGGCTGACCGTTTGCTGCTTCTCTTCCTGACTTCTCTTACGTATTGCAGCCCTCTCGTTCTCCAACGTCTCGATTCGTCACAGGGAACACTACTTCAGCATATGCTGTCCAAGGTTGACTGAGCACTTACGAAATCAAACGTTGAAATATGTCGGTCTGTCTACCTGCATACATTTTAACGGGCGTTACTGACTGGTATTGCCCCAGTTAAAGGCACTGCCTACCGGCTGGCAGTTGCGAAATTTAAATAGAAAATCCCATGTTAAGGAAATTTCGACTCAGTGCGTTAATTTTAAAGATAGGCGTTTGAAAAAAAAAATGATTATTCGCAGATTTTTTAGGAGATGATCCCTACGAGCGTATATTTTCAAAATAGACACTAGACAGGCAGTATGTACTCTGTGGTAAAACATATTCCTTGCAAACAGGCTATACGGTTCATAGAAACATCTCTGCTTTAGGGAACTTGTCCTTAAATAACAGCAAAGAAAACAATTTGATGTAAACCACTTTATTTAAAATTAACTCAATGAGGCGAAATTTCCTATTTAAATTTAGCAGCTGCCAGCCAAAAGGGAGTGCCATGTCTGAAAATCGAATTTAGTGTGTTGGGAAAACATTCGTGGATACTAAATTAATTACTTAATTTTTCTGTTATTTATGCGTTCAGATGTAAGACTTAGCAAATTTGCAAAATATTTACTTTTCTCATAATTTCATAGTTTGGCTTGGTGAGTGCATGAAGAAAGTGATCAGGCCCATGACAGTGTTAATATTTTACATACGATGGATCAGGGTTTTCAAAAGTGCGCAGTTTACCGTGAACAGCATATCATTTCTTTGATTGTGTTACTTTGATATTTTGCTCCTCCCCCCCTTTTTTTTAAAATTTTTTCCAGACCTGTGAAATAACACGTGCCTAATATAAGCCTTTGATAGATAATTGCGTTAAGCACTAATTAATGTTGAAATGTTAAATGTCAAATAATTTACATTATGCATATTTATTTTCTTTATCATCAGCGGATTGTTTCACAAATATTGACATTGGAACCACATTTGTTATTGTGTATAATATGTATGTTTATGTATTTTAGTTTGGCTTCCAATGTTCTGTAACACTTCTTGTCTAAAATAGTGAATATAAATACTCAGTATTGATAGTGAAAATCTCATCGACATTTTTGGTTCTGAAAATCTTAGCGAAGTTACAGTTCTGTAAATTAATTGATTTTGAAATTAATTACATGTAATAGGATGTACATTCTTTTCTTTCTTTGCTTGTATTATATTTTTCTGAATTTGTGCTTAATTAGCTATTGTTTTGTGGTAACTGAAACTTTCGGGTAAAAACCAGATGCCACGACTAACAGTAGCCCTATTGAATAAAAAAAAATATTTGGCTTGGCCGCCATCAATCTAAAATTGAATAATTTAAAACTTTCGAGGAAAAGAGTTTTCTAATGAGTGCTTTTCTACGAAATTACGAATTGTTAAACCCTCCCGGAACAATGAATGATGTTGCAATTTACTGTCGTTTAGCATAAATGTAACGAATTGTAATTTTCAGTATGATTTTCTTCCTCTTTTCAATTAGATATTGTAAGAACTAATATTGTTGCACAAAAACTTATAAAATCCGGTACTTCAATTAGCATCCGTAGTTTTTTAAAAAGTCAATTCATCAGGTTACCGAAGTTCACTTCTCTGAATAAATATAGTTCAAATTGACTNCCCGTAGTTTTTTAAAAAGTCAATTCATCAGGTTACCGAAGTTCACTTCTCTGAATAAATATAGTTCAAATTGACTTCAAAATCTTCTATTCTTATGTGAGTGTTAGTAGACGTTAGAAGTAAACATTTTACAGCATTTATAATGGACACTGTGTTTGCTTATTGGTATGCATTTTGCCTTTTTTATTGACCGTCGTTTGGAGTGTGCTGTTTAAGTTCTGCATATTGCTTACGCTCATCACTTTATCGTCAAATTTCCTGTATGTATTTCTTACATAATTACCAATTACATTCTGTCTTATGTACAACTAGAACACTTTAGCTTACTCTGTTAAAGTGCAATTCATTTGTGTATATTTGAAAAGGCCCATATACGTGGTCAGAATGCGCATATATCGCATATACTCTCACGTATTTTCGCCACACCCAGCCAATCCATTTTTAATGTAAGTAACAACAAATATTGTACTAATTTTGACATAATTTTTGTCGAGATATATATATAGATTAATGCAGGTGCCTAATTGCTAATCATCACCTATACATAATTAATATAAAATATGTTTTTGATTCAATTATCGACTGACGACATGAATTTAGGTGGCTTCTAATAGTTATATTGTTTCACTTAGCACTGAATTTAATGTGTTTGTTTAGTATAGTAAAATTATGGACTAAAATGTTGCATGGTTATATTCGAAGTCTGTTAAGTCGTTAAAAAATACTCACTTTCCATAAATTTCCACATTTTTCAATTCAGTGCCTTAACTTTACGCTGATATTATTAAATAAAATATTTTGGAATGAGAATTTACTTTCAAAGTTGCCTTAATTATTCCCAATCTGGGAGACTACCAACTTAAGAAACTTAAACATATTACTTGATATTTTATTTATTTTCAATAGAGTTTTCATCTGCAGATTTTATGCTCTGTTGACTAATTAGAATTATTAAACCATCCAGTAAAAATATTCTCCACTACAATCTCTGGTAATTCACAAGTTCCACAGAGCAAACCCACAGCAAATTCATTTCCGTACTATACTACCCTGACAGATGCAATAAATCTGAACTTTCGGACAGCATAATTAATAACCGAAACAACTACCTGGTTTTTGCAGTGACAGTGAAGAGATTTCAAAAGGAGAAGAGAAAACACAAAATTGCTATAAGGATGTAGTATTTATTGCGGAGAAACACAGCGCCCAAAGCTTACAGAGCAATGCTGGAGTTGGTATCACTATATGGACAGGAAGGCACTAAATTTCAGGGCAGCTGTCGTACGTTGCGGGCGAGTAGTATGAAGATTCGTGAGGGAGAGCTGCTTCCAGGGCGGCTTCTTCTTCTGCGGTCAGGTCCACTCCTTTCTTCTTCAACGAGAAGGACTTCTCTGTAAGGCAAGCGAGGACAACACTCAGTTAGACGCCCATTGGCGTGCTATTGAATGAAACAAACGACTGTTACTAGAACACACGTATTATTGTATATTCATAGAAAGTTCTTGAGTCACATGATCACGTTCCATAAAATTACAGAATTTGTGTGTTCGTGTGCAAGGAAACGAAACCATTTGTGTCTAACGATAGATTCAGTAATTTGGAGACAAATACTTGTCAGTTATTATTTATTGGAATTATACCCGTTCCAAGGGTCGTTGAATTTTTATTTGCCAATTATAGCTTGAAAAAAGTATCTACGTTAAGTTTTTATAGTCAGTTTGTTAGCTGCTAGTTAAACGAAATATTTAGGCGAGACATCTCCGAATCTCAATGAATTTTTTAAAAATGCGTACAGTTCCCATATTTGCAAAATTCTTTTTGTACTACGAAACGAATATTTTTAGTTATTAATTTCCCAGTTCATTCATTATATTTCTCTCAAAAATTGCAAACTCCACGTGTGATGTGCGAGTTGTTAGCATGTCGAGGGGGAGGGGGTGTCCTAACATCTCACAAATTATTCGCGTTAATTTTTTAGTAGACGGAACCTGCGAATTACAGTAGGTTCTAAGCCAGATTTAACTGACATGGGTAATGTTTCATTCGGCCTCAGACAAAACACATTTTGTGCTGACTCTGTTATTTACATTCTCATTTCAGACTGACTTTGTAACGTTTGGAAAGCGTACCGGAAATTTGTTACCATATTTGTTTCTTCCATTGCGTGGTTCCTATAAAATATATTCTGGTGTGTATACTTTGGTTCACAGTGTAAGTGAATTACAGAATGTTTGAGTGATTCTGTTCCGTCTAGAACGGTGATAAAATATTATATTTAAATTCACCATACGTTCAAGAAATGATCATTATCTCAGATGGCCACGTGTATCAAGTTGAAAAGTAGATACCACTTGCGTAGTGCGCAGGCGCATAAGGGAAGATTGTGCGATGTGGAGGAATATGTAACGCAAGCTAAACGCCGAGAAATGGTAATGTTTGTAACATTTGTAATATCGTAGCACATAAGAACATGTAGATATACAGCAAAGTATTACATTATTACATAAAGTAAAGTATTACAATTAATTATTACTTAAAAAATATTAGTGTTGCTGAATGAAGCTGTATGTATATTGAAACGGTGGTTATTACTTACCACCACCGGTTGATTCACGGCACTGCCAGTAAACAACGTATTTATCTGGTGAGAATCCAGTCACGTAAAACTTCACAACTGAAAAAAAAAAAAAAAAAAGGCTTAGCTTAACATAAAAGCATAGAAATCAACACTTATTTTTTTTGGCCATACTGTATATTCGAGCAAGCAAGGACGTTAGCACCATTTGCAAACTGATATTAATTAGACTAAATCACGCCCTTGTAACACCAGGAAGTTATTTCTGGTAAATCCGCAATTGCTGTTATATCTCATAAAATGAAGAACTTATTTGAATAGCTTTTTGTTAAAAGGGTGGATGTCACATTTTCTTTTACAAAATTCATGTCTTTTGTCTAAATGCATTCTTTGATATTACACCCATCAATTAATGTTGAAAAATGACCGTGGTTATACCTACAGTAATAGTCATAAATAACGTTACAGTTGAATGACGCATGTTAAAAGACTTCAGTATTTTAACATAAATTACACTGTCTTTTCGCGTTCGAAGTTGGTAGCCCTGCATGAACATAACATAATTTGATATGTAGTATTTCAAAACTGTTTATTTTTCAGCGTGATATCACATCTGTAAGAATTATATGAAAAATTTACGATACCAAAGCCAAAAATTTCTTTCCAGGAACTTTTTTATTCAAGGCACCCCTCTGTTGATATGTTCTTTACCCGCAAACCAAAACCAACAAGCAGTGATTTATATCTACCACGAGGTCCAGAAAAAGAGGATTTAATTTATTCTTCGACGACTGTTTTGGTTAAAATAAAAATCTTACATAGTCAGAATTTCTTTTGAGCCTAATAGACAAACAGACACAAAATAACGGAGAATTTATTCCCAATCAGAGTTCATAGCTTCTTAGATAGTTATGGAGATTTTACCATTATCAAAAGATGTCTCCGTAAAAAATATAAACAAGTTTTACATTACGTCAAATTACTGAATTGATACTCTGTGATAGTGCCTGTCCTAAGTTCGCTGTTGTAAAAGTGCGTCTAATAAGTCTACTAATATTAAATCACAAAAACATGTGGCATACGTATTTTATGAAAAACCCTATATTAGTTGAAAACAGGACTATTAAGAAGCGTGATAAGACAGTATTGTTTGCAATAAACGGCTTACATCATTCCATCTACGACCAACAGCATCCAGGGACTGTTGAAGCAAGACCATCCATTAATGTATTAGCTGAACACACATTCATCCTTCGCCATAATTCACACACCACCATTCAACTACCAAGTTCAGAGACTTATTCTGGAGCAAAATCATCACTAAAGGAAGAAAAAGTCAAACACTTGAAGTAGATTGTCCTATATATCGAAGAAAAAAAAAACACACAAATACATGAGGATTTCATAAATTGATGTTCGCAATTTCACAGAAAGGATCGTGAATTTACGAGACATTTATTTTAAACAATATTATTGATTGTTCAACGTGTTTCCTGTATTACTTTATATACTTAATCCTTAGCTCTGCTTTGACCATTATCTTGAGGACATTTGTGTATTTTTTTCAGATTTCCCCACAATCACAAAGTAGAATCATTCCAGAGTTTTCTTTTTATATTTTATTCTAACTTTTTTAAATATAAATCGTTTAGTATCCAAATTACAAAAATTGTTTCTTACTTTGAACCCGCTTGTTAAAAGTGGGGAAGTCCTGAGAAAAAATCATAGCCATATTGTATATCCTAAAATTAAATAAATACCTTAAAAAAACTTTGAATACAACACCTAACGTTGTAACAAATGTTTACGGATGACAAATAATTAAGGCTTCGTTTTATTGCTAGGAAATAGTTTTTAGTTCCTTATGCAAAATTTGTGTTTCTAGAAATGCAGCCTATTATGAAATAGTGATTAATTTATTGTAAAATTATTACGATAGTACGATTGAGATCAGTTCTGTATTATCGTACTTATTAGTATTCAATATCAGTTAGAATAAACCACACGCATTATGTTTAATAAGGAAAAGTCACGAAAATAAACTCTATGAAATGCAATACTTAAAAAATTCTGTTAGCCACTTGAAATGCAAGAGAACTAATTTGAAGTGATTTCTGACGTAACACTGTCGTGGCTTACATTATTGTCGTTAGAGCATGTTCACGCTAAAGTAAACACTCTTGAAATAGACATTAAAAAAATATTACTGCCAGTAAGTACATACATGCTACAGAACACACTTACGTGCAGCGCCATAGTTAAGTTGTTGGCGAACCAATACAAATAGTTGTGTTGTATGGTAAAGTTGTATTTAAAGTGTATTATGGAAATGTATGACCACCGTTTTATTTTTTCTTGTTTTACACACGTAAGAGCACGAATTCCTTCGTTATCAACATATCGGATTTTTTTTAAATGCGCGTTTTTACTTGGGTGATGAACGAGTAAACAGAAGAAAACGGAAGAATTCATGATAGAGGGAAAAATAGATGGTGAACATGGGTTTTAAAAGTGTTGAGTTGGCTGTGTACAGTCTATAGAAACTTCACAGAAGCATGCAATATAACTGCAAGTGCGTTCACTCACTGTCATCAAGGCCGTGCCTGTGGCCGTAGAATTTGCTAGTGGTGCCAACCTGCCAGATCTTCCCGGAACTGTTGGTGTATTTAGAGTTTCTGCAATGAGAGAACAAACATTGCAATTAATAAACACTCGTGTATGAACTAGAGTGTGAAAATTTTTTTACTCATAAAATAAATTCTTTGCAAACTAGTTGCCGAAGGTATTTTTTTTAAACACTAAATAAACAAGAGTAAATTAAACAAAACCTAAGAGTGCGATGCGTTAAAATAATGTTTAATTTTATCAAGAAACTAGACTTCAAGTTTATTATAAATATTAAGCTATAGTCTATTCGTGGCAACTTCACACTTTTGAATCGAACATTTGAAAAATCATCCCGTGTATGTTGTGTTTGGTTATTTCCTAAATATGCCATGTGTCACGAGCGTTTTTAAATTTGTGTTAACATAAAAGCGCCTTACTTTTGGTTACCTTAAACTTTTACTTATATTGTATCTATACATTTTAATATTTCTTTTAATTAACATGTTTGAAAACAGAGAAAATAGAAGTATTGGTAATACCTAGTAATAAATAATTCTTATCCAAATGTTATTACACAGAGTGCGCACTAATGCGGTGCGTTGTGCTATTGTTTTCAATTTTCTACACTCGGATTAGCTTTGTTTGTGTGAGGCGGAGGAATATCTTTGAAGCAGAATTTTAGCAGGGTTTTAGAAAAGTTGGAAGTAACCGTGGATGGCGTATATATAAATGACTCAGCATGTTTGAAAAATATTGTGATGTAAACATACAAGATTCTAGCTGCGGAGTTACAAGAAAACATTTGGCATCTACGTTTCAAGGAATTATTTGTATTATGAACAGAAATTTACCACAGTTTACATTGTTTTGAATATTTGTATATCGCTCGGAAAACTTATATTTGAATTAAAAAATGTTTGTTGGTGATGCTTAGAGTTAATACTAATAATTACTTAGTAGTGAAATGCGAGAAAGGGTTATAACTTTTAATTTAAATATCAAGTTAACATTGACCACAGTCATTGTAAACACCACTATGAACATTTACGAAAGTAAAATCTATTCTCTTTTTGTATATCTCTAGTAGCTAGATAAATGCTATTGTCTAAATTTTGTTGGTTCAGCTGCACAATGCTGGCCTTTGTTTCGGAGACGTTTGTATTAGAAGTATATTTCGAAAGCTTAGAATGAAAACCTCCTATCTTACATATTTGTAGAAATGGTATGTTATACTGTTGGTTGAAAAACCTCGAATATTTAATTTTGTAGAGCTCTGGATAAATAAAAGTTATGCACTTTTTACATTTGGAGCACTGTAAAATGTTAGATACAAAGTTTCCAACAAATAGTACAAAAAAAAAAAAATGTCGCCAAAAATATGAGATATAAGTTTTTTTATTCTAAGCCATTGATATACCATTTTACTCTGGTTATTAACATTTTTAATGTTCTGCAATTTATTGATCTCCGTGAGTAGTGTTAATTTACTTATTAAATTTGGAAAATACCCGTTTATCAGTTAAGAATTGTTTTTGAGGTAGAACAGGAAATGTAGACGTTATCAGAGTTTAGTGATTTTCTATGTGTATAAGCTTGTAGAAACGTTGTTGCGATTTTTATGTCTTAGAAACTCGTTTGGTTTTTACCACAGTAGGAAACATCCAATAAATCGTAATTAGTTACTATAAAGTTACTAATTTTTATATTTACTCAAATTATATTAGACTGTTTGTAAATTTAGTAAAATAAAATATACGCTAAAATAAAAAATAATAAGCATGCGTGTAGAGATTTTTAAAACTTTCATTCCGCTTATTATCGTGACAGAATCACAGAGAGAAAGTGATGAAGGTAGGGCCGGAAAAAGTCTTACGTTTTTCAACTGCAGTAAAGGAGGAGATAAAAAAACTCTATCTATTTAACAAAAAATGTATCTCGGGAGTGGAGAAATGTGTTCGATTGCACAAAACTACCTCGTATTATTCAACTATCAAGCATTCCAGCTTTTGAGTGATGTCGAAACATTTGCAGACGAATCATCGGCACATACACGAAGAATCAAACGCAGTCTAAGCCGGAATACTTAACGCTTTTTCAAATAATGATGATCCAATCGTACGGTTCGTCCTTTTGTGTTAAGGGCGCACTTACAGTCAGATATACATGTTTAGACGTGGAATGTGCGTCGACAACCCACACACAGTTTACGGGTATAGTCAATTTACGGTTACTTCACACTTTTCTAAAGTCCTGCACTCTAAAAACAGCCACTTCAGTTAATTTTAACTGACGAGTTGGTGAAAAAAAGGCCCATTTTGCTTCACTTATTAATTCAGTGCCATTTCCCCCTGCTTATTTAACCATTTCATTCCATTTTTTAAAGTAGTTTGCTTTTTGGCTGATCGATCAGTTAACCCATGTGTATCAGTTCTTCAGTTTTTTGGAATTTTTTTGACAATTAGATTAGTGTCAATGTTTCTCATTGAGTTTATTTTATGGCAAGCAATGGCAGAAACAATACTTAGGGAATGATTTATGAAGAAAACAAAAAACACAGCTGTAACACGTGACAATATTTTTCTACGCAATCTCCTGATTAAAGCAGAACTCATCATTTCGAACCATCAGTCACAGTAGCTGATGAAGTACAGGAGTAGAGCTCCGGGGCAGAGGGCGAGGATTAGAAACCCGTTGGAGTTAAAATGTTTATAATAATCAAAATTGTATTGTACGGCCGGACATACGAATTTTAATTTGAACCAAAATCCAAAAAACTGATCTCAATAACTAATTATATGACGTATTTCATGATTTATTCCGTGATTGTTTCCCTCTCAATCAATCAGTGATCTTCCACTTATTATAAGTGGTGCCATTTTCACTGATTAATGTATTTTGATTTGACTGCGAATCAGTAACTCTCCACTGATTCGAATTTATAGTGTACTAAAGTTTTACTTTCATATTATATCGCTCCATTTCGTACAAACAAAGCTTAACCAAGTCTAGAAAATTACACCAAAGGAACAGCGCACCGCATTCGTGGGCGCTCAGTTCAGTGATATTTTCCATGAGAATTATTTCTTACTAGGTATTACCGACACACGTATTTTCTCTTTGTTTTTATTCATAACTATTGTAGATGAAATATCATAATACATAGACAAGTTGTAAGTATAACTTCAATTTAACCAAAAATACGATGCTTTGATGTTAACAGAAGTACAAAACGCTTGTGATACATGACATAGTTAGGAAGCAACCAAAACACGTTATTTTTGAAAGGTTCTATTCAAACAGTGCTGGGATACCGCGAATAGACTAAACCTAGTTGTTTCTGCAGAGAATACTTACGCGATGTCGTACTGATCGATTATGTAATCCAAGTGGTTACCGTCGACGCGGAGGCGTTGCCGGCCGCACTTGTATACGCCGTCGTAGTACTTGGGCAAGTGTACGCCGACCCATTCTCCAGCCAACTGCAAGAGGGAGAAACGCACGTCAGTTGTGCCCACACAATCTTTTAAATGCCGCTGACACTCAACACCTCCTACGACGTAAGTTTTAGCGAAAAGTCACGTTACACCCTTTTTGTTTGACAACGTAAAAACTACCAAAAACTACCCTGCAAACTGAATTGGTTTATTTTAACTAGCCCAAAATCCACTCTGATGAGTCATATAAATAGAAAATTTAGCACAGTAAAATTTAATTGTCCTAAGTATACAATCCACACATATATACTAAAGCGTACTACTGACGGTATTTTGTGTACTACATGCAAGTATATGTTAGTGAATTTTTAATAGAGTTGACAACCTTAAGGGCGGAAGTCCAAAAAATATTTTGGTTAGGTTTAATAACGAATATAAAGCTTAACACTACAAAAATAACTTATTATGGATAGTTTATATATATGCATATATATCTTTAATGCATTTAAAATAAAGCCATCTATTCAAAAGTTAATAAAAAAAAGTATAAATTCTCGAAATGTTGTATTTAGATAGAACCTTTTTTTTTTGAAAAGAAATATATTTATTGAAAAGTAGTAAGATAAAGCCAGTCTGCAAAGTTTACATGTACCAGTATGCTATGTAAATTGACTTAAAAAATGATGTAAGCAATGCAGAAACTTGGGTTCAAACTCTGTACGAAATTGTCGTTTATACGCTTCGAAAATTTCATTCAAATGGGATGCGGTGTTGCCTACACGTTCTTCTCACACATCGACGTTTGTTATTTTCCTAATTTTTTTTAAATGTGCGTCATTTACAAGATGAAAATCAATCAAATACGACTTTGCCAATTACCCTCCATTCACTCGCAACTTCTGTACATTGCCATGCTAAAGTAATAACGGAAACCCTATTACCTATTTTTATAAAAATCCATTTGGAAAAAAAAATTAGAAACTTTGTTGTGAGGAGTTAATTTGGCATATAATAAGAGAGTTTTTTTATATACTGTTAATAGAGTAGATATAATTTATTACGCTCCAAATAATATTCGTTCTTGCTGAGGTACTGGGGCTATGCAAGTGGAATTGACGTCGCCTCTCTAACGACTGGTTAAGTTATACATATTATCTAATTTGCTGGTAAGTATGAACGTACTCATTCTACTGCTGCAGGATGTTATATGTTCGAGTTGACTATAGCAAACATTTTCTGTGAAACAGGTGGAGGCAACTGTATGAATGAAAATGCAACGTGATAGCGTTTGCACATACAACACACGTTTCTCTCCGCCAAAAAACACCCGCGTTACTTTTGTATTTATACAGAATGAGTATGAAAGAATATCCCAAATTTGATGGTCTATAATATCAAAACCAATCATCCTACAACTTTGATTGAAAAAACGAATTGAACCGTGGAACCGTGATGTTTGTTTTACACAAATTTATAAATGTTCAACATGACCACCACGAGCGTTACGAACGACATCTATGCGATAATCAAACTCGTTCCACAAGTTTATCATTATGTCTGGTGTTACGGTTTGAATGGCGTCCGTAATTATCGTTTTGAGGTCGTNGTGTCCGTAATTATCGTTTTGACGTCGTCAATGTTGGCTGGCAATGGCGGACTAAAGACTTGATCATTTATGAACCTTCATTGAAAAAAATCGCACGGGGCTTCGTGATGAAGAGCCTGGTCACCAGCTGCTCCTCGACCAATTCAGCATCACGACAACGTCTCGTTCAGGTANGCGTCCGTAATTATCGTTTTGAGGTCGTCAATGTTGGCTGGCAATGGCGGACTAAAGACTTGATCATTTATGAACCTTCATTGAAAAAAATCGCACGGGGTAAGATCCGGGCTTCGTGATGAAGAGCCTGGTCACCAGCTGCTCCTCGACCAATTCAGCATCACGACAACGTCTCGTTCAGGTATCCGCGAGCAGCTAGGTGCCAATTGGGTGGCGCAACATAAAGGAATCATCAGACTATCCCCTTCACATTGACGTGTCGAATGTGATCTCGCTACCCCCTCATCTCCACCAACCGACGGTTACGAACGCCATCCAAACCGAAAAACCGGACAAGCCGACAAGAGTGTGGAACGAGTTTGTTTATCACGTATATGTGTCGTTCGGGCCGCTCATGGTGGTCACATTGAACTTTATGAATGTATGATAAACAACCTTCACGGTTCCCCGGTTCATTTGATTGGTCAATCAAGGTTGTAGGTTGTTTGATTTTGATATTATAAACCTTCAAAGTTGGGGTATTATTTTATATTCAACCTGTATATCCGTGTACATATATGTGAATTTTTGCAAGTGCAGCTATAATCGTTGTTTCTGTGCTAATTTTATTCGTCAAATTTAATGGGAAGCTCAAAAAGATCAACAAAATTTACTTCTGTATATTTCTGAGTCGTCTTTATTAAACCATTTTGAACTCGAATTTTGAGCGAAAATAACTGAAAGTAACATAATATATTTTGACGTTAATATTAGCATGTTTGACAAAATTCTAGCTGTAAGTAGCAAAAGTAATTTCCTAAATCAATGCCTTAATTTAAATATAATAACTTATTTAAACTTGCCAGTACGGATTGTGTTTTCTTTTCGTTTCAAACGGAATAGTTAGAGCAAAAATTGAGGCGAATTATAACAAATGATCGTAAACATGATTCGAGAGCCAACTGATTCAAGCATGCCAGCTAATCAGTTGGAAAGTGCAATGTTAAATTTTCAGGCTGGCGAAAAGACATACACGAATATACTAAAACCGGCTGTAGTTGTCTGTTGGCAAAGGATCTGAAGAGAGTTTACCTGCGACTTGTCGAAGGACTCGAGGAAATGTTTCTCCGGGCAAGAGNTGTGAAGAGAGTTTACCTGCGACTTGTCGAAGGACTCGAGGAAATGTTTCTCCGGGCAAGAGGCGAAGACGGTGGCGGCTAGAGCCAGCACAACTGCGGCGTAGGAGACGGCCATGTCTGAAGGAGAGATCAGTTCGAGTTCCCCAGGAGNGCCAGCACAACTGCGGCGTAGGAGACGGCCATGTCTGAAGGAGAGATCAGTTCGAGTTCCCCAGGAGAGCCGAGTACATGCTCCGTCCCTAGAGGTGAGTCTTTTTATACCTCCTCTGGGTGCTTCAAGGCCTCTCCTCTGATTGGCTGGGCNCATTGTAAAAAATACTGATTTTATTTAAATAATTTAATATTGTTTTCTTATACTGTAATGAGACAGAGCCTCCCTTCATGCCACGAATCGAAGGTGTAGCCAGATCTGCACCTTGTAAATGGGAAAATGCCGCTCTCAACAAAAAAACAAACACTTCTAGATATGTGGTTCGATTGTCGATGGGTTCACCCCCAGATTTTCGCATTTGGTAACCGTGCCGGACGATGCCGCTAGTCGGTGGGTTTTCTCGAGGATCTCTCGTTTTGTGTGCTCTTGCATTCCGACGCCGTTCCATACTCACCTAGCTACGCGCTCATCAGCTCTCAAGACCTCGATGTCCACGAGCCGCCCAAATCTCTTCACTCACTCATTCTAGCTCTGCGCCTTTAACTAATGAGTAGAGATTCAGCAAAATAGTTTTATCGAAACTCTGCTCAATGTGTCGCGGTGCTACCCATTTGGGAACATCATTCAAGTTTCAGTTTACGTACGAAAGGCAGTTTACGGTTTATTTTTCCATTTTTACTGTGTATTTTGCGAAAATGAAAATTTATAAATTGGGCTTTTGCACAATAATTTTAACTACGGAAACTACGGTGTGGTGGGTACAGGATATTAAAAGTATTAAAAAATNTTTGCGAAAATGAAAATTTATAAATTTGGCTTTTGCACAATAATTTTAACTACGGAAACTACGGTGTGGTGGGTACACGATATTAAAAGTATTAAAAAAGTTCAGTGCACATTTGTAATTATACGTTAACATTATATGTACTTCACTGTAATTATCAAAGAGACATACTGCCTGCAGGAAGACTGCACGCNATAATTATACGTTAACATTATATGTACTTCACTGTAATTATCAAAGAGACATACTGCCTGCAGGAAGACTGCACGCAATTTCAATTTATTGCACGTAGAGGCGACGAGGAACGAGTTCCGCGTGTCTTCTTCGTCCTTAGCTCTTAGTACTCCAGTTCCTGAAACGGAAAGTACGCCCTGGTAGGGTAGGCATGTGCCCACTGGACTGAGTGTTATGCACATTTTCAACAATATGTCGCAAATAAGTGTCACGTACGCCATCAAAAAGAGAAATATATTTCAGCATTAACGACTGAACGTAATAGCCAGCACATAAAGAAAATAAATTAATCTGTAATTTTCCACCTTATAAGATACTGATAATTTGGCAAAAGAATATCCTCCAACTTGATAAAAAATTTAATTCTGGAAATTTAGTATTGCTTTTGGTTTATGTAGCGACTATAGAGTGCGTATTTACACTTTTAAGGAAGGTAAAGAGATGCNAGTATTGCTTTTGGTTTATGTAGCGACTATAGAGTGCGTATTTACACTTTTAAGGAAGGTAAAGAGATGCGAAAACATCAAATAAATTTCTAGTTTTGTTCCCTGCAGTTACTTGATGGAAAAATAAGATGTAATATTAAAAACTCTGCAAAACGCCAAAAAGACAGCTATGATAGGTTTACAAGCTGAGACAATCAGGGAGCTGTCGAGTTAATGNCAAAAACATTAAATAAATTTCTAGTTTTGTTCCCTGCAGTTACTTGATGGAAAAATAAGATGTAATATTAAAAACTCTGCAAAACGCCAAAAAGACAGCTATGATAGGTTTACAAGCTGAGACAATCAGGGAGCTGTCGAGTTAATGGATCTCGGAATGCACCTGTCATATATCTTCTTAGTGTCCACAGGGGTGAAGTGAGATGGAGACTGAGCAGCGGTGGAATGCAAGACTTTGGAGAAACAGGAGGGAGCACTCCGAGAAGACCCGCCAGCATAGAGCAACGTTCACAATGTGCGGAGACCTGGAGTGAGCCTGCTGGAACTCGAACCCGGCTCTCCTTGGTAGGAGGACTGTGGGCGCCAACCAGACAATAAAAGATCATCTGGCATGACGTCAGAGAATGCAGACTTTTTAAAATCACTATATATTTTCCATTTGCGGAAATTACACCAGAGGGACAGCGCACCGCATTCGTGAGCATCTGTGTAAAACTATTTTGCATTATAATTAATTCGTACTGGGTATTACTAACACACACACTGTCTCTCTGTTTTTTTATTAATTATAAATGGCATATTATAATTTATAAAGAAAATGTTAGTAAAGGATCAATTTAACCAAAAATATCCTACTTTTGTGTTAACAGAAACGTAAAATACTTGTGAGAAACGACATACTTAGGAAAAAAACACGTCATACATGGAATGATTTTTCAAATGTTTGATTAAAAAATGTGAAGAAAACGAGAAGGGACTACACAAGAGAATGATGTATTTTTAAAGACCGTTAATTCTTTGGAACGCATTGGCTGGGATAACTTTGAAACAAAGCAAGTGCATTAGTGCGAATTTACAAGCTCTGGTTGTGGAATCTAACGTTTTATTTAAACGCGCAAGCACTGTAGACTTCGTGTTCATTATTAAGACTGCCGATAAACGCAAGCTAGTTTCGCGTTTGAGGCTTCGTGCGGGAGGGAAGGAAGCTAACTCACAACCCTCATCAAGTGTGCATTGACAGCTGAACGCGAGGTTTTGAACCGGCCAGGCGTGTAGAATTACCGTCGTGTTGCGTATACCGGTGAAATTTAAAGCGGCGTCGCTATCATTTCACTGATAGACAGTTTTGAGGAAAGTTAAATACAGGCTCCTTTCGTAGATTCGCTAGAGTTTATGTAGTATTTTTCAAGATACAGATGTCTNTCGTAGATTCGCTAGAGTTTATGTAGTATTTTTCAAGATACAGATGTCTGAAAAACAGTATTTTACGATGTTGGAGGACTTGGTTACAACATGGGTGATATTTTGGAAGTGCTGTTTCTACCGTGTCTTGGAGAGACTTATATTTTTTTAGAGAAAAAATGTGGATCCGTTTAATAGTGTCGTTCGCAAACCCCGTTTTCACACACGTGTGTGTGTATATACACACACACACATATATATAAAATTCTTGATTTTTAATTTTGTGTTTTCCATACGTTTTGTGACCTTACAGTATTTTATTTGTAGCATTAAAACTGTTTTTGGCAGAGGTAGTTAGTTGGCAGTTTAATAATTGCCTGTAAAACGTAGAGATTGAAATGCTTTTTCAGTGCAGACCAAAGGCCTACCAAAATGCGACTGATTTTCGAAGTTCTACGTTCGCTTGCCAAGAGGAGGAGAGATACCGGTGAGAGTTTGAGCCCATGCTGTTAAGCATAATGAGGTAGACGCCTATGCATGCACATGGCAGGAGAGGGGTTGCACAGGAAAGCCTTTACCCTTCATCAATAAGAGACCGCGGTGGTGTAGTGGTCAGACTACTTATCTCCCACCAAGGCGAACCGGGTTCGATTCCCGGTGGAGTCGCTCCCAAATCTTCNGTGTAGTGGTCAGACTACTTATCTCCCACCAAGGCGAACCGGGTTCGATTCCCGGTGGAGTCGCTCCCAAATCTTCTCACGTGGGAATCGTGCCGGACGATACTGCTGGTAGGTGGGTTTTCTCGGCGATCTTCTGTTTTCCCCATCCTTACATTCCGACGCTGCTCCAAACTCACCTCTATGCACTCTTATCGGTTCTCAAGACCAAATTCTCCACTCCAATAACCATCAATATACTGCTATGTACGGCATATGGCTGAGAAAACAACAGAAACTCAGGCGATGTTGTTGTACTCTTTACGAATCAGTACACTTTAAACTAGATCTGAAGTGAATTTAATTCACACTGTTACAAAAGTAGCGCACATATATTGTTACTTCACTCTAAGATATGTTTCTGTGCCTTTCTGCTATCATTGTAAGGATGTGCACTGATTCATGGCATGATACGCTTATCTTGTTTTCACAATGGTTGTGTGTTGAAAGATGATAACTACCCCAGTTTATACTCGTATTAAGAGAATGCGAAAGCTAAAGTGTTGTTTCTTACATGCAGTGTTATATGTCTTACATTTCTTCAAGAAAGAGTCATGTTTGTAGTAAAGTTTATAACTTTGTTTAATAGCGATGGCTAGCATGTCTACAGTTGCAGGTTGGTGTTCGGTACATTTTATATACCGTATATTTTAACTACTTCCATTACAATTTAGGAACACATTTTCTATTTGCTGTTTCTCCACACTTTTTGAAACAAACTTTGGAAAAATCACCCCACGGAATTACGTGTTTGGTTGTCTGCTAAATATGCCATGAATCAAAAGCATTTTATACGGGTGTAAACGTAAAAGTTCCTTATTTTTGGTTAAATTGAGTTTTTAGTTATGATTTATTTGTATGTTATAATATCTCACTTATCATAATTATTTTAAAACAGTAAGAAAATATGTCTGTTGGCAATGCCTAGTAAGAAATAGTTCTTATGCAAATATTATTTCACTGTGTGTGTTCAAATGCGGTGCGTTGTCTACTTGGTGTAATTTTACAGACTCGGATAAACATTGTTTGCGTGAGGAGGAGCAATATCCTGGAAAGTAGAACTTCAGTAGTCCTTCAGAAAAGTAGGAAGTAACCGTGAATGGACTATAACTACAATCTTGTACCGTTTTAAACAATTATTATATATTTCATTTAATATTTCCTAGTGTTTTTATCACATTCTACTTCTTCTAATGACGAAAGACGGCCAGTTAGTTACATTGCAGCACGCGACTTCAAAATTTGATAGCAAAAAGTTACAAATACACTGAAGTAGGAAATGTGTCAAATTGTCTCAAAAATAAAAGGATAAGAAAATCTTAAATGGCCAATGAATACTCACACGAGTTCGTAACATCTGAATTTATATATTAATTATTATAATTTTTTTGTTTTTATTTTATATATTATAATATTTTATTGCTGTCCTGTTTAAGCAAGCCGTGCATTTATTTTTGGGGTATTCTTAATTTATAATTTAATAGTTAAATTAGTTATTAATAATAATAAAATGTCTTTATTTTTTTGGTGGGTAAGTTAAGGTATTTTCACCTTCTCTTACGCTTAACCACTTTACATAATAAAACATAACAATAATTAAAAAAAAAATGTTTACTATATAATGAGAAAGTAGCTTGTATGAAACATATAAAAGCAACATACATTAAACCACATTCACAAATTACATATATTCACACACATATAATTGTACTATGTGTAAAAATATATACAAGATATTATCGATTAGCAAAAGTTCTAAAACTGCAATTTATTTTAAGAAATACAAGTTTATACCATTTTTGGCAGAACTGAATTTGCGTGAAATATTGACTGCGCGTAAATCTGGTTTGGCCTATGAAAATAGAAAATTTTGTGTTTTCGTTGTTAGTAAAATTTTTACAATTTCGGAACTTTTGACAATTTTCCCCTTAGATTGTGTGTTTGCACCAGGGTAACTGCAGTGGCTTTCCCCTGGTCAGGGGTTTCTGATAAACAGTGGTTAAACAAGCGCGAAACATTTATAAAACAGGTCGATAACGAAACGGAGACGGGCGGCCGGTTGGAAGGACAACAGAAAACGTGTCGGATGACGAAGGTGTTTAATTTTAATGGATATATGTATAAGGTATCACCATGTGGCGTACTATCGTTAAGAGTGCTACAGAGTCTGCGGGCGCAATAGGCCGGTGTGCCTAATTAAGGAAGAGCCTCAAGAACAGAAGAATATTTCACGAGCCATTGCATATTTTTGGTTTCCTGAGGCCTAGCAGCAGATCGGCAAAGAACTACGGCTTCCTTCGAGAAAAGAAGACTACAGCTTGGTTCACGATCCGATACCGCTGGTATAGAAAATCTCCATGTTATTTAGGCTAGCGTTTTTAATGAAGTAATCAATCAGACAAATTTTCTCACGGTTCTACCCTGAAATTATTAACCCATTCAAACCCAGTTTATACAATTGCGTACATTAGACACGTTGGGGTAATGTTTTCAATGTGTCCTGTACAGTGCGAAGCTCAATTACCCTGTGGGTAAATGATACGCAAACCCTGTTACTGGTCTAGGTCTTAATTGGTTTGTATAACTGTAGCTGAACATATAGCCTACATTCATTGACTGTGTCAAGGAAACATGGGGTTTGTCGACTGAAGTACAGCACGCGTCATAGTTTTTTTGCAACACTTGGGAACCCTAAATTATAATGCTTTAACTAGCTGAGTCGCTTAATGAAACGTTACGTAATTTTTTAGTTAGAAGTTTTTTTTCCACAGCCCCCAACTGGGATATAATTTTTCATATACCAGAGTAGTGTCGCACGCCAATCCTTAACTAACAATCTTTCACGGTTCTATAACGATTTATTGCTTTCTCAATTTTTGAAACTTTATCATTTTTATTGCCAAAATCAAAATATTTTATAGAACTACACCTTTAAATAATTTCTCTTTATAGAGCTCATTCGGCATTTATGGATTTTTATGAATTTTCTTTGTTGTCACTGTAATGTGTTGAATGTTCTTCGACATAGAGATAAGTTCGGGAATCGATAAATAAGATAGATGATTTAGAGTATGTCACTCGAACGCCAAGTTACAATTTTANTTAGATGATTTAGAGTATGTCACTCGAACGCCAAGTTACAACATTACAGTTGCCACTGAACTATGTACTGTACTCGTCAGCCGAGCAGAAGCCCCGCTTAGTTTCTACTTTTGCCAGCCAACACCAGAATGATAACAATTCTGTACACATCACCTCAAGGTTAGGAGTTTAACGTAAAAGTTATTTGTATAGGGGAACGTTAATTTTTTGCTTATATTCACCCATTTATTAACTGGTTTATACTAGAGGCTTTTACATGGCTCCACCGTATTTTTTGTAAATTTTGCCATACATTTTTTATATTGGCTTTCTGTGCTGGAGAATTTTTGATATAATATCAATATAACACACTGCTATAATCATAGTCCGTAAAAGGTGTACCACGTGTTTGTTTGACATGTTTGTCCACTGCTGAATAATAAGGAAAATTTTGAAATCAGGTGATAAATACATGTATTTGTTTGCATGCCTTATGCCTAGAAAACCAATTTTTATCGCAGTATCGTGGAAGCAGTTGCACATGCTTGTAGCGTTGGTGATGATAACTGCTGGTCACATTCTAGGGTCTGTGGTGTTCCCAAGTCGACCTGCAGTTGGCGGCTCCTCGGATCCTACTTACCTTGATCTCAATCACGCTGTGAACTAAGTCACACGGTAATAAACTTAGTAAACCCTGTGCGCCACGATAGAATGTTCCGCACAATGTCGAGCAGAAGGAAAATAAAGACATGAGTTAGTTGGAGAAAATAAATATCCAAATAAATTCCAGGTATTTTTCAATTTCTTCTTTTCTTTAACAATACTGTTGGCGGAAGCCTTTACGTAAACAACACGAAATAAAATATCGCCATTTCGTACACGCCTACACGTAGAGGATGTTCCTACAAGTCACTGCNTACGTAAACAACACGAAATAAAATATCGCCATTTCGTACACGCCTACACGTAGAGGATGTTCCTACAAGTCACTGCGCCGTGCCCATGAAACGTTTAGAAAGAATACTTCCTTCCATTTCGATACGTACATTGTCATAATGTACACGATTTTNCCCGTGCCCATGAAACGTTTAGAAAGAATACTTCCTTCCATTTCGATACGTACATTGTCATAATGTACACGATTTTCCCCGATTTAGCTTTAGCTGTGCAATATCGCATCAGCGCATTCTAGCTGATAATAGTTGGAAGTGGGCGAAATTAAGGATCGGCTTTATCCCATGCTCAGAAATTCTTTGGTTTTGCGTCATAATTTTGGAATCATAGTAATTACTCACAATGTACGGTAATAGGAAATTAACATTTTACCAATTGTTTAATATTTTAGCGCATAATTTTAATTTTGTGTTATTTGCTTGTTGTAAAAGACGAGAACATTTATACAATATTAATGTGTTCTCTACTTTTTACAACAAGCAGATAACACACAAATAAAATTACGCACAAAAATATTAAACAACTCGTATAATGTAAATTTTGTATAATATTTCATTGTCAGTAATTACTACGAATCCGAAGTTATGACGTGAAAACGAAGAATTTCTGCAACAGGGGTTAAGCCGAGCCTTAATGTATTCTTTTGACTGAAGGTGAAAACATGTCATTAGAACAGATTAGCCGACAGAGTTGGCAATGGNCGAGCCTTAATGTATTCTGTTGACTGAAGGTGAAAACATGTCATTAGAACAGATTAGCCGACAGAGTTGGCAATGGATGACATGGGCGTGTTCTGTCCGGTCGATGCTGAAGACATTAGGTATCAGCGCAGTCTAGCATCTAACGCTGGAAACAGCAGATGCAATAAAGGACAGTTTGCTTGTGACATAGGCGCAGAGGGTAGAGTCTTGCAGACTTATTATGCGATGCTTGGCGGGGGTGGAGATGTACGACTAATTAGCCAATGTCTAAGTGGCAGGTATCTTATGACTGCTCCCATTTTTTTGAGGAGGTGAACGAAGGTTGAGTAAAGACGATAGGTTGCCGAGTACTGCACCTGAAGTCTCTTAGATGCAAGTTTTTTTAAGATATCACAAAATATATTTCTTTTTGAAAATTATTTTTACAAATATGTAATTTTACAATATATTTCGTACATTTAATTTCATATTTATTATTTATTTATTCTAATTTTTACGANCGAGCCTTAATGTATTCTTTTGACTGAAGGTGAAAACATGTCATTAGAACAGATTAGCCGACAGAGTTGGCAATGGGTGACATGGGCGTGTTCTGTCCGGTCGAAGCTGGATACATTAGGTATCAGCGCAGTCTAGCATCTGGCGCTGGAAACAGCAGATGCAATAAAGGACAGTTTGCTTGTGACATAGGCGCAGAGGGTAGAGTCTTGCAGACTAATTATGCGATGCTTGGCGGGGGTGGAGATGTACTACTAATTAGCCAATGTCTAAGTGGCAGGTATCTTATGACTGCTCCCATTTTATTGAGGAGGTGAACGAAGGTTGAGTAAAGACGATAGGTTGCCGAGTACTGCACCTGAAGTCTGTTAGATGCAAGTTTTTTTAAGATATCACAAAATATATTTCTTTTTGAAAATTATTTTAACAAATATGTAATTTTACAATATATTTCGTACATTTAATTTCATATTTATTATTTATTTATTCTAATTTTTACGANAACAAATATGTAATTTTACAATATATTTCGTACATTTAATTTCATATTTATTATTTATTTATTCTAATTTTTACGATGTATGGAAGTTTTTCGCAAGGTTCTAGTTAAAGGTCATCCCAGAGGCACATGCGAAGGTCACGCTATTCCACCATGGCCATCACAGTGATTTTCCAGTATGACCGACTTCCAAGGTTATTGACCCGCACCACGCAATGTACACATGGCACTTTGCTCCAAAACTCTTGCGATCATACTAAGAGCGGAAGAAAAACGTAGTCGACAACTTAGGCGAAATTCAGGAATAAGACTGTATTATACAAAATTGTCTCTGGAACAAACAGTAAGTCATAAACACGAGCTCTACATCAGTAACAGAGTGAGAGCTGAGATACGTAGTACGAAAACATCCTTCAATTTCGGTTTCGGATACTTTTTAACGTTGCTTGAGTATCTGTTTCCAAGTATGTATGTATCTGTACGCACATGATGTAAATCTACTCCTATGAAACAGGAAAATTTTGTGAATCGTTTTGGGTACAGGCATTCAACCGCTGGTATAAACTCTATCGATTTACCCATAGTTTATTAGAAATGCCGTGCACGACTCTGGGCCAATAGCAGACCTACATAAAAACAAGCGCTGAATCCCATGCTGTCTTGTAAAGGATTAAACTGGCTGCTTACTGAAGCGGCAGCCAATAAAGGAACAGCCGAGTTTCTAGTAATGCAGATGATTGTGGAGTCTTAGGCCACATAAAATTAAACTCGTGAATTTGTTCTGTCATTAGTTGTACCAAATAGAGAAGTATGAAATAATGACCTGATTTCGTCACTCGAAACCGTAAACAATAAATAATTTTTCGGAATGTTGTGAGAACATTTAGAATTACTTNCCTGATTTCGTCACTCGAAACCGTAAACAATAAATAATTTTTCGGAATGTTGTGAGAACATTTAGAATTACTTAGATGAATCAAATGCACGAAAAAATTTTGAAAGAGGATTATATAGTTTGGTATCACATCTTGGAAACATAAAGAGAAGAAAATAATTTATTTCTAAAATAAATTCTACCTCGCAGACTACGTACGACCGTTCGATCTAATGTCTTACATTGGCTGATAACTCTCACAACCAAAATAAAATAGAAACTGTCAAAGTCAATAATATAAAGGACTCCAAATTTTCTTTTGCTGCTGCAACATTTCTTGTTATTAAACTTTTCCGGGTCATGAAAATAATCACCCAGTTCATGCCTCCACGCGTATAACCCTTAAGTATGCAGTAAAGTTGGTATATACTCTGATATACAGCAAAACATACAACACTGGTTGAAGTTTATGGAAACAATATCTTACCAATTTGAGGTTAAGCTCCACTATTTCCATCATGTAAGTTATTTTTTATTATTTTATTTTCATGGCGGTAAACATCTTGGTGGCCAGAATTTCTACTTGAATGGGCAGGAACTAAAATTGATAATGCTGTCAGTCTTATTTATGGCATTTCTCTGATCTTGAATAACATTTTTTCAAATAA
Source organism: Clitarchus hookeri (assembly GCA_002778355.1). NCBI lineage: Eukaryota > Metazoa > Arthropoda > Insecta > Phasmatodea > Phasmatidae > Clitarchus > Clitarchus hookeri. The sequence continues at coordinate 167,870 of NQII01002118.1, read as the reverse complement.
AGCACATATTGGGCCGTATGCAGAGATCTTACTTTTCTTGGTCCACAAGCCTTACTTCCAGAAGTAAGGCAGCATTACTTTTCTTAAAGTATCGTGCAGAGACGCAAAAGTCTTGGACGCTTCTTTTCTTACCGAAGTCAATGTTCGTTCCGTACTTATCGCGAGTAAGGCCGATCGTGTACCGAAGATACACGAATGTTAGTGACGTCACGGAAACGTNACTCGAAACCGTAAACAATAAATAATTTTTCGGAATGTTGTGAGAACATTTAGAATTACTTAGACGAATAAAATGCACGAAACATTTTTGAAAGAGGATTATATAGTTTGGTATCACATCTTGGAAACATAAAGAGAAGAAAATAATTTATTTCTAAAATAAATTCTACCTCGCAGACTACGTACGACCGTTCGATCTAATGTCTTACATTGGCTGATAACTCTCACAACCAAAATAAAATAGAAACTGTCAAAGTCAATAATATAAAGGAAAGGAGAGAGGCATGGCCTCCAAATTTTCTTTTGCGGCTGCAACATTTCTTGTTATTAACTTTTCCGGGTCATGAAAATAATCACCCAGTTCATGCCTCCACGCGTATAACCCTTAAGTATGCAGTAAAGTTGGTATATACTCTGATATACAGCAAAACATACAACACTGGTTGAAGTTTATGGAAACAATATCTTACCAATTTGAGGTTAAGCTCCACTATTTCCATCATGTAAGTTATTTTTTATTATTTTATTTTTATGGCGGTAAACATCTTGGTGGCCAGAATTTCTACTTGAATGGGCAGGAACTAAAATTGATAATGCTGTCAGTCTTATTTATGGCATTTCTCTGATCTTGAATAACATTTTTTAAAATAAAGCACATATTGTGTACAAAAACAGAACACTGTGACATAAAGAGTTGAATCTTCTCTCGAAATCGGTAGTATTTCACAGCTAGGGCTTACAAACTTTAAGTTTCTAAGCTTCATGTTATAACCAGTGAAATGCGTACAGCTGTGCCTAGTACCTCAGGCAGACAAATGTGTAAAACACGCTGAGATTCTCTTGTCTTTGCAGGATCTGCCAGAATAAGGTCCAAATAATTACGATATGTCCAGTATGTTGAAACCGAAACGAGTTCTTACAAAAATCAAATACGTAATTTGTTACTGTAGTCTGGTCCACGATTTTTTTCACTGAACCTATTTGTATGTCATTAAAACAGTTTTTGTTTTTTTTGTTAGAGAATACGCAAATCTCAATTTGCTTACTTTATAAATACGCTTCATCGGACAGCATATCTGCAAAACTATTTAAATGAGAAACGTGCCCTGTTGTTTACATTGAATTCCGTGTGTTCAGAAAGTAAACACAATCGCCATATTGCCGTGAGCCCCACCAAAGGTTTGTTTCGTTACACTTTCGTAGTCACATATTCTATCTCAACTCTTCTAACATATATGGATGTTATACGCTATTCACAGTATCTTCACACTTTTTTTAATCAAATGTTTGAAATATTACCCCATGTAGACGTGTTTGGTTTTTTTCCCCTTAAACATGCCATGTAGCACAAGCACTTCTGCTAACATAAAATAAACTTATTTTTGGATAAATTGAACTTTGACTTATATTCTATCTATAAGCTATATATTTTTAATTTATAATTAAAATGTATGAAGCAGAGAGAAAATATAAGTTTTGGTAAACAGTAAGAAATAGTTCTCATACAAATTATTATTACACTGAGAGCGCACGAATGCGGTGAGTTGTCATTTCGGTGTAATTTTCTAGACTTGTTTAAGCTTTGTTTGCACAAGGCAGAGGAATAACGAGAAATCACAAAAACCGAACCTAATTTACAGTAAGAAAAAGGATTCGTGGAAAAAAAACCAAGTTTGTTTGGCACAATCAAACTAATTGTTTGTATAGGAGCAATAAAATATTTTGTTGTTAAAGCAAGTTTTTGGCTGGTTGTACTAATGATTTGTTTGACTCTACGTAGAATACATAGTTTCGGATAATACGTAAAAATTCGAAGGCCGACAGATTCAAACCTAGAATGTTTCCACTCCAAAGCTACGCCGTAGCAATCTCAGCAAAATTAACTACTGATGAAATAAGAATGTCTTTATATACACACATTTAAAAATTGAACAAGGTATGCAAATAAATATTATAACTTTTACATCTTCATTTTTCGCGTATCTTTTGAAATTGTTTTATTTGGGATGTTTGTACCATTATTACGCATTAATAAATTCACCAAAAAACACTGCTACTATCCTAATTTTCACAAAAAAAAAATGCAAACATGCTATAGGTGTATTTTCGAACGAAGAGAATCAAATGAGTGGTCAAAGAAATTAATATATTTGATTCAACAAAACACTTTGTTGACAATATAATATATTTTGGCACATCACAGAGGTTTTATTTGTTCAAAAGTGTATTTTGTTAGATGAACAAAATTAGTTTTATTGATAGTCAAGTTTTGTTTGCTTACCAAATATTTTGTTTGGGCGACTGAATATATTTTTGGTTCTATAAAAACAACTACCTTGTTGGCTGAAACAAAACTTTCTCTCAGTGCATGGTTACAATAACTTTCAGAAAACCTTTGAAACTCAAGAAAATACATGATACATTTTTGAAAATTTAAGAAACGCTTTTAAATATTAAAATTTTCCTAAAATTTTATAAGTCTTTAAAATAAAAAAGTAAATATTTGAAAGGTAAAAACATTCCTTAAAGACGCTAACATTATCTTTGCAGAACTAACTCTGCACTGGCCGCAAGAAAATGTAAAGGACATTGCAAAAAAATCTTTCAAATTTGCAAAAATATCAGTGAAATTTGCGAAAAGAATACAAAAAGTGCAAATCTCTTCCAATCGCCAAAGAGTCTTTGGTAATCACCAGAAAGTCTATGATATTTGCTTGGAAATCTTCAAAAATGATTCAAAATCTTTGAAAATTGCTGAAAATAAAAATAAAATTAAAATCGCATTAAAAAATATTTAAAAATTGTTAAAAAAAACGGTGTCATTAAATTTTTTTATTGAAAATCACAAACATTAATAAAATATTGGCAACACATTCAAACCTAGTTGTTTCTCCCACACATATGTCGACATTTAGAAAATGTAATGGTCAGCGTATCTACAGAGTGAAACTGAACTGTGCCGACATACTTCGGCAGTTGATTCATCATCAAAAAATAGGTCTAAAACATATACACGACATATAGCCTAAGCATATGCTGAAGGAGTGAAACCCCCCTTTGAAAGTGTAGTTGAAACAAATATTTTTTGCTAATAAAACAGCCAGAATGAACGATAAATGTCAGAGTTTTCAGATACTCCATTATTAGATGAAGAAGTACAAAGCAATCCCCATCCATTAAAATTATGAGGATTGCAGCATATTTGTGAAAATAAAAAGGTAACTGTATCACTTTGTTTTATTTCCTCTGGATTTGCAATCTACCGTACATGGTGTACGAAACTTCCGTCTTGTGTTTTTAATCTAAATGCAGCCGTTTCCGAGAAATTAATTCATGCCGATGAAGGTGATGTGGGGTGGAGATGGATCAATGGAATAATTACATAGTGGTGAAGAGAGTGTGCCCCGAAAAAAAACCACTGGCCAATGGTAACGTCTGCCTAGATACGAATATGCGTATCGACCTGCCGGGAATCGAGTCCGATTGGCCATGGTGGTAGGCGAGCAGTCTGGCCACTGCACCACCACGGACCCAACTTGCATATCAGCGACAGTTTGTTGCGGTAAACGTGGATAACACGTGACACACGACTTGTTCCAACACTACATGGTGTCATTTGAATCAGCAACATCATGCACCAACAGCAAGTGTTTTGCTACGTGCCAGACACTGAGATTTACTGTTGGCATATTATGAATTCATGTAGCTTAAAAACACAAGACGGAAGTAATTTTTTTATCTTTTCTGAATGTTTCACTTTGTATCATTTTATTTTTGTGACTATTAAACCTATTTGATCCTAACGTGATACGCTGACAGTAATTGTGTTCACTAAACACACTCAAAACTTCTATAGTATGCCATGTCGGAAGANACTAAACACACTCAAAACTTCTATAGTATGCCATGTCGGAAGATAGCATCATAGGAAAAAAAATCGTTCAAATACCATACCTGAGTGGATTCTCACTCATTTGTCACATCATATTTGGCTCGCAACGAAATTGAGTCTTTAATAGAACAATTATTTATTTTCAAAATGTTGATATAGTTCTAGTAGTTCCATATACCATATTTAGGAAACAATTAAAAATGCTGGAATTTAGCATTATTCGCTGAAGCCCTTACTGTGTGTAATAAATTCGCTATATAAAATATTCAGTAGGCCCCACAAGTAAACTCCAGAAATAATTCATGTTGATACAATAACTAAATATTATAACGCTGGATTAGATATTGATAAAATAGTAGATAGGTTTGCATATCGAATAAAAATTGATGACATAACAAAAATGGAATCTAATATCTATGTATCGATTTATTTGTAATAATATGATGATAGAAAAATATTTATCCGTTGAGAATAAAAAAGAACCAAGAGAGAGGTAAGCGTTTAAATTTATTACATTATACAAATGGAAGAAAAAGTCATTATTGTTGGCGAAAAGGAATTTAGCAAATATTTTTGTGATATGTGTCTTCAACATTTCTATACTGAAGAAAAGTTAGATAAACATATAGAAAATAGTTCTACAAACGAGGCAGTGAAAATTGAATTATCTAATAACGCTTAACAAATTGCATTTAAAAACTATTGACATGAGAGTACCATATATAATTTATTCATACTTCTAGTGCCTGTTAAGTATTTTAGAACCAGTATTTATTGTCGGAGGGTCTGTAGTTCATAAAACGTTATTACATAAAATTGTATTTCTTTCGAATCCTAAAAATATCTAATAATCGATTATTTAGTAGAATATAATATTTTCTCTGAATATTTATTCTATTTGATATGTTATTTGTTTCTAAACCAATGTTTTCATACTTGAATGGTTCATTTAAATTTATATTTTTATTAATCAATATAATTCTGACTTATCGGAAATAATAATTTCTTTATTTTGTTGAAGAGCTACTGTGATAACATTATTGTTTTTTATTTTGGTGTTAAAGATCTTGTATAAAATCTGATTATGAAGTTTTTTTTAAATATGGTATTAATACTTGTTAACTTAAAGATTTTATTAATTAATGTAGAAAATATGTTAATTAAATAGAATGAAAGTTGAAACAGCACATGAATGGTGTCTCACTAAATTAAGGAGAAAAAAAGGTGAATTATTGCCAGATATTATTAGATCTGTAATAGTTGGGCCTAATAATTATGGAAAACTATTTTGGTAGTTATTATATATATATTGATTAAATATAAATAAATGATTTGTTTGTTCAAAATTTATGAACAAAAAAAAATATGCTAGGTTATCAAAAAAATTTTTTATCACTATCGAAATAAAGGGGATAATTCTATAATAATCTATATGAAATTATTTTGTTAACGAATGCGAAGATTACTTGATACTTATATTTGACGATGCCATACTATATAATGAAGATATAATTCGTAAATATTTTATTAGAGGAAAACATAAAACTTTTGTTTTTATTTAGATCAAACATATTCTAAAGTACCAAGCAATTATTTATTGATAATACGTATTTTTTATGTTTTTTTTATACAGAATGATACAAATCTAAAACACACACACATATATGTATGTAAATATTTTGTTGGGGGAGATATATCGTACCAAAAAAAGAAATTTGTTCGAAATGTTGGAATAAAGATTATGGCTTTATTATTATAGGTATATGCAGGAAAAATAATGATGGAAAATAAAGATGTAAAGATTTTGTAATAGTATAATTAATTCTTATTATTTAAATTGTATTGTATTTTTATGTACAATAAATTATTTTATATGTAAATAAACATTTAATATTCACTCCAGAAATTAAAAAAAATAATGGCGTATTCATATAGTAATCAAACATTATGTGTTGTAAACAATTTAAATACAAGTGGGTTTTTAAATATTGATCAAACAGCATATAACAAAGATTTAAACATTCATGAAGAACTGTATAGCGTAACAATAAATGGTTTATTAGATCAAGGGACTAAAAGTTAATGTATAAACCAAGACAGGTATTATAAAATGAACTATTTCGTATATATATATACATGTATAACAAAATGGGGCAAGAAATATATTGTATAGAATTTCACTTTAGGCAATAATACCGTTATTAAATTTTAAAGATAAAGCTTTCAAAGGTTGGGAAAAGCATATTAATTTAAATTTATTCATGAGAGTAATAATAGAGATATTGTTTTATCATTTAAACAATTTTTATAGATATAAATAACAAACATCAATAACTTGTCCAAACAAATTATTTTCCATCAAAACCAAATAAACTAATAGAAATTCACGAACATAAAAATTAGTAATTTTGTATTAAAGATGATCAAGTACCATGTGATAAAATTTGTTTGTTATCTGTTTTGATTAATGTAATTGGCCATTCTTTAGGTTTACAACATATGTATGATTAAAATTCACCTATCCAATACGTAATAATTGTTCTGAAACACGTAAAATGAATATTGAAAATATTCAAAGTAGGGTATACATAAAGAAAAACCATTGAATAAATTTTTCCAGAGTCTCACCAGCTTGGGCTTGAAAACACATATACACAAGATTTATGTGCGAACACAAATATTAATACCTTTCTTACTATCGATAATAAATGTAACACATTTTATAATGAATATGCTTGTATAAAAATAACAGGTGATATGATGAATAACAAACCAATTCTAATAACAGATTTGTGCCACATTTGCCAAAAATAGTTGTAATTTATTTTAAAGATAACAGCGCAATAAATTATGTCTTTTATTCTTATAATGGCGAAACATGTATCTGCTTTGATAAAGTACATTATATTCAGTTACATGAATGTAGTTTTTGAACAGAACAGCTAGGGATAACAAATGATGAATTTTCACACCTGCCAGACAATTTAGAAAATGGTTTTTTACACACACCCACACACACACACACACACACACACACACACACACANATATGTATATACACACCAAGAATGAGATATTTTTTGAATACATTGAATTTACTAATCAATTAATTAGATCTGTTAAAACAGTATTTCTTTATTTGGTTTAAAACGTAATACTTAGAATGAATTTGTTAAAATAATGATGGAAAAGGTTAAAGGTTTAGAAAATATTAATAAATATATGGTTTGTTTTAATTTCGTATTAATCTAGTTTCTATGTAAACGGATATGATTGTAGATACGAAAACAATGCTCTCCTCTATAATAGTAAGAAATATATTTTTTTTTNTTCTATGTAAACGGATATGATTGTAGATACGAAAACAATGCTCTCCTCTATAATAGTAAGAAATATATTTTTTTTTCTCGATTATGCTAGGTTTAGAGGAATTTATATTTGTACTTAATATTTTACAACATAAAGTTACACATCAAGCTATCAGAAATAATTTTGATAGTGATTATACAACTATTTATAAAAAAATGCCGTCTCCTAGATGAGTCTAAATTTTAATATATTTCACAGAATATGGCTTTTATAATTTNTTCTATGTAAACGGATATGATTGTAGATACGAAAACAATGCTCTCCTCTATAATAGTAAGAAATATATTTTTTTTTTCGATTATGCTAGGTTTAGAGGAATTTATATTTGTACTTAATATTTTACAACATAAAGTTACACATCAAGCTATCAGAAATAATTTTGATAGTGATTATACAAATATTTATAAAAAAATGCCGTCTCCTAGATGAGTCTAAATTTTAATATATTTCACAGAATATGGCTTTTATAATTTATTAATGAAATCAAAACTAACGGATGCCAAATAGTTAAAAAAAAAAAAAAAAAATTAATGGGTTGCACACAAAGTTTTTCCTCAAGAAGAACAAGAACATCAAAAAATAATAATTGAGAGGTTACAGAAACAAATTAATAATTAAGATATAACTATTGATAGTATGCAAAACAGCAATTGAATAATTTTCAGTGATGCAAGAGTAGATATGCATCGACAAGGTAACAATTAATGAAACGCGGCCTAACGCTGTTCCACAAACTCAAAATCCACAAGACGGGGCAATTTTTATACTATTGAAATTGTTTGACAACATTTTGATTATGATTAATATGTTATCAGAACACGAAGAAAAGATCTTAACATAAGAGTATGCAAAATTCAAGATAGACATCCGTATTGTGAAATGTTAAGAATAATATATATAGTGAAATCTATAAATTTATATAAAAAAATGGAAGAAACATTAGATTCTACTGCTCATGAAATTTAAAAATTAGAAAATGAAAAATTTAATAGGTTTATTGATCTCCTTACAGAGAGAGATGCTAAAATTTTTATGTAGCTATGTGCATTTTATTCGTACAAAAATAATGGGAATTATGAAAACCCAACCATTATTAATCACCTTTATTTTTAAAAACTTTCTCAACTAAATATTAATTTGAATAATTGTTTTTCATTATCTCGTGTTTATAAAAATTACATTATATTTGTTCACCATTCATATCTTTCAATATGTATGTTGGCACTTTATACATTATAAAACAATTAGGTTAGCGAGTTTCCAATATACACAATCTCAAATAACTTTTTCGTTCTACTTACTCTCGCATCACCAATTATATATCTTTATTCAGCAGAAACATTTTATTAACATCTATATCATTGAAAAAGAAATTTCATTGTCATTATTGGCATCAATTGGTTTTATCTTAATAGTTTTATGTATAATATTATGATATTCTTTAATCCAATCATCTAAAACTTCAACCCATTTATAGTTGCCATTAAATCATCTAAAATTTCAACCCATTTATAGTTGCCATTCAAAGTGAGTTTTTCCCGCATGTTATATTTTAATGTACTATTAGATCTTACTACTTCACTTAATGTTGAATTATAATTACAGTTATACATTTCCATAAGTTCTTTAAATATTGAATTATAAAATTTCGAACCTTCATTTTTTCTAAATTTTTAAAATATATTTTAAAAAATTGATTCAAATGCCGTTATAATATTATTACGAGATTTATCGTTAAGTAGGACTACAATACTATACTTAAAAAAAACCATCGAATATTGTTAATATATATTTATTTTCATTATTTATCTCAAATATTCCATTTAATTTTTTAGAATTCATTTAAATTAAATCAGCATGCCACAAATCACCAAGTCCATATTAAATAACTGTTCTTCTAAGCATATTTTTACATGTTTATATAGTTAATTATTCCATCGCGAATGCCCAATTTTTTTTTTTTTTAAGAATGTTGGTTTACTCTAGAGACATATTGACATTTGCTTTTTGCATAACCATTGATAATATCCTAAACTTTATTTTCATATTTATTTTTAGTGTCTTACATTTCAAACAATAGGTGGCCTCCATTAGATTAAATTTTTTTTATTTATTTCTTTAAATGCAGTAAACGTGCAAACATTTATTTCGAATCCTTTACCGATTTGTACAAATGATTACAATTTTTTAACACAATTGGTTTTGAAAAATCTACATCATGCTCTCGTCTTCCAATTCTTAAAATCGATTAAAAATGTATATCCGTATTAATTCTAAAAACCGTGCATTATAATAAAAAAAGTTGCTTAATACACCATGCAAATTAAAAATATTGATTGGTCTTTCCTTGTGTTAGTTTTCCTCTTAAATGGATTGTTGTATTATATTCGATTGAAACTATCCTAAATTAACTACATCGTTTCGAACATTTGGATTACGATGCTTGTTATTCTCTTGTTTTCATTGTGATCATTTAAACATTGTAACATTAATTTCTAAAATATAGAATTGTAATAAATATGCATTTTTACATAATGATTTTTCTTATGTTAAATTATTTTCTAACACATTTATTAATCCACTAAATATAAATTTTATCTGGCATCCTTTATTAGTTAGACCTATTATTTTATCTAATTTGTATGTAGCAAAATTATTTAAATAGTTTTGTTTATTTTTTTATCTATTCAAGTGTATTATACATTGTTTGTTGTGACTATATAATTTATCTTTTATTATAATCTTTTAACTCAGATTTTAAAGTAATGCTTTGTTTAAATTGATTAAAACTTTCGTTTTTAACATATTTACTCAACAAGTTTTAATATAATCAGGTATAATAATATCATTTGAATGGTCAAATTTTACATAACAGTTATTGTTTTGATTTTTATAATAAATTTTAAGTCGTTCTTGACAATCATCATAATTTTAATTTTGAAATTATTATTTAATTTGTTTATTAAAACATATTATTCCAAGGCCATTTTATTGTAATATTATGATTAGATATGTTTAAATAAATTATTCGAGAAAATAATATATCTAACATTTATATATATATTTTTGTTCTGCCCATAAAATATTTGAGTTTTTTCATCTTCTACATAATTACATAATCGATTATTCTCCTAACAATTATTAAAATTATTATTCTTTAAATTTTAAGTAGAAATGCAACGAATAGTGATTTGGCCGAATACCGAATACCGAATATTCGGCCGCCGAATATTCGGCGAAAGATGCGTGCATTTCCTGCGTAACAGGTCTCATTGTGGTGCTTGCGGGGGCGACGGACGGGGCGGGAGTATTTGGTTCACTCGCGAGTAGATCGTGTCACGACACGCATTATAATTATTAACTACTTTCTTCTGATCGCACTTTGTCTTATTAATCATTAATATCAAATATATCGTTTTTTATTGCCATGAACTTATCATAATGGCACCAGAAATTAATAAAAAGTCTCCTATTTGGGAATATTATGAGATTTGTAATGAAGATAATAAGTTGTCTGTGTGTTTGTTATGTAGCAATAAGATCTCGCGTGGTAGAGAAAAAAAAGAAAGAAAGTAAGTAAAAACTTCTATAAAACCTAACTTTAATAAAATGTAGCTCTAACAGACACTAGCAATGTTAGGTATGCATGCATGAAGGCATAAAAGTGCGCACGTGCGTGTTTTTATCTAAGCGTTCATCCACAACGGGTGCCGAATTCTGATTAGTATCTGTCATTTGTCAAATTTTATATTCTGGATTTTTAAAGTGGTTTTTCTTTACTTTTAGCCAATTTTAATCAACTAGTATATGAGTACGGGCTTGGGATCGAAACTGGGCATTCCAGAATGTAAATCCGGCTTGAACTAACTAATTGATCACCTTTTCAAAAGTTTCTATCTTATAATGTAATATGTGATCGAATTAATTTTAATTAAAGGTATTAATTTTTTTTTGCTGGCAGTTACAACTTCCCTGAAAAAAAAAAAAACCTCATAAATCACGCATGCTGAGCAGTACGCTACTTTAACTACTGCTCCCTCGGCAAGTGGAAGTACAAATGACGGTACTCTGGAATCTGCCGATTCCAAGATACTATATTACCAGGTACGTCACAAATAGAAACCAGTTAACTATAAAGGAAATGACTGAAAGGAAAATGTTGTGGGATATCAATGACTCTTCATCAATAAAATATCATTATTTAATCGGTGAAATGATTGCCATGGACAACGAACATTTTTCACTTGTTCAACGAGTCGGCTTAACAAGGCTTATGGAAAAGTCAGTGTCTCAATACAAAATGCCTAGTCGCACTTGCATGACCGAGAAAGTTATCCCCGATATACATGACGGAATTTATTTACTCAAAAATTGAAGCTAGTATCTCGCGAGAAACAGCAGTATCATTGACATCTGATATGTGGACATGTCAGCACAACAATAAGAGTTTGTTGAGTTTCACTGCGCATTGGTTATCTCCTGAGTTTATTCTTGAACATGGAGTTTTAGCGATGAAGCTGTTTGCTGGCACACATACTAGTGACAATATCGCAAAAGAGCTCAACGCCATTGCAACATGATGGAACATTCCTCAGAGCAAGATCCATTTACTTGTCAATGACAGTGGAGGCAATATGATAAAAGGTGTGTGAGTCGCAGAATATGATTCTGCAAAGTGTTTTATTCATTCACTGCAACGAGCTGTCGAGGAATCGCTGAAGTCCCAAGTGGAGGTATTAGAGATGGTAGCTGCTGCGAGACGAATTGTTATCCATTTTGACCACTTAGGTATAGCGCAACAAAAGCTGAAATTCATTCGTCAAGAACTTAACTTGCCAAACCACAAGATGTTAGCACATGCTGGAATTCTACTTATTATTTAATGGAGCGATTACTAGAACAGAAACGAGCTGTCTCTTTGTACATAACAAATCACGACTCTTTGAACAAATTGACACCATCTCAGTGGGAGATAATGGAGCAATGCATCAAACTCCTCAAACCGTTCGAAGAGGTAACTAAAATAACCAGCTCAGGCCTTTCCTACATCTCTGAAGTGATTCTACATGTTGTCACATTGTTGAAATACTTGGGAAAGGAAGAGACTACATATAGAACACCAAATGTATTGAGAATGAGATCTTCATTAAGAGCTGAGATTTAAAAACGGTTTGACTTTGGTGAGAATGACAAATGTTTGGTTGCCAATTTTCGCGACCCGTGATTCAAAACTATTGTTCTGGGAATAGTTCAAACGGAAAGAGCAAGACTAATAAAAAAAATGTTTTAGAAGCTCTGAAAATTAGTTGTGATGAACCAAGTGATGATGATGATTCTTCTCCCTCCACCTAGTAAGAAAAGAAACACCAATGAAAATGACGCAGTCTTTGAAATACACGACAGTTTAAGGAAATGTTTTGATGAAATCGCTACATACAATATGCAAACTGAGGTTACGGAGAAAAGCGCTTTTGCAAATTAGATCGATTTTTATTTGAAAACTGTTCGCCTACATCGGACGGCAGACCCTTACAAGTGGTGGTCAGCAAAAGCAAAACAGTATCCAAGCCTAACAAAGTTCGCTAATATTTTTCTTTCGTCTCCTGGTAGTTGTGTATGTGGTGAGAGGCTATTTTAATAAGCAGGTATTATCAATGAGGAAAAGCGTAATCGCTTGCCACCAACAAATGCTGAAAAACTTGTTTTCATTCATCTTAACTTACCAAAGATAGATTTTTAGTGATATATTTGTAATAATTTCTTTTTGAGTTGTATAAATTTTTGAGTAATATCCTTTTATTCTTCATGATTAGCTATTCGGTATTCGGCCGAACAGTAGGCAGTATTCGACCGAATACCAAATACACAAAAAAAATGCCGAATAGGCCGAATACCGAATAGAAGCCGAATATTCGTTGCATTACTAATAATAAGTCAATAGTTGATTCTTAACAGTATTCATTCAATTGTTTAATATTAACATATTCATTGTATTGATTGTTCCTAAAATATTAATAAAGTTGATTATTCTTAACGATTTATTCAAACTAGCTGTTATTGTATTATTATAAGGAACAACCTTATTTAAATTATTAAAGTTCTTATTTTTGGCATAATAAGTTAACATGGTGTTTAAAGCAAAAGCGTTATTTAATTGTTTATATTTGTATCATAATCATTTAATATAGTTCTTAAAATTACTTTTTTTTAAATCTGTTAATCGAGAAAATAAAACATCTTTTAATAACTGAACAAGTAATTTAACACCTTGATAAATATTTGAAATAATCATCTAAAACTTATATAATTAATTTTTTTTGTCAGTTTATGAGGAATGAGCTCATCTGCCATTCTTGTATGATATTCCATTGTTCTTTTAATAGAATTATAAATTTTTATAATTTTTAATATTATTATTTAATTCCGATTTTAAAGTAACATCATTGAGAAAATTATTAAAATTTCCATTTTTAATATGTTTATTGAAATTTTTATTTGGAATACATTTAATTTATTCTATCATCAATTTCAAAATATTTATCTCAGCAGCTGATTAATGGCCACTGATAACTAAATCGAAATTTTGTGTAATATTATCATAATAATATGTATGATTATCTTTAAATCTTTGTTTTAATTTTATAACAATATATCCACCAAATGGATCAAGTTAATAAATATCCCAGTTAGTACCAGGATTAGATTATATATATCTAAGTTAACTATTGCACATTCATTATTNTATATATATATATATCTAAGTTAACTATTGCACATTCATTATTTTTATTTTACTTGGTAAGTCATCTATAATATAAACATCTCAAAAAAGGTTTTATGTTTATTTTTTTTACAGAATTGTCGATATCAATAACGGATACTGGTATTATTTTACATTTTTTTAGTTTTTCTCTTCTTTTTTGCTACATATCCTCACCAACATTATCTTCGATCGCTAAATTTTGTGGTTGTTGTTCACCTAATTCTTTCTCAATCTTTTCTCGTTTGTTGATCGGAGTTATGTTATATAGAGCTGGCGCCATCAGGTAATCCACCTTATTATAGTATTAAAATTGGACGAAATCCGAATTAATTAATTAATGCACTTCAAGTTTTATGTTTAAAATTGTTTAAATTGATGAAAATTTTAATAATAAAGAAAATCTTCTACGTTCTTTAATTTTTTTATTCTTCTGTTCAATTTGATAGTTTGCTAAATATTTACCGATACCTAAATTTTTAAATTGATTAGCTAGGATATCCAAAACTGTTTTCTTTATATTTATTTAAATAAAATAAACTGTATACACATTTAGCAAACATAAATTTATATATATTTTAACTAACGGATTTTAATACCCTTAACTAGTTTTCTTTTAGCGAACACACGTTGCCTGATCTGACGAGTCTCGTTTCCAATTGTATCGGGCGGATGGACGTGTACGGGTATGGAGACATTTTCATGAATCTATGGACCCTACATTTCAAAAAGAGACTGTCCAAGTTGGTGGAGGCTCTGTTAAGGGAAGGAGCGTGTGCAGATTCCGTGAAATGGGACCCCTGATACGTCTAGATACGACTCTGACAGGTGACAGATACGTAAGCATAGTGTACGATCACGTGCACCCGTTCATGTTCATTGTGCATTCGGACGGACGTGGACAATTCCAGCAGGACAATGCGACACCCCACCCGTCGAGAGTTGCTACCGAGTGGCTCCAGATACACTCTTCTGAATTTAGACACTTCCTTTGGCGACTTAAATCACCAGACATGAACATTATTGAGCATATCTGAGATGCCTTGCAAAGTGATGTTTAGAAGAGATCTACACCGCCTCGCACTCCTATGGTTTTGTGAAATGCCCTGCATGATCCATAGTGTGGATTGCCTCCTGCATACCTTCAGACATTAGTTGAGTCTATGCCATCTCGTTTTGCGGCACTTCTGCATGCTCGCAGGGGCTCTACACGATATTAGGAAGTGTACCATTTTTTTTGCTCTTCGGTGTAATATCAATTGACAAATAACATTATTAAAATAAAATCATAAACGCTCAAATAAAAATAAAATAATTAATCACAGCATTTAATCAATACCAAAGATAACGAAACCATTAAATGTTACTCGCAATCGGTTTTACTGAATTAAGTAGTGAAATTATGTTTCAGAATATTTAAAAATAGTACACTAGCAGTGACACAGCGGTAAAATAATCGTAACGTATTTTAAAATGGCACGTACGCCATTGGGTGCAACATGTGATCTCGACGCTTACATATTTAGGGCAATCTGAACTAAAACCGCTACATCAGGTGTGTTTTAGATTCCTAGGTACTGCTCCTCCTTCAGGCAACTCCACATGCCATATTTCAGTAGGATAATGTCCGGTCACATGTAGAGAGGAATTTGCAAGCCTTCTTCAATGAACAACAGGTACCACTGCTTCCCTGGCCTGCACGTTCGCTTGACATGTCGGCCATCGAACATGTCTGAGATACGGTTGTGTCGGTAACTGTTTCGTGACGGTCCTCTAGCAACCACTTTTGATGCTTTGTGGACTCGCATACAAACCGCGTGGAGNGTCGGTAACTGTTTCGTGACGGTCCTCTAGCAACCACTTTTGATGCTTTGTGGACTCGCATACAAACCGCGTGGAGAGAGATTCCCCAGGAACATATCCGGGTCTTCTTTTATTCCATCCCAAGACGTTTAGGAGCTCTTTTTGCAACACGTGGGTGCTTCAAAGCATACTGAATTCTTAACGATAAATTAAATGTACAGTTCTGTAATCCTAATTAATTGTGTATTGTCATTTACCTAATCTGTGGTAAATTCTCATTTCAGTCACATGTATCCTTCTGGGTGTTGCATTTTTCACAAACGTTAGTATAATGACATTGTTATCAACGAGTGGTTAAGTCCTACTTATCAGCCAAGGTTTTAAGAAAATCATCAAAATTGGATGCATCAATGTAGATTAAATTAGGCTCATTTGTTTTATTGGTAACGTCTTGTTTTTTTATTTTTGGTTCCCCGCCTTTTTCTTACTTTCCTTTAATATAGGGGATTCACGGTGAAGTGAGCCTTTTGGAAGTCCTTTTATTTGGCATAATAGTCAATAAATATATTTAATTTTAGCCTTAGACATTAACTTTTGAGTGCAATGGAATATAAACACCGCATGTAATTTTTTTGTGGCAATATTTATTTTAAAGGGGGGTTAAATGATAAAAAATGATTGAAATGAAAATTATCTAGGGCCTCAAAAGAGCTCTCACTACCGTGAGCAGCTTATAGTTTATTTTTCCGAAGGCTTACGTCTAACCTTGGAGCCACGCCTCGTGCGATTAAGCTTACCATAAGGTGTACGACAATTAAAGCTCGTTTGCGACAATGTTTGATGTTTATTTGCTTACCCATTTTCTGCTACATAGGCTCGCGTTACGGGGTTGTTTAATGCTCTCTTACTTCTGGTTAAATTTTATGTTGAGCGGTTTTTGGCTAGGAGCACGCAGTTAATATCATTTATTCAATATTGTATTTAAAAACAAGTTTCCTTGTCGTGTATATTCATTATAATGCTAAAGCGCTGTAATGTAAAAGTTTGTTATCTTTCCGCGTGGGACCGATAATTTACAGCTGCAATTGCGAGCCTTCGAGTTTGTACCCTTTTGCTATTGCAGTTTTAACTAGTAATATCAGTTATGCTGGATCATGTGCATCATGTGTGAATGTGTTTTACTTTTGCAATTTAANGCAGTTTTAACTAGTAATATCAGTTATGCTGGATCATGTGCATCATGTGTGAATGTGTTTTACTTTTGCAATTTAAAGCATTTAATTTAAATTCATGAACCATTACACCTAAACACCTTGCCTTACTTCCCTGGTATAAATTAGCAATTGATAACAAAATGCAAATAAAAATTTGACTTATTCCATAGCTCAAGTCTGTGGAACGTTTCAAAAACAGTTTGTTTCATAAAAGTTCAACAGTATGATATTGAGACAGTAAATAATTACAAACTAAAAATAAATCACATTTTATTATTGTCACTCTTTAAGCTGATTTTTTTTTTCCATTTTTCCTAAATGTTTGCTACTTGGTCGACTATTTGTCAACTCATTGTTTATTTAAGGTGACTTCACCACTTCCATTGTTCCACTTGTTATTTAATGGTAATAGACACTCATCGTATATCACATACATGTATCCTGTATTTCTCTCCATCAGCGAAATGCATCTGTAACGGATGATTTTCAGGAAACGAGAAACTGCCAGGGAAGTGATATAAAACAGATGTTAACGAGATGGTTAAAGAGCCCTACTCGCTCTTTGGATGGTAAAAACTATGATACCTTCAACTGACCCGTCGAGGTGACGGAAGTGTTTTAATTCACAATATCTTATCTTTGCAACTCAGAAATTATGAGGGGAGGGGAATTTTTCGGAATCGTGTGATTGCGATTTCTCTTTTAGTATTTATTTCGATTCTGAAAATTGGAACACCAATATGATCAGCTGAATTTTTTTTAGGTCAGCAAGTCATTATTGTATTTTATAGAGAACCAGCTAGTGTTTCAGTTAGTGAATAATTCAAATAACATTTGAAACGCATGCACGTTTAAGCTTGCGTAACCTCAAAATGTGTTGAAAAAAGTATTGTCTCAGAGATCTTCGAATGTACTTGGGCTCACTTATATCGTTATAAACGGGAACGGGTACGCGTGCACTGACGAAATCGGAGTGGAAATTTATCCCATGTCTTAAAGTAGGTTTTATCGAATACTGTCATGAACAAACGCTGTGTCGAGATAAAACCGAAAAAATGTACCTAATTAAAAATTGCTAGGATTTTTTTAAAGTCGTGTCTGCTAAACGCCGAATTTCTCTCATCATATTAGATTCTTTGATTTCTTGCTAAATTAACATTTTTAGGAGAGCATTTTTGGAAACACCATTGAAGGATTCAGGATAACAAGGTTAGCCAATTACAGCATTTTATTATTTTTCAGGAAAGAGAAAANGGAAACACCATTGAAGGATTCAGGATAACAAGGTTAGCCAATTACAGCATTTTATTATTTTTCAGGAAAGAGAAAAAAAAGTTAGTAAAATCCGTATCCATATCGGGCGATGTGGCGCATTCAGAAGGAACTGGGCTCGAATCCGGGTTTAATCATCCTGATTTCGGTTTTCTATGGTTTCCCGAAATCATTCCAGGTGAATGCTGGGATGGTTCCTTACTACAGACCATGGCCGATACGTACTCGTTNTTCCCGAAATCATTCCAGGTGAATGCTGGGATGGTTCCTTACTACAGACCATGGCCGATACGTACTCGTTCCTGCACGTCTGAGCAATTTGCCTCGTCTATAATGACCTCACTGTTGTCGAGACGTGAAGCCTTACCTACCTGTATCCACAAATTGTTTACAGAATTGATGTCATTTAAATGTATAAAGTAAGTTACTACACTTATTTGCAAAAAAAATTGAACACACCGAAAGTGCCATCGCAGGGGCACGTAAGTGGGTATAGGTACAGGATATGGTAGTATGTATACAGAAAGCATCAATATATTGTACGACACTCCAAACATGTATTGCAGGGGTCCAACACTTGCAGGAGGCAATTTGTATGGTGTTGGACTGCACCTACCCGTAGCGTGGTCACATGGGGCGTTACGATTGATATCCGTAATGCAAAAGACCCTTATAGCATTTAGAAGATTATTGAAAGACTCTTTGTTGTCATGTTCATTTTATTCTGTCAAAACATACATCGAGATGTGAAAGTGGTAGCATTTGTGAGTCAAAATAACATGTATTTATTTATTCTGTACAGTATAACTGTTTAAATATGTATTTTAATTATGACAATTTTTTATTGGATGTTATGGTTTTCTAATTGGTTATTGTCGAAAATGACGTGTTCCATAGTCTTATGACTTTTGCCATGTTTATAAGACTCAAAGAAATGAATATTAAATAAATAAAGGTATATTGACACCGCATGTTCTCTTCAGTAAGATCATGCTACAGCTAGCACAACTGGTCCTCCAAATCCGCTGTAGTCGCCACTGGTTGACTTTTCCATCCAATCTGGTCTCAAACGCTCTCGATTAGTGAGAGGTCTGGGGACCTTACTGGCCAAAGAAGCCATTGGCATCACGAAGGTAGACCAGATATACCCGTGCTGTATGAGGCCGGGCATTATCCTGNACTGGCCAAAGAAGCCATTGGCATCACGAAGGTAGACCAGATATACCCGTGCTGTATGAGGCCGGGCATTATCCTGCTGGGAAGTGGGGTTGTCAAGCTGCACCAGGAAGGGGAGCGCACATGGTAGCGGATATTCCTGGTCGTATTGCTGCGACTTCGCAGTTTCTTCAATCCCCACCAGTGGGGCGCGGAAATCGTAAATCTTTCAATGGATGGCTCATCTTCTATAACATATAATTTAATGCTTTCACAATAGTAGATGCAGATTGGCTATTAATATCCATTGCGTAATCAAAGCCCTGACACATTAAACATGCATTATTATAAGTACTTAATTTTTATAAACAGCTGAAGGTCACATGGTGAAATTAATATTCTATCATTAGATTAATGCAGTAATAAGCGCCTAGTACAGTTGCAAAGTTGCAAACGATGGGAAGGAAAGTGGTTCCATATAGTAAAGTTGAATAACAAGTGTTAGATACCCATATGTGATAATGAAATTATTAATTGCGCTCTATGATTTTTTAATGCATCTAAGTATAAAAATGAGCAGATATGTACAATGCGTACTTTTTAAAATAATTTCACAGCTTCACTTGACTGACGCATGAATAAGGTGTTGACACCCATGGTAGTGATAATTTTATATAATGCGGAAGAATACACAACGTGCATACACGTAGATCTTAAGCAGGGCTTTCAAAACTGCCCAGTTTACTGTGAACAGCATATAATATATTTGAAAACGCGATCAGTCATGCCTGCCGAAAGAATTTACTGTAGAAACGTTTAGGCCACACCTCATGTAACCGCGCCTTGGTGTGCATTAACGTAACTATACTGGTGCCTCAATGTATGGAAGCGTACCCTGCCATTTTATTTCCTTTAGTGTACTCGCTGTATCTTCACACTTTTCAAATCTTAAACTTTAATAAATCACCCCGCGTATGACGGGTTTGGTTGTCTCTTAAACGTGTCATGCATTGTTAGTGTTATGTACTTATGTTAACTAAGTATCTTGTTTTTTGGTAAATTTGAAATTTTATTTTTGGATAATTTTTAATTAATATGAATAGAAGCACAGTTGAAAAATATGTGTTGTCAATGCCTAGTAAGAAATAGTTCTCATGAAAAATATTATTAAACGTATTTCGCACAAATGTGGTCCGTCTTCCCTTTGGTGCTTAGCTAAACTTTGCTTGTGTGAGATGGAGGAATATTCTAAAAGTAGAACATTAGCAGGACTTCCGAAAAGTGGGAAGTGATAAGGAATGAGTTTAAGTGGCTGACCATTTGCTGCTTCTCTTCTTGACTTCTCTTACGTATTGCAGCCCTCTCGTTCTCCAACGTCTCGATTCGTCACAGGGAACACTACTTCAGCATATGCTGTCCAAGGTTGACTGAGCACTTACGAAATCAAACGTTGAAATATGTCGGTCTGTCTACCTGCATACATTTTAACGGGCGTTACTGACTGATATTGCCCTAGTTAGAGGCACTGCCTACCGGCTGGAAGTTGCAAAATTTAAATCGGAAATTCCATCTTAAGGAAATTTCGCCACAGTGCATTAATTTTAAAGATAGGCGTTTGAAACAAAAAAATATTATTCGCAGATTTTTTAGGAGATGATCCCTACGAGCGCATATTTTCAAAATAGACACTAGACAGACAGTATGTACTCTGTGGTAAAACATATTCCTTGCAAACGGGCTATACGGTTCATGGAAACATCTCTGCGTTAGGGAACTTGTCCTTAAATAACAGCAAAGAAAACAATTTTATGTAAACCACTTTATTTAAAATTAACTCAATGAGGCGAAATATCCTATTTAAATTTAGCAGCTGCCAGCCAGTAGGGAGTGCCATGTCTGAAAATCGAATTAAGTGTGTTGGGTAAACATTCGTGGATACTAAAATGATTACTTAATTTTTCTGTTATTTATGCGTTCAGAAGTAAGACTTAGCAAATCTGCAAAATATTTACTTTTCTCAAAAAACCATAGTTTGGTTCGACAAGTGCATGAAGAAAGTGATCTGGCCCATGACAGTGTTAATATTTTACATACGATGGATCAGGGTTTTCAAAAGTGCGCAGTTCCGTAAACTGCATATCATTTCATTTATTGTGTTACATTGGCATTTTGTTCCTCCCCCACCCGTTTTCAGACTTGTGAAAGAACACGTACCTTATATAAGTTTGTGATATATAATTGCGTTAAGCACTAATTAATGTTGAAATGTTAAGTGTAAAATAATTTATATTACAGATATTCCTTTTCTTTCTCTTCAGCGAACTGTTTTACAAATATTTTCATTGAAACCACATATGTTTGTTTATGTATTTGAGTTTGGCTTCCAATGTTCTGTTACACTTCTTGTCTAGAATAATGAATATAAATTCTCCGTATTGATACAGAAAATCCCATCAACATTTTTGGATCTGAAAATCCCTGCGAAGATACAGTTCTGTAAAGTAAATCATTTTGAAATTATTTTGTTTCTCTGATTGTAGGATGTATTTCTCAGTTTGTTACTTAATTAGCTATTGCTTTGTGGTAACTTGAACTTCCGGGTAAAACCCAGATGCCACGACTAACACTAGCCCTACTGAATAAAAAAAGGTATTTGGCTTCGCCGTCATCAATATAAAATTGAATAATTTAAAACATTCAAGCAAAAGAGTTTTCCAAGAAGTGCTTTTCTACGAAATTACGAATTGTTGAACCCTCCCGGAACAATTAAATATTTTGCAATTTCCTGTCGTTTAGCATAAGTGTAACGAAATATAGTTTTCAGTATAATTTTCTACCCGTTTTCAATTAAATATTGTATGAATAAATATGGTTACACAAAAACTTATAAAATCCAGTTCTTCTATTAGCACTCTAATTTTTTTTAAAAGTTAATTCTTTAGGTTACCGAAGTTCACTTCTCTGAATAAATATTTTCGAAATTGACTTCAAAATCTTTTATTCTTATGTAAGTATTAATAGACGTTAGAAGTAAACATTTTACAGCATTTATAATGGACACTGTGTATGTTTATTTGTTTGTATGTTGCCTTTTTTATAGAGCATCGTTTGGTGTGTGCTGTTTAAGTTCTGCATATTGCTTACGCTCATCACTTTATAGTCAAATACCCTGTATATATTTCTTAAATAATTACCAGTTTTATTCTGTCTTATGTACAACTAGAATAGTTCAGTTTACTCTGTTAAAGTGCAATTCATTTGTGTATATTTGAAATGGGCCGTATACGTGGTCAGAGTGAGCATATATCTCCTATACTCTCATGTATTTTCGCCACACACAGGCGATCCATTTTGTAGCTAAGTATTTAGCAATGACGTGCAAGTTATGCTTTGTACATCCTTTGACATAATTTTTGTCGATATTTCATTTGAATCAAATTACCGGAAGAAGAACCTTCTGGCCATTTTCATAGAAAGCAACTAGAGATTATCACTGTGATGGCTCTACTACGACATGCATACTTTAAAAACAGTTTTACCAATTGTCCTTGTCAAGCTTCAATTCTGCATGTGAACGGGAATGCATTCACTTCTCGACAAAACAAAATCGTAGTTATTATATATATGTCGATTAATGGAGATGCTTAATGGCTAATCATAACTTATTCATATATTAATGTCAAATATGTTTTTGGTTCTATTATCGTTTGAGGACATGAATTTAGGTGGCTTCTTATAGTTATATTGTTACACTTGGCACTGAATATATTGTGTTTGTTTAGTTTTGTACAATTATGGACTAAAATGTTGCATGGTTATATTCCAAGTCTGTTAAGTCGTTAAAAAATACTCACTTTCCATGAATTTCCACATTTTTCAACTCAGTGCCTTAACTTTACGCTGATATTATTAAATAATATATTTTGGAATGAGAATTGACTTTCAATGTTGCCTTAATTATTCCCAATCTGGGAGACCACCAACTTTAGAAATTTAAACATTTATCATGATATTTAATTTATTTCCAATAGAGTTTTCATGTACAGATTTTATGATATGTTGAATAATTACAATTATTAAACCACGCAGTATAAATAATCACAACTACAATCTCTGCTAATTTACAACAAGTGGAGTTGGTACCACAATATGAACAGGAAGGCGCTAAATTTCAGGGCAGCTGCCGTACGTTGCAGGCGAGTAGAATGATGATTCAAGAGGTAGAGTTGCTTTCAGGGTGGCTTCGTCTTCTGGGCTAAGGACCACTCCTCTCTTCTTCAACGAGAAGGACTTCTCTGTAAGGCAAGTAAACAAACGTCTGTAACTATAACACACGTATTATTGTATATCATAGTAAGTTCTTGAGTCACAATATCACGTTCCATAAAAATATAGAATTTGTGTTTTCGTGTGCAAAGAAACANTGCTTTCAGGGTGGCTTCGTCTTCTGGGCTCAGGACCACTCCTCTCTTCTTCAACGAGAAGGACTTCTCTGTAAGGACAGTAAACAAACGACTGTTACTAGAACACACGTATTATTGTATATNGGACTTCTCTGTAAGGACAGTAAACAAACGACTGTTACTAGAACACACGTATTATTGTATATTCATAGTAAGTTCTTGAGTCACAATATCACGTTCCATAAAAATATAGAATTTGTGTTTTCGTGTGCAAAGAAACAAAATATTTTGTGTCTTACGATATATTCAGTAAACGGCTGACAAATACATGTCAGTTATTATTTATGGGAATTATACCCGTTCCGAGGGTCGTTGAATATTTATTTGCCAACTATAGCGTGAAAAAGGTATCTACGTAGGTTTTTAAAATAAGTTTGTTTGCTGCTAGTTAAACGAAATATTTAGGCGAGACTTCTCCGTATCCCAATGAACTTTTAAAAAATGCGTATAGTTCCTATATTTGCAACATTCTTTTTGTGCTGCGTAAAGAATATTTTTAGTTATTAAATTTCCAGTTCAATCATTATATTTCTCTCAAAAACTGCAAAATCCACGCGTGATGTGCTAGTTATGAAAAGACGCAGAGACGTTATGAGGGTGGAGGGGGTATCCTAACGTCTCACAAATTATTCGCGTTAAATTTTAGTAGATGGAACCTGCTCATTACAGTAGGTTCTAAGCCATNTCGTGTGCAAAGAAACAAAATATTTTGTGTCTTACGATATATTCAGTAAACGGCTGACAAATACATGTCCGTTATTATTTATGGGAATTATACCCGTTCCGAGGGTCGTTGAATATTTATTTGCCAACTATAGCGTGAAAAAGGTATCTACGTAGGTTTTTAAAATAAGTTTGTTTGCTGCTAGTTAAACGAAATATTTAGGCGAGACTTCTCCGTATCCCAATGAACTTTTAAAAAATGCTTATAGTTCCTATATTTGCAACATTCTTTTTGTGCTACGTAAAGAATATTTTTAGTTATTAAATTTCCAGTTCAATCATTATATTTCTCTCAAAAACTGCAAAATCCACGCGTGATGTGCTAGTTATGAAAAGACGCAAAGACGTTATGAGGGTGGAGGGGGTATCCTAACGTCTCACAAATTATTCGCGTTAATTTTTTAGTAGATGGAACCTGCTCATTACAGTAGGTTCTAAGCCAGATTTAACTGACACGTGTCATGTTTCATTCGGCCTCGGACAAAACACATTTTGTGCTGACTCTGTTATTTACATACTCATTGCAGACGGAATTTGTGACGTTTGGAATTCGTACCGAAAATTCGTCACTATATTTGTTTCTTCCATAGTGGGGTTTATATAAAATATCTTCTGTTGTGTGTGTACATTGGCTCGCTGTGTTAGTGAATTACAGAGTATTCGAGTGATTTTTTTCCGTCTAGAACGGTGATAAAATATTATATTTAAATTCACCATTGGTGCAAAAAATGACCATTATTTCAGATGGCCACGTGTAGAGAGTAGGAAAGCAGATACCACTTGCGTAGTGCGCAGGCGCATAAGGAAAGAGATGTGCGATGTAGAGGAATATGTAACCCAAGCTAAACGCCAAGAAATATGAATTTTTGTAAAATTTGTAATATCGGAGCCCATACGAACATGTAGATATACACCAAACTATCACAATAATATTTAAAGTAAAGCATTATATTATATATTACTTAAAACATCTTAGTATAGCTGTTTAGTTTGTATGAATATTGAAATGGTAGTTATTACTTACGATCGCCGGTTGATTCACGGCACACCCAGTAAACAATGTATTTATCCTGTGAGAATCCAGTCACGTAAAACTTCATGACTGGAAAAAAAATACATTCAAGATTTAGCTGAACATAAAAGCATGGAAATCAATATTTTTTTTTTTTTTGCCATACTATCTATTGGAGCGAGCAAGGACGTTAACACCATTTGCAGACTGATATAAGACTTAATCACGCCCTTGTAACACCAGGAAGTCATTTCTAATAAAGCCGCAATTGCTGTTATATCTCATAATATGAAGAACTTATTTGAATCGCTGTTTGTTAAAAGGACGGATGTCAAGTTTTCATTTACAAAATTTATATTTCTCACTAAATGCCATCGTTGACATNCAGTCACGTAAAACTTCATGACTGGAAAAAAAATATATTCAAGATTTAGCTGAACATAAAAGCATGGAAATCAATAATTATTTTTTTTGGCCATACTATCTATTGGAGTGAACAAGGACGTTAACACCATTTGCAGACTGATATAAGACTTAATCACGCCCTTGTAACACCAGGAAGTCATTTCAGATAAAGCCGCAATTGCTGTTATATCTCATAATATGAAGAACTTATTTGAATCACTGTTTGTTAAAAGGACGGATGTCAAGTTTTCATTTACAAAATTTATATTTCTCACTAAATGCCATCGTTGACATNACTGTTTGTTAAAAGGACGGATGTCAAGTTTTCATTTACAAAATTTATATTTCTCACTAAATGCCATCGTTGACATTGCACCCTTCAATTAATGTTGAAAAAGACTGCGGTTATACCTACAGTAATAGTAATTTATAACGTTACACTTTAATAATGGATGTTAAAAGGGTGCAAGATATGGAAATCAAAATTTTAACAAAAATTGCACTGTCTTTTCGCGTTCGTAGTTGGCTGCCCTGCATGAACATAACAGAATGTGATAAATANTTTTAACAAAAATTGCACTGTCTTTTCGCGTTCGTAGTTGGCTGCCCTGCATGAACATAACAGAATGTGATAAATATTATTTCAATACCGTTTATTGTTCGGCGTGATATCACATCTGTAAGGATTATGTTAAAAACTTACGATGCCAAAGCCAAAATTTCGTTCCAGGAACTTTTTTATTCAAGCCACCCCTCTGTTGATATGTTCTTTACCCGCACATCAAAACCAACGAGCAGTGATTTATATCTACCATGAGGTCCAGAAAAAGAAAGAGTTAATAGCTTCTCAGATAGTTAAGGAGATTTTTCATTATCAAAAGACGTCTCCGCAAAAAATAAAAGTTTTACATTACGACAAATTACTGAATTAATACTCTGTGGTAGTATCACTCCTAAGTTCGCTATTGCGGAAGTGCGTCTAACAAGTCTAGTAATTTTATATCTCAAAAACAAGTGGCATACGTATTTTATGAAAAACCCTAAATTAGTTGAAAACGGGACTATTAAGAAGCGTGATAAGACAGTATTGTTGGCAATAAACGGCTTACATCATTCCATCTTCGACCAACAGCAGCCAGAGACTGTTGTAACAAGACCATCCAATAATGTAATTACTGAACACACATTCATCCTTAGCCATAATTCTTACACCACCATTCAACTACCAAGTTCAGAGACTTATTGTGGAGCAAAATCATCACTATAGGAAGAAAAAGTGAAAGACTTGAAGAAGATTCTCCTATACATTGAAGAAAAAAATAACACACAAATACATGACGATTTCATAAATTGATGTTCGCAAGTTCACAGAAAGAATTGTGAATTTACAAGACATTTTAACGCTAACTTTAATTCAATATGAATTGTTTAGTATCCAAATTACAAATTTTTTTTCTTACTCTGAACCCGCTTGTTAAGAGGGGGAAGTCCAGAGTAAAACACATGACCATACTGGATATCATTATATTTAATAAATATCTTAAAGCACTTTGAATACAACACCTCACGTTGCAAATAATTTTTGTGGCTGACAAATAATTAAGGCTTCGTTTAATTGCTAGGAAATAGTTTTTCGTCCCTCCTGCAAAATTCGTGTTTCTAGAAATACACCCTCTTAACAAATAGTGATTTATTTATATTAACATTTTAACGATAGTACGGCTGAGATCAGTTGTGTATTATCGTACTTATTACTTTTCTAAATCAGTTTGAATAATCCACTCGCATTAGGTTTAATAAGACAAAATATCGAAAATATGGGAAACCGATATTTTTATGAATTTACAAATAAACTCTATGAAAGGCATTACTTAAAAAATTCAGTTAGCCACTTGAAATTCAAGAGAAAAAATTTGAAGTGATTTCTGACGTAACACTGTCGTGGCTTACATTATTGTCGTTAGAGCATGTTCACGCTAAAGTAAACACTCTTGAAATAGACATTAAAAAAATATTACTGCCAGTAATTACATACATGCTACAGAACACACTTACGTGCAGCGCCATAGTTAAGTTGTTGACGAACCAATAAAAGTAGTCGTGTTGTATGGTAAAGTTGTATTTAAAGTGTAATATGTAAGTGTACGGCCACCGTTTTATTTTTTTCTTGTTTTACAAACGTAAGAGGACGAATTTGTGCGATATCAACATATCCACTTTTTTAATCCGCGTTTTTAATTGGGTGATGAACGAGTAAACAGAAGAAAACGAAAGAAATCAAGATGGGGGGAAAAATAGATGGTGGACATGGGTTTTAAAAGTGTTGAGTTGGCTGTGTACAGTCTATAGAAACTTCACAGAAGCATGCAATATAACTGCAAGTGCGTTCACTCACGGTCATCAATGCCGTGCCTGTGGCCGTAGAACTTGCTAGTGGTGCCGACCTGCCAGAGCCTGCCGGTAAAGTTAGTGTATTTGGAGTTTCTGCAATGAGAGAACAACATTGCAATTAATAAACACTCTATTATGAACAAGACTCTATATTTTTTTTTGTATTCTTTCAAGTAATTCTTTGGAAACCAGTTGGAGAAGATATTTTTTTTGGCAACACTAAATAAACAAGAGTACATTTAACAAAACCTAAGCGTGGGATGCGTATAAGTAATGTCTAATTTTATCAAGAAACTAGAATTAAAGTTTATTATAAATATTAAACTACATATAGTCTATTCGTGGCAACTTCTCCCCTTTTTTATCGAACTTTTGAAAAAACACCCCCATGTATGTTGTGTTTGGTTATTTCTTAAATATGCCATGTGCCACAAGTGTTTTTAAATTTGTGTTAACATATAAGTTCCTTATTTTTGGTTACCTTAAAATTTTACTTATATTGTATCAATACATTTTAATATTTCTTCTAGTTAACATGGTTGAAAACACAGATATTAGGGGTGTTGGTAATACGTAGTAACAAATAATACTTATTATTCAAATGTTATTACACAGAGTGCGCACTAATGCGGTGCGTTGTGCTATTGTTTTCAAATTTTTACAATGGGATAAGCTTTGTATGTGTGAGGCGGAGGAATATCTTATAAGAAGAATTTTAGCAGGGTTTCAGAAAAGTTGGAAGTTACCTTTGATGGCTTATATATAAATGATTCAGCATTTTTTTTATAAAATATTGTGTTGTAGATATACAAGATTTCATCTGCGGAGTTACAAGAAAATATTTGGCAATTAGTTTTCAGGGTATTGCTTGTATTATGAACAGAAATTTATCACAGTGTTTTGAATATTTGGATATTTGTTCGGAAAACTTATCTTTGCATTAAATAATGTTTGTTGGTGATGTTTAGAGTTAATACTATTAATTTCTTAGTAGTAAAATGCGAGAGAAACAGTTATAACTTTTAATTTAAATATCGAGTTAACATTAACCACAGTCATGCTAAACACTCTACTATGAACATTTACGAAATTCAAAACTATTCTCTTTTTGTATATCTCTAGTAGCTAGAGAAATACTGTTGTCTAAATTTGTTGGTTCAGCTGCGTAATGCTGGCCTTTCTTTCATAGGCAAGCATATTTCGAAAACTTAGAATGAAAACGTCTTATCTCACATATTTGTAAAAATGGTATGTTATACTGTTGGTTGAAAAACCTCGAATATTTAATATTGTACTGCTCCAGATAATTAAAAGTTATGCGCTTTTTACATTTAGAGCACTGTAAAATGTTAGATACAAAGTTTACAACAAATAGTACCAAAAAATAATTTTCGCCAAAAATATGAGATACGAGGTTTAATATTCTGAGCCATCGATATACCATTCTACTCTGGTTATCAAGGTTTAAAATGTTCTGCGATTTATGGATCTGCATGGGGAGTGTTAATTTACTAATTATATTTGGAAAACACCCGTTTATCAGTCAAGAATATTTTTTGAGTTAGTACAGGCAATGTAGACGTTATCACAGTTTATGTGATTTTCTATGTGTATAAGCTTGAAGAAACGTTGTTGCGATATTTAGGTCTTAGAAACTCGAAGCCCTGCACTCCAAATATGAGTAATTGAGAATCTCACTGCTTGAATCACTAAACAGCATCTGACTTATTCATCACTCACTTCTGTTAATTTTAACTGACGAATAGTTGAAAAAACTCCCGTTTTCCTTCACTTATTAATTCCGTGCCATTTCCACTGATTCTTTAACCATTTCATTCTGTTTTTTATAGTGGTTTGCTTTTTGGCTGTTTTTTTGTAATTTTTTTGACAATTAGAATAGTATCAGCGTTTTTCAGTAACTGATTGGATGACGTATTTCATGATTTATTCCGTTAATTTTTTCCTCTCTAGCAATCAGTGGTTTCAAACTTATTCTAAGTGGAGCCATTTACACTGATTAAATTATTTTGATTTGACTGCGAATCAGTGACACTCCAATGATTTGAATTTAGAGTGTACTAAAGTTATACTTTCAAGATATATCTCTCCATCTCGTGCAAACAAAGCTTAACCAAGTCTAGAAAATTACACCAAAGGAACAGCGCACCGCATTCGTGGGCACTCAGTTCTATGATATTTTCCATGAGAACTATTCCTTACTAGGTATTACCGACACACATATTTTCTCTTTGTTTTTATTCATAACTATTATAGATGAAATATCATAATACATAGACAAGATGTAAGTATAACTTCAATTTAACCAAAAATAAGATGCTTTTATATTAACAGAAATATAAAACACTCGTGATATATGACATAGTTAGGAAGCAACCAAAACACGTTATTTTTGAAAAGTTCTATTCAAACAGTGCTGATATATCGCGAATAGACTAAACCTAGTTGTTTCTGCAGCGAATACTTACGCGATGTCGTACTGATCGATTGCGAAATTCAAGTGGTTACCGTCGACGCTGAGGATTTCTCTGCCGCACTTGAATACGCCGTCGTAGTACTTGGGCCAGTGTACGGCGTCATATACTCCAATCAACTGCAAGAGGGAGAAACGCACGTCAGTGGTGCTCACACAACCTTTTAAATGCCGCTGACACTCAACACCTCCTACGACGTAAGTTTTCGCGAAAAGTCATGTTTCACACTTTTTGTTTGACAACGTAAAAACTGTCAAAAACTACCCTGTAAACTGAATTTGTTTAATTAAAACAGCCAAAAATCCACACTGATGATTCAGATAAACAGAAAATTTAGCACAGTAAAATGTAATTGTCCTAAGTATAAAATCCATATATTTATACTAAAGCGGACTACTGACGGTGTTTTGTATACTACATGCAAGTAGATGTTAGTGAATTCTTAATTGAGTTGAAAATCTTAAGGGCGGAATTCTAAAAAGATATTATGGTTAAGTTAAATAATGAATATAAAGTTAAACACTACAAAAATAACTTATTATGAATAGTTTACATATATAGAACTTCAATGCAAATCAAATAAGGCCATCTATTCGAAAGTTAATAAAAAATAAGTAAAAATTCTCGAAATGTTTTATTTAGATAGAACCTACTTTTTAAAATAAATATATTTATTGAAAAGTAGTAAGATAAAGCCAGTCTGCAAAGTTTACATGTACCAGTATGCTATGTAAATTGACTTAAAAAATGATGTTAGCAATGCAGAAACTTGGGTTCAAACTCTGTACGAAATTGTCGTTTATACGCTTCGAAAATATTCATTCAAATGGGATGCGGTGTTGCCTACACGTTCTTCTCACACATCGACGTTTGTTATTTTCCTAATGTTTTTTTTAATGTGCGACATTTACAAGATGAAAATCAATCAATTACGACTTTGCCAATTACCCTTAATTCACTCGCAACTTCTGTACATTGCCATGCTAAAGTAATAACGGAAACCCTATTACCTATTTTTATAAAAATCCATTTGGAAATGAAAATTGGTGACTTCATTGTAAGGAGTTAATCTGGCATATAATAACAGAGCTTTTTATATACTGTTAGTAGAGTAGATATAATTTATTACGCACCAAATAATAATCGTAAATGCTGAGGTACTCNGACATTTACAAGATGAAAATCAATCAATTACGACTTTGCCAATTACCCTTCATTCACTCGCAACTTCTGCACATTGCCATGCTAAAGTAATAACGGAAACCCTATTACCTATTTTTATAAAAATCCATTTGGAAATGAAAATTGGTGACTTCATTGTAAGGAGTTAATCTGGCATATAATAACAAAGCTTTTTATATACTGTTAGTAGAGTAGATATAATTTATTACGCACCAAATAATAATCGTAAATGCTGAGGTACTCGTGCTACGCGAGTGAAATTGACATCGCCTCTCTAACGACTGGTTAAGTTATACATATTATCTAATTTGCTGGTAAGTATGAACGTACTCATTCTACAGGCGACAAGATGTTATATGTTCGAGTTGAATATAGCAAACATTTTCTGTGAAACAGGTGGAGGCAACTGTATGAATGAAAATGCAACGTGATAGCGTTTGCACATATAATACATGTTTCTCTCCTCCAAAAAACGCCATCCAAGCCGTAACACCGGACATGCTGACTAAAGCGTGGAACGAGGTTGATTATCACGTATATGTGTCGTTCGGGTCGCTCATGGTGGTCACATTGAACTTTATGAATGTATGTTAAACACATTTCACGGTTCCCCGGTTCATTTAATTTGACAATCAAGGTTGTAGGTTGTTTGGTTTTGATATTATAAAGCTTTAAATTTGGGGTATACTTTTATACTCCACCTGTTTATCCGTATACACATATGTGAATTTTTGCAAGTGCAGCTATAATCATTGTTTCTGTGCTAATTTTTTTCGTCAAATTGAATGAGATGCTCAAAAAGGGCAACTTAATTTAGTTTTGTTTATTTCTGAGTCTTCTTATTTAAACCAGTTNTTATAAAGCTTTAAATTTGGGGTATACTTTTATACTCCACCTGTTTATCCGTATACACATATGTGAATTTTTGCAAGTGCAGCTATAATCATTGTTTCTGTGCTAATTTTTTTCGAAAAATTGAATGAGATGCTCAAAAAGGGCAACTTAATTTAGTTTTGTTTATCTCTGAGTCTTCTTATTTAAACCAGTTTTGACTAGAATTTTGAGCGAAAATTATTGAACGTTACATAATATATTTTGACGTTAATATCAGCATGCTTTGCAATATTCTAGCTGTAAGCCAGCAAAAGCAGTTTCCTAAATCAATGCCTTAATTGGAATATAATAACTTATTTAAACTTGCCAGTACGGATTGTGTTTTCTTTTCGTTTCGAACGGAATAGTTAGAGCAAAAATTAAGGGGAGTTATAACAAATGTTCGTAAACATGATTCGAGAGCCAACTGATTCAAGCATGCCAGCTAATCACTTGGTAAGTGCAATGTTAAATTTTCAGGCTGGCGAAAAGACATACACGAATATACTAAAACCGGCTGTAGTTGTCAGTTGACAAAGTATCTGAAGAGAGTTTACCTGCGACTTGTCGAAGGACTCGAGGAAATGTTTCTCTGGGCAAGAGGCGAAGACGGTGGCGGCTAGAGCCAGCACAATTGCTGCGTAGGAGATGGCCATGTCTGCAGGAGAGATCAGTACGAGTTCCTCAGGAGAGCCGAGTAGATGCTCCGTCCCTAGAGGTGAGTCTTTTTATACCTCCTCTGGGTGCTTCAAGGCCTCTCCTCTCATTGGTCAGGCGTGCTGAGGTCAGTCCCGTTCAGAGGCCGCAACCCGCGGAAATCTGCTGAAACATATTTACAGCAATTACGCTTCTCTCTTTCTAGATTTTGTGTCTCCGCGCCGCTAATCAGGGGCGGGCTCGAACGTGGTGGTTTTGAAAGACTTGGAGAAGAGGTAGATCCCCGAAAGGGGTTTGGGGGCACACATGTTAAATGTGACCTCCCCCTCCCACTACCCTCACATTGACATGTAACTGTCATGCGAATGTTCTCAAAATAAAATTGAATGTCATAATTGTAAAAAATACTGATTTTATTTAAATATTTTATTATTGTATTCTTATAATGTAATGAGACAGAGCCTCCCTTCAATGCTACATATCGAAGGTGTAGCCAGATATGCACCTTGGTAACGGGAAAATGCCCCTCTCAACAAATCAAACACTTCTTGATCTGTGGTTCTATTGTCGGCGTGTTCGCCTCTGCATTTTCGCATTTGGGAACCGTGCCGGACGATGCCGCTAGTCGGCGCGTTTTCTCGAGGATCTCCCGTTTCCTGTGCTCTTGAATTCCGACACCACTCCATACTCACCTAGCTTCGCCCTTATCGGCTCTCAAGACCTCGATGTCCGCGAGACGCCCAAATCTCTTCACTCACTCATTCTAGCTCCGCCCCTATTGCAAATGAGTAGACATTCAGAAAAATAGTTTTATCGAAACTCTGCTCAATGTGTCGCGGTGCTACCCATTTGGGAACATCATTCAAGTTTCAGTTTACGTACGAAAGCGTGTTTCCGTTTTATTTTTCCATTTTTTACTGTGTATTTTGCGAAAATGAAGATTTATATATTGGGCGTTTGCACAATCATTTTTAACTACCGAAACTACGGTGTGGTGGGTACAGGATATTAAAAGTATTAAAAAAGTTCAGTGCACATTTATAATTATACGTTAACATTATATGTACTTCACTGTAATTATCAAAGAGACATACTGCCTGCAGGAAGACTGCACGTAATTTCAATTTATTGCACGTAGAGGCGACGAGGAACGAGTTCCGCGTGTCTTCTTCATCCTTAGTTCTTAGTGCTCCGGTTTCTGAAACGGAAACAACGTCCTGATAGGGTAGGAATGTGCCCACTGGACTTAGTGTAATGCACATGTTCAGCAATATGTCGCAAATAAGTGTCACGTGGTGCTACGTTACATATAATCTATATATTATGTACGCCATCAAAAAGAAAAATACCGTATTTCAGCATTACCGACTGAACGTAATAGCCGACACATAAAGAAAGTTAATTAATCTGTAATTTTTTCACCTTATATGATACTGATAAATTGGCAAAATAATATCCTTTAACTTGATAAACCTTTTAATTCTGGAACTTTAGTATTGCTTTTGGTTTATGTAGCGACTATAGAGTGCGTATTTACACTTTTAAGGAAGGTAAAGAGATGCGAAAACTTTAAATAAAATTCTAGTTTTGTTCCCTGTAGTTACTTGATGGAAAAATATGATGTAATATTAAAAACTCTGCAAAACGGCAAAAAGACAGCTATGATAGGTTTACAAGCTGAGACAATCAGGGAGCTGTCGATCTAATGGATCTCGGAATGCACCTGTCGTATATCTTCTTAGTGTCCACAGGGGTGAAGTGAGATGGAGACTGAGCAGCGGTGGAATGCAAGGCTGGAGAGAAACAGGCGGGAGCACTTCGAGAAGACCCGCCAGCATAGAGCAACCTTCACAATGTGCGGAGACCTGGAGTGAGCCTGCCGGAACTCGAACCCGGCTCTCCTTGGTAGGAGGACTGTGGGCGCCAACCAGACAATAAAAGATCATCTGGCATGACGTCAGAAAATGCAGGCTTTTTAAAATCACTATATATTTTCCATTCGCGGTTCCTTCTATCTTTCCCGAAGCTCTGCTAAAGTTATACATCGAGGATATTTATCCGCCTCATACAAACAAAGCTTAACAAAGTCTAGAAAATTACACCAGACGGACAGCGCACCGCATTCGTGCGCACTTGTGTAAAACTATTTTGCATTATAATTATTTCGTACTGGGTATTGCTAACACACACACTGTCTCTCTGCTTTTATTCTTATTTATTATAAACGTCATATTATAATTTATAAGGAAAATGTTAGAAAAAGACCAGATTTAAGTAAAAATATCTTACTTTTGTGTTAACAGAAACGTAAAAAACTTGTGAGAAACGACATACTTTGGAAAAAAACGCGTCATTCATTGAATTATTTTCCAAAGGTTTGATTAAAAAAGTTTGAAGAAACCGCGAAGGGACTACAAAATAAAATGTTGTATTTTTAAAGTCCATTCTTTGGAAGCTAAGACAATTTTCAAACAAAGCAAGTGCATTAGTGCGAATTTTAGAACATGTGGCTGAGGAATCTAATGTCTTATTTAAACGCGCAAGCAATGTAGACTTCGTGTTCATTATTAAGACGGCCGATAAACTAAAGCTATTTTCGCGTTAGAGGCCCAGTGCGGGAGTGAAGGCAGTTGTCAGCCGGAAAATGATAAATAAACTCTCAACCATACTCCAGACGTTTCAGCAGCGCCCACATTGATTCTCACCACAAAACCACTAATTCAATCGATTGGTCAGGTAATTTAAAAAAACAGTGTTGCAAAAAGCAAGTTACATCTTGCACATTTAGAAAGATACAAAGGAATTTTGATTATCGCACGGTATTCTGAGATAATGTAGGTTTTAATGGACATAGAAAGGTCCGTCACTACTGCGGCTGATTTTAAACGAACATGTTGTCATTTTTAGCCTAATTTCCTAAGAAAAGATAGTCTTTTGAGATCACATTTCTGCCTTTGTTTGTCTCTCCATGTAAGAATATGAATCCTACACCGAATTTTACCAAATACGGTAGATTACACTTAAAGTATATTTATATTATTTATATATAGCATACATTAATATACTATACGTTATTATTGTGCGTATACTCTTCATTTATTTGCATTGTACTAATGTGGTTCAATAAGGACACCAGACTACACAATTTCTGAAAATACTGAATGCTTGCTTTCAAAATGACGACCGTTATAAGTTTTGGTACTATGTTACAACTTAGGAACTATCTTAACAATCTGAACCAAATCTTGTACGGTGACAATTTGCAAAGTTAGTGTTGGATTCAGTTACCTGTATTCTTACTATTCCGACAATTTATAAAGTAGTCCCACCTGAAAAATAAATAGGTATAGTAATTTCTCAAAAGCAAACTCAACTAATTTGGCGGATAAGTAGTGTTGTTAATTTAAACGAAATTTGTATTTTTTCGTTACACCTGATAGTTATTTTCAAAATAGCGGACACAAATATTATATCTTATAATGCCGTTTACGTAGGACTGCCCAGGGATTTTTGGGGACCTGGAATTTTTGGGATTTGGTGCAAATATATCTTTGGTCGCCGTATTGGAATGGTATTATGTACTTCTAATATTACTCACGGCTTTATTCTGCATTACTGGTTGGAATTATGTTTGAACACAGGTTTACCGCTTGATGTCAAGCTAGTAAATATTGATTTTTGGTAAGATAATAAACTATTATACCCAAATTAAACTATCAAAAATAATTATTGGCTATTCGCGGTAAATAGAGCACTTTCGGAAGCCCTGCTTATGATATAATTGTACGCACTTAGTGTGTTCTACCATTATATGAAACATTAACACTACCAAGGGCCTTATCACTTTATTCATATATCGGTCAAGCGAAACTGTAAAATTGTTAGGAATGTATATATTTTACAAATTAGACTGTTCATAAACTTTGTTCAATAAAAAAACACAAATCAAAAGAAATATTTTTATTATTATTTCCCCGCTATCGTTACCAACTTAACTGGAAACTTGCCAGTCCCTATGACCGTTAAGGGATATGCAGGTGGGGCTCTAAAGTTTGTAAAGGTCTATTCCAAAATTGCTTGAATAGCCGTTATCAGTCTATACATAGTTTTACACTGCCAATAAATCGTTACTAAAAGATTAATTAAATAGCAATTTATTTCCGCTGTTATTCATTAAAAAGAATGTTGTAAAAATATACAATTCTCTGCAATAATACAAGTATATTTAACTGGCACGACCACTGAATACTTGACGACTTGTAAAATATCCTTACTCAACGGCAGCGATAAGAAAGTTTCCACGAAACCATTCAAATACTGTATTATCACAAGACCTAGTTGTTAAGAGCCACCAACCCTCTCTCCGTTCAACCAATTTCTACCCAAATTGTTAAACTAACAATAACTACTGAATCAGAACATAAATTATTGCTAATTATCTTTCTTTCGCTATTATATTGTAATGCCATACTTGAAAAGATAAAGTTCCTACATCGTATCTCGATAACTACTTTACATACTCCACCCTAAACAGATTACTTTGATTGAGCACACATTTATTGTAAACATTGATTCATAATTTCGTGTTGATATACTTTTTCTATTGCAGTGTTAATACACTTTTCAATCGAAACCGGTAAGCTCGTTGTGCATATCGCAAGTATTAAATACGTAAGATCACAACTTGTTTTTTTTTTCACATTTATCATACTGCCGTTCAATTCGGAAATGCTATAGTAGGACCTCCTAAGCAGATATGATTTTATATTAGATAGTTATTTAAATATGGTTGCCATATAAATTTTGTTATTAATATGCTATATCTGCTGTGCATTTAAACTTATTTCAACCAAATTTTGTTTGCTGGCAGTACCTAGGTGAACACTAAATTAATTTATTTGTCGTTTTATCTACCATTTTTGTAAAATAGCACTACATGAAATGTAAATAATGTTAATATATTTCACATACTATCAAAACGAATCCAAACAAAATAACTAGTGCAGCAGAATTATTAACGTAACGTTTTACTTAATTACAACATTTTTGAAATTGTTGCCATATTACAATTTGTGAAAAAAATTATATGTTTGGAACGATTATTATTTTAACCCAACTTAGCATTATCGAATTAAAAATAGTTTGCACTAAATACGCTTTTTGAAAAATCTTTAGTATGAAGTTTAAAAAAAATATTATTTGAAATTTAAACATAAATACTATATCTCAGTACTTTTTTATAAATATCCCCACCAAATTTTGCATGCAGACTGTATTATGGGAGGCCACCTAAAAGTTTTGTGAAGTAGTATTCCATTGTCAAGGCGGTGGTATTATTATTTAAATGTTATATTCCATGTCTCTGGTGCTATTTAAACGATTTAATTCAAACTTGGTAGGCTGGAGTACCATGTGTTCGCCGTGGATTCGCCAAATAATGCCATCAATAGTGCGATTTTGGAAAGATATTAACACCAAAAATATGTTGCTGTAAATAAGCATTACATCTCATGCACCGCTAGATCGATCATCATCATCTTTCAGAACAGTTACTCCCTCCGAAAGACGGCAGTTAGTGAACAACTACTTAAAGCAGGAATTTGATATGGCTGGTTACAACCGTGCGTCAAAATTTCACAGAAATGTCGAGGCCAATATTCAGGGCGTGAAGATTGCAGTACTGCATCATTTTATTGATTATAAACAAGCTCATTATACAACTAACACAAGCTTACTTACAGTATGCGTCCTAGAAAAACGTTAGGCAAATTGAGATTTTTTATTGTCTTCCTGACTTTTGCACTTATACACCTCTCCTTGATGTGCTGTTAGAGAACAGTGCTGGGAATCTCCACTGCTGAGCTGGATTGTTGATAAGAGCGACCGCCAACAAAGGATATATTCATTCATTTTCGCGCCAACACTCTTCAAACTGAAAAAAATACGTCAGATCATATTTCCAACTGTAAATATTTTGTTCCACAGCTTCTCTTTAATAACACTGCAAAATCCGAATTTCATTGTTTTCGGAGCATACAAAACACAAAATAAAAATAGAAATTAAAAATTGAAACAAAGGAAGCTTGATAGTAATGCGTTAATTAATTTTTGAAAGTGCTTATAGTTTTTTTTGTTAGAATTTCGGGGCAGAGACAGAATAAAATTATTCTAAAATCTTTCTTAAATTCAAAACTTGGAGAAAACGTAGGAGAAATGTTACCCTTGTTGATTGCATTGCTATCTTGAAGGATTCTCTCATGATTTAAGTGAATTGGCTGCTATTCTAAGAAGGCAAACGACTATTATTGTAGTCAGTTTTTAGTGTGTAGAAGAGATAAATTATGCAGTAGCAATATTTTTTACTTCTGAATTACAGCGAGAAGCACTGCACGTGCGCAAACTACAAAAGAAACATTTTATTTGTAAATATACATTTTATTACTGATTGTTAAGCACAAGGCCTCCATAATTATTAGAGAAGCTGCTTACATTTCAGGACTTTTATTTATGCCTGACAGTTCACCCTAAAGGACACGGGTTGTGAAAAGGCAATATACTAAAGACGAGGTACTGATTTCGTCTTCTGCGTTTGTCCTCAACATTGGCAAAATAATTGTAATGGGAACTTTCAAAATCGCGTAATCAAATATCGACTTGCTATTTTTAATGTTCGGTTTCACAGTAAACCAGCGTTTTTACGAAAATAAAACATATTGCGCTTAACTAGACTGTATTGCAGTTGCTTTTCAATTCTGGTAGAAGAATTGTTCTAACATCAGAAGACGTAGATATGTAAACAATGTTGTAACCTTAATCAAGACCAATATGGTTTTGGCAGTTACTGATGGGAGGCCAGTGTTTCACTGATGCAACTGGAATATGATTACTGCGTAGCGCACTCGACCCCATATTCCTCAAATAGAAAGACGGTCCACTCTTATATTTTACATGCCAGCAGCGGTCAGGGATATGTAGCGGGCAGCGGGAAACATATCGGATAGTTTAAATATTCGTTTGCTAATAAAGAGATTCTTTGAAATTTAAAACACTTTACTTTGCGAAACCTCACGCTTACCCTTTTCGCGCAGTTGGAAAATACATTTTATGAATTTACTTTCGGACTTACAGTTACTGCCATATTGTGTTTGTATGTGCCACGATGTTTATTTTTGATTTTCGAGTTTTAAACATTTTTGCGTAGTTTATAAACAACTAACATTTTGAAAACTAAATAAATTTTCACCAAAATGTTGTTTAATTGTAAACAATCAGTTTCAGGTCACCAATGTAACGTTGCGAATTTGTACAGTATATAAAATTATACTGGTTTGTTTATATGTGTAATTAAAAAACGTAATTTTAATTCCTATATGTAATTTTTTATTGGTACAGTAATTATGTGATTTATTATGTAAATAAACTGCTCACATAATTTGAGGAATTTTTTTGTCATAATATTTATATCTTTCCAGTCGGTAACTTTTCTTTTGTTTAGCCCATTCATACCCAGTGTACACAATATTGTTATTATTCAGAGGTGTATTTCACCATTTTTATAAATAATGTTGTATAAACCTTATTGTTTATTCTTGTATGGCACCCAGCGGTTTCTTATATGAAAAATACACGTTCCTTAACAAATAAATTCATGTCAATTTCAAGACATTCAACAATAATTGATATGTACCCTGAAAAGAAAATTTTGTTATTAAGAAACGTTTAGAAAAGTTTAGTTTTGCTCCTTTGTGTCACCCTGGTTAGTGCTACATGGAGTAGCACCATACTATCACAATTTATGACCATACGGGTTGCACATTTTGAAAATGACAGCTTTATAGTTTACTTTCCGAACGAAATCTAGGTTTGTGAGATTACTTTCCTGTGTGTGTGCCGTGGTGTATAGGTGTGTGTGTATGCAAATTCCACCCTAAAATCTTTTAACTCGTGAATCGAATATTACTGAACTTGGTCGACAGTAGTCATTTGTAAGGGCATCCCGCTTTCATAAGTTTGGCCATGCTGGGTAATTATCTCCAAAATGGCTGTAATTTTAATATATAGGTCACTGTGTTAAATCTGGGGAGCCATTCAATTGTTTTAAACAAATGTTGTAGGTTAATGGGTTATTTAGTAAGCATTTTAAGTTAGAGATACATATTGTTATTAGCATGCCATTCGAAAGATAGGGCCACAAAAAAAAACTGAAACGACTCAACAATTTCTGCCAAATTTTCCATCTAGTAATACTATGATACACCACGTAAACAACTGCAGTTTAAGAGGACAAGACACTTTTAAAAATGGCGGCCATTAAAAAATTGAGTTTATAGCTCTATCTAACATATCGTTTGACCAATTTGGACCAAACTTCGTGTGCTGAAAGAATATATTACAAGCATCAAATATGCCGATTCATAGCCTCTTTTGTCCTCCGTTTTGTAAGAAAGCCGCTTGAAAAATAAAGTTATGTCATATCTGTGAAAAAAAATTAACGTACACCTACTAAGTTCGGCAAACAGGTAACACTATGTAGTCCATGTAAACGTATGTCTTAAGTAGGTCAGGCACGTTTTTTACAAAATGGTGACGAAATTAACATTTTAAATTACTGTGCTGTATCTATAATACCACGTACCCAAAATTTAGCTTTACTTTGAATTCTAGTAGTGTCTTTACAGGCCCAAATGTATTTACAAACAATGTCTTTTGTCCACTATTTTTTTTTTGCGTCTCATTAATAAATAACATTTTCATTTCCTACATCGGGAAACGATCAACCCATTCCTATCAAATTTGGCAAACAAAACAATATGACGGCAGGCGGTGTAAAATTTGGTTCAGATATTTATTTTCAAAACGGGGGTCATGTAAACATTTTAGCTTAGTATACGATACCTAAGAATTCATATATCATATTTCAATTTAACTTTGTAAGCTAGCAGTATCAATTACAACCATCAAATGCACCTACACAGAGTCTATTTTGTCCACTATTTTGAACATAGCACTACAATAAAAAGAATGTTTAATATAAAATAGTAAATATTAGTCATACAATTATCTGCAGATTTGACACACTACAAGTGCTGTAGTAAGATATATGAGGTACTTATTATGAAAATTGTGTGACTATAAAAAATTGAGATTAGTTTGACACCTATTAAACTTTTTACCAAGTTTCAGACAAACGTTTTTTGCTGATAGCATCTATAAGATATATCATACGAGCCCATTCATATAGTTTTTTGAAGTCACTTTGTACGCCAGCACACCATTAGAAAATAGATTCTTTATGCTATATCTTGGAAACCCATCAACCTCTTACCCCAAAATTTTGTTCACAAATAGATATATAATTGGGGCCGTGTCAAACTTATACGATTTAAGTGACTTGGACACTTATTATATACTGCTTTAACCAGTATACCAAACCGTTAGACTGATTACAACTGAAGTTGATGCTCCAAAGCCTACACCTGTAGTATAGTTGGCTGCACGCTGGCTGACGATACGAGTGTTCCTTGGCTTGAGTCCTACTTAAGGCATGTGCATATTTGAAACCGGCGCATTATTGTTGTGTTGCATGTGTTTCTGGTACCAATTACACACTATTATTTGAGAATATTGTAACACCAGAAAGAATTACCCGTATGAATCCAAAATCGGAGGATGTGTAGAACAGTATACCAAAAATAAGTGATTACAAAAGCAGAGAGATGGCGTATACGTAGGCAAGGTGAGTTTTACGCCAAGCTCAGTAGGTGAACAGCCGTCAAACAAAATTAAAGCAAGTGCCTGTATTTCTCGTCGATGTCAAAGGGTGCCATGTCATCATGTGAGTGAGTTCGAACGAGTACAGAATGATCGGTTTCCGGGAAACGGGTTTATCATGCCGTGACATTTCGGCTCTTACAGGGTATGTTGCTACGACAGTGATGCGTGTGTGGAACCAGTGCATATAAGAGGGAAGTACGCAGCTACGAGCGGGTATTGGACTACGCAATGTGACCAAAGCACGCGGTCACCGCCATCTTGTCCGCATGGCCGTAACGGACCGTACAGCCTCTTCCACACTGTTGACTCGACACTGTAGCACTACAAAAGGTATGGACCTGTTTGTGTTAACGGTTCGACGCCGTCTGCTGCGGGCTGGACTGGTGGCACACATGCCATTGCGTCGGCCTCCGTTGTTCAGAAACCACAAACGCCTCAGACTGCAATGGACCTTCAAACGCCGTCGCTAGCGTACTGAAAGGCTAACTGTAGTGTTTCCGGTTAAGTCCGGCTTCAACCTGTCGTACAGTGAGGGCCGCATACGTGTTAGACGCTACCGTGGAGACCACAATCTGGCAGCCTGCAATATGAAGTGGCATAAGGGTCAAACGTCAATGTGATGATGTTGGGCGTGTGCCCATGTACGACCACAATATAAGAAACTACTAAAATATAATATCGACTTCCAACAAACACAGAAACGTCTCGATTTCTTGGCACAAACAACAAACAAAATGCCACAAAAACTTACCAAACAAAGTGGCATTATAAAGAAATAAGATTACCAAAGGATTCGCACAAAAAAAAGACAAAAGGAAGCGATACACAGACAAATAAGCTCATTAAAGCCAAATAGGAAGCGATAATAAGAAACCATGCTTGGTGACCATAATTG
Source organism: Clitarchus hookeri (assembly GCA_002778355.1). Classification (NCBI taxonomy): domain Eukaryota; kingdom Metazoa; phylum Arthropoda; class Insecta; order Phasmatodea; family Phasmatidae; genus Clitarchus; species Clitarchus hookeri. Next base: position 123,319 of record NQII01002118.1, on the reverse strand, counting down.
GCACAAAAGATAGATAGAGAGAGAGAGAGAGAGAGGGAGAAGAAATAAAAAAAAATAGGCACAAGACTTACATGTATGATTCAACAGCATATAAGCTCAGAAGAAGACTTAAAATACTATAAATAATAAGACGTGACGTGTGGTTGTGCATCACTAAATGCTATCTTTAAAATTATTTTCGTTTCTTAAAAAAATTAATAAGTTAACTGTCTTCAAGAAAAACCATAATCATGTTCATTATCATTCAAAATGAATTAATGACAGTTTATGAAACATGACAAACAAATAGTTTAAATAACATAGCAATTATAAAGAAAATTGCTGCAATATTATTAAAACATTAAAATGAAATAATTTTTGACCGTTCTTAATGCGTAATAATTAAAAGTGTCTTTCATGACACAATAGTTGGCAAGCTGTCAAAATTACAGAAATTATATAATCCATTAGTTAAATTTATTAAAAGAGAATTAATTACTCGAAAGGGGTATCCCGCACCAAATGTATCAATAAATTAGTTACAAAATACCTCGAGAGGTTGTAATTTAAATGTCCGTAAGTAAACACAGTAAAAAAGGAAAACGTATGCATGAAAAAGCTTTAAAAAAAATCTTCAAATTTCATATAAACGTTTTGTAGAGAATTAGCTGCAACAAGCCGGTCGAGTCCACAAGAATAATTAAGATATATCCCGGCCAAGAAGATTACCATAGTTCGCTGTCGAATACCAGTATACAGAAAATTAACTTGACTACGCCGCCACCAATAAAGAAAGGGGGAGGTAATGTGCAGAAGTGTTCCCATGATGAAAAATGAATTTAGCCAGCGTGTGCAGAAATGTTAGGCCAAAGCGCTTAGTAAAGTTTAGGCAGGCACGTGCAGTGAAGACTAGCCTCCTACTTACACCCTCACTAAAACAAAATGCAACCTTGAAACATTAGAGTGTGGAAATAATTGGCGCACAAGAAGAACAACTATAAACCTGAAGTGTTACTCACTAAAGAGGGAAGACAGAAAATATCCAACTCACATGTTGGTGCAACAGCCAAACAACACCAACAAGCACACAACACAAAATAATAATAAAAAAAACTATTCCGAACGTCATTGCTACAACAGCAATGAAACTATATATTCATCAAGTGAACATCAAGTTCCAAAAAACACAGCCATAATAGGACGCCAACACGCCATATTGACTCTGTGGCTGGACAGAATGTGACGAGGAAAAACTCGTGGANTCCAAAAAACACAGCCATAATAGGACGCCAACACGCCATATTGACTCTGTGGCTGGACAGAATGTGACGAGGAAAAACTCGTGGAGCACACACAAGGTAGAATCGAAAGTCGAACGAAAAGCTTTGATTTACGGCGCTAGATGTCCAGAAGAAACGAAATACGCTGAAGTTCACAGAGGTGGGAGAACATAGTAAGTGAAAAAAGGAGCATTTTTTAAATGTGAAATCACGAGCCAAGCGGCAGAGATACGCCGAGAAAAGTTGCAAGAACTGCAACCGCAGGGAAGTGATTGAAAGGGATAGCCTCAGGTGGTGACTGAAATAATTTGCATCGCAGCATTGCATATCTGGTAGGTAGAGAAACTATCTCTCTTGAAATATGGGTCTGCAGGCGACACGGGATTACAAATGTAGCTTTTCAAGTACAGATAATATTGAATTGAAATCAAAACTACAAGAAAAACACCTAAATAATGAAATATTGACGACAAATGATTAAATAAACTGAAACACTTATATAAAACATTACATATACTTCAATAAATAAATAAATTATATATCTACCATCATGAGTTATATAATATCACCGGACAAATAAACATTATCAAAATAATATTGTGGACGCTCAAATGGTAATAAAATCATAAATTACCGCATTAAAACAATACCAAAGATAATGAAACCATTAAATGTTAGTAGCAATCAGTTTTACTGAATAAAGTACCGAAATTAGGTTTCAGAATATTAAAAAATAGTACACTAGTAGTGACATAACAGTAAAAAAATCGTAACGTATTTTTAAATGGCACATACGCCATTGCATGCAACATACGATCTCTACTCTTACATATTGAGGGCAATCTTATCTGCAACCGCTACATTAGAGCCAGCAAAGTCGAATAACAAGTGTTAGATAACCATATGTGATAACGGAAATTATTTATTTAGCTTTATAACTTTTTGATGCATCGAAGTGCAAAAATTAAGCAGACATGTTAAATACGTACTTGTTAAAATAATTTCACAGTTTCACTTTACTGACGCATGAATAAAGTGTCGAGGCCCATAGTAATGATAATTTTATATAATGCGGAATAAGACACAACGTGTATACACGTAGATCTTAAGCAGGGCTTTCAAAACTGCTTAGTTTACTGCGAACAGCATATAATGTAATCGAAAACTTGATCAGTCATGCCTGCCGAAAGAATTTACTGTAGAAACGTTTATGCCACACCTCATGTAACCGCGCCTAGGTGTGCATTAACGTAACTATCCTGGTGCCTTTATGTATGGAAGCGTACCCTGTCATTTTATTTTCTTTAGTGTACTTGCTGTATCTTCACACTTTTCAAATCTTAACCTTTAAAAAATCACTCCGCGTATGACGGGTTTGCTGTCTCTTAAATGTGTCATCCATCATTAGTGTTCTGTACTTCTGTTAACTAAGTATCTTATTTTTGGTAAATTTGAAATGTTATTTTTGGATAATTATATAATTTTAAATTAATACGAATAGAAGCACAGTTGAAAAAGATATGTTGGCAATGCCTAGTAAGAAATAGTTCTCATGCAAAATATTATTAAACGGTTTTCGCACAATAAAAGTAGAACTTTAGCAGGACTTTAGAAACGTTGGAAGTGATAAGGAATGGACTACACTTAAATACTATTGCCATTGGAGAAGACACAGTGCTGCTGTCCGGTCGCCAAGTTGAAGTGGCGAGGTTCCGTCAAAACTGCAGTATGAGTTTAAATGGCTGACCATTTGGTGCTTCTCTTCCTGACTTCTCTTACTTATTACACAGCTGTCGTTCTCCAACGTCTCGATTCGTCACAGGGAACACTACTTCAGCATATACTGTTCATGGTTAACTGAGCACTTTCGAAATAAAACGTTGAAATATGTCAGTCTGTCTACCTGCATACATTTCAACGGGCATTACTGACTGGTATTGCCCCAGTTAAAGGCACTGCCAACCGGCTGGCAGTTGCGAAATTTAAATAGGAAACCTCATGTTAAGGAAATTTCGCCTCAGTGCGTTAATTTTAAAGAAAGGCGTTTCAAACAAAATGTATTATTCGCTGATTTTTTTAGGAGAATATACCAACGAGCCTATATTTTCAAAATGGACAGGCAGTTTGTACTCAGTGGTAAAATATATATTAAAAAAAATTCCTTGGAAACAGACAATACGTGTCATGGAAACATCTCTACTTTAGGGAACTTGTACTTAAATAACAGCGAAGAAAACCATTTTTTTGAAACGACTTTATTTAAAATTAACACAATGATGCGAAATTTCCTTACAATGGGATTTCCTATTTAAATTTAGCAGCTGCCAGCCAGTAGGGAGTGCCATGTCTTAAAATTGAATTAAGTGTGTTGGGTAAACATTCGTGATACTATAATGATTACTTAATTTTTCTGTTATTTATGCGTTCAGATGTAAGACTTAGGAAATTTGCAAAATATTTACTTTTCTTATAATTTCATAGTTTGGCTTGACCAGTGCATGAAGAAATTGATCAGGCCCATGACAGTGTTAATGTTTTACATACGATGGATCAGGGTTTCCAAGAGTGCGCAGTTTATAGTGAACAGCATATCATTTATTTGATTGTGTTACGTTGGTATTTTGTAACTCCCGCACCCCTTTTTTCACTTTTTTCCAGACTTGTGAATGAACAAGTACCTAATATAAGCCTTTGATAGATAATTGCGTTGAGCACTAATTAATATTGAAATGTTAAGTGTCAAATAATTTACATTATGCATATTTCTTTTCTTTATCATCAGCAGACTGTTTCACAAATATTAACATTGAAACCAAATTGGTTATTGTGTATAATATGTTTGTTTATGTATTTTAGTTTTGCTTCCAATGTTCTGTAACACTTCTTGTCTAGCTAGAATAATAAATATAAACTCTCCGTATTGATGCTGAACATACCATCGACATTTTTGGCTCTGAAAATCCCAGCGAAGGGACAGTTCTGTAAAGTGATTGATTTTGAAATTATTTTCAAGTAATTGGATCAAAATTCTTTTCTTTCTCTGATTGTAAGACATTTTTCCTAATTTGTGCTTCATTAACTATTGTTTTGTGGTAACTTGAACTTCCGGCTAAAAACCAGATGCCACGACTAACAGTAGCCCTACTGAATAAAAAAAAAAGGTATTTGGCTTGGCCGCCATTAATATAAAATTGAATAATTTAAAACTTTCAAGGAAATGAGTTTTTCAAGAAGTGCTTTTCTACGAAATTACGAATTGTCAAACCCTTCCGGAACAATGAAAGATTTTGCTATTTCCTGTCGTTTAGCATAAATGAAACGAAATGTAGTTTTCAGTATAATTTTCTCCCCGTTTCAATTAAATACTGTAAGAATAAATATGGTTGAAAAAAAAACTTATAAAATCCAGTACATCAATTAGCACCCGTAGTTTTTTAAAAAGTCACTTCATCTGGATACCGAAGTTTACTTCTCTGGATAAATATAGTTCAAATTGACTTCAAAATCTTCTCTTCTTATGTAAGTATTAGTAGACGTTAGAAGTAAACATTTTACAACATTTATAAAGGACACTGTGTATGCTTATTGGTATGCGTTTTGCCTTTTTTATAGACCGTCGTTTGGTGTGTGCTGTTTAAGTTCTGCATATTGCTTACGCTCATCACTTTATCGTCAAATTTCCTGTATATTTTTCTTACATAATTACCATTTTTACTCTGCCTTATGTACAACTAGAACAGTTTAGCTTACTCTGTTACAGTGCAATTCATTGGTGTATATTTTAAAAGGCCCATATACGTGGTCAGAATGCCCATATATTGCATATACTCTCACGTATTTTCGCCATGCACAGGCGATCGATTTTGAAGCGAAGTATTTAGCAATGACGTGCAAGTAATGCATTGCACATTTTTTATCATAATTTTTGTTAAGATTTCATTTGAATCAAATTACAGAAAGATGAACTTTCTGGCCATTATCATAGAAGGAAATGAGATATTATCACTGTGATAGCTCTACTACGACAAGCCTACTTTGAAAACAGTTTTACGAATTATCCTTGTTAAGCTTTGTAATCGGGAATGCATACACTTCTTGACAAAAAAAACCTCTCAGTTAATGCAGGTGCTTAATAGCTAATCATCACTTATACATAATTAATATAAAATATTATTTCATTCTATTTTCGCCTGACGACATGAATTTAGGTGGCTTTTTATAGTTACATTGTTTCACTTGGCACTGAATATATTGTGTTTGTTTAGTTTTGTACAATTATGGACTAAAATGTTGCATGGTTATATTCCAAGTCTGTTAAGTCGTTAAAAAATACTCACTTTCCATAAATTTCCACGTTTTTAAATTCAATGCCTTTACTTTACGCTGCTATTATTGGTGGTACGTCATGTGCTCGTAGCGACAAGTGACCGTACGTTTTTAAACCACGCCCCAGGTAAAGGCAGTGGCCAACAGCGGGCCTGTTGCTTTCCCTGCGTGTATTTCTCTTGACCAATCTAGTGAGTTTTTTTTTAATGGCTGGGAGGAAATGGTTTCTTACATTCTTCGACCAATGCGATTGTAAGCTGGAGTGCCTCCCCTTAACTAAAGGGGCATTCAGAATAGAAGAAGGGATGCCTAAACGTCAAAAGAACCGCTCGCGTCACCTGACCATATCGTACCGTTGCTGGAAGCGTCATGTGACCGTACTGCCACCTGGCCGTACCGGACACGTCAGACACAGCAGCGTCTGGCGAGAGGAGAATGGAAGAGGTTCCAGGAACAGAAAATGCACTGGGAAANTGGACACGTCAGACACAGCAGCGTCTGGCGAGAGGAGAATGGAAGAGGTTCCAGGAACAGAAAATGCACTGGGAAAACAAAGGGGGTTTATCCTGAGGACCAGTGTGATTCAACACATGTCGTTAAGGAGTGCTTTTACGTTTTCGCTTTAATTATGTCATGACAAACTCAATGTCATTGCTATTAGTGTCTCGATTATTTTATTCATAAGTAACAATGTAGGCTACTTTTGCGAAACTAAGGCATTTTAAAACGATTGACCTAATTTATTTTAATTGTTTGAAGTCAATAACTAAAAATACAAAACATAGATACAAATTAGAAAAATTGGGAGAGAATTTAGTAACAATTCTAGCTCATCACTTAGCTGGTAACTATTTTTTATCCTGCGAGATATTGGCAAGTCAGTGTTATGGACTGTTTGAACTGGAGCAAAAATATTGTGGCCTGTTTGACTTTAATATTTTTGCTATTTTATGTTATTATATTTCCTGAGCGATATTGTTTGGTAAAATGTTAAAACTGGAAATAACAGACCGAAAAAGAGTGTTAAAATTTAATTGCAAATTTATATTTCAAAAAATATGAAAACATATGAATTTTTTTGGTATAAAATCTATTTATTTATATGCACGTATATTTCTGTTGAATTTCCTAGAAAAATAAGTTAAATTAACTTTTTATTGTTTTTGATTAACGCAGAGGCAGTTCATGAGGCGCTTTGTTACTGATAATTTTGGGATGGAAGCTGGCAAATTGGCTGCAAGTATGGGCTGAGTGATCTCGGCAACGATGTTCGCTGATCTGACACGAGAATGTACACATGTCAGTTATGATCATTTGACACACAGACACAATCATCCGATATATTGTCCTAATACTACATGCATTATGTGGCTCAATTCTGTATCATATTGAGACACGATTTTGAAGTATTGTGTGACCTGTTGTTATAAGAAGCAATATCAAGTAGCATCAAAGTGAACTTAATATATAATATTATATGATATAGGCATGTCTGATCTGTTACTGTGCTGTCCGAAGGAAATATAGTTTCTGGTATCTCAACAATGGGAAATCTGCTATATATTATCAGATTTGAAAGGTTTTATCACAGAAAATCTCAAATTACCGCCAATGTTTAAATATTTGTTAAGTAATTTCCCTAAAATACGAGGAAATTATTACATAGCTATATTTTATTTAAACAAAAAATTTCTAAAATTCAGCACATACTCAAAAGCGGCAAGACTACCTCTACAAATCACTTACTTTCATTAACTGATGTTACGTAGATCATACAATAAGGTAACAGAGTGATGGCTATTTTACTCCAGTAAGGCTTCTTATATTTTTCAATATAGTTCCTCTACTTGTATGCGTATTGATTTTAATATTACAATGATCTGCGTAAATTGCTTTGATAGTTTTTAAGCGAAAGATTATTAATGGTTAGAATTACATACACATTCTTAACTACCTGCTAGCGGTGATCATGTGTCGCGCATGAACGTACNGATTATTAATGGTTAGAATTACATACACATTCTTAACTACCTGCTAGCGGTGATCATGTGTCGCGCATGAACGTACGTTGTCTCAGTTTATGTGTGATATATTTGCAAATGGTTTAATAAATGTAATTAAACATTCCAACATACTGCGAATGCAAATTATTGGAAACATGCAAGATGACATTGATGCTATACAACTTTGGTGTGTAATTAATAACATGAAATGAATCCCAGTGAAAATTGAATTAAAATCTCTCACACGAAAACTATTTCTATCGTGTATAAATATTATATCAATAATAAACTCATCAAACAAGGAAAGTTGTGTTCAGGATCGTGGTTTTTTATGATATATGTGTACANTTCAGGATCGTGGTTTTTTATGATATATGTGTACATCTTCCATACTGGCATGTATGTTGTCATACACATGAGCGGAGTACTGCTAATCCAAGACAACTAGAGTAGAAGGTCGAGTCGTCTCGCCTGTTTCGCGTAACGGTACTCCGGTGTGTGGCCTGTGACGTCACTGCGGCGCAGCGCTCCCCCGAGTCTAAGACCGCCCGCATGATATTTATTGCTAGTTTCGGACCACGGTTTAACCCGACATGGGGTCCAACCATTGAAACTATCTGAGTTATTCCTCTAGACGAAAGATGTCATTCCGCTATCGGAAATCCTNGATTATTAATGGTTAGAATTACATACACATTCTTAACTACCTGCTAGCGGTGATCATGTGTCGCGCATGAACGTACCTTGTCTCAGTTTATGTGTGATATATTTGCAAATGGTTTAATAAATGTAATTAAACATTCCAACATACTGCGAATGCAAATTATTGGAAACATGCAAGATGACATTGATGCTATACAACTTTGGTGTGTAATTAATAACATGAAATTAATCCCAGTGAAAATTGAATTAAAATCTCTCACACGAAAACTAGTTTTATCGTGTATAAATATTATATCAATAATAAACTCATCAAACAACGAAAGTTGTGTTCAGGATCGTGGTTTTTTATGATATATGTGTACATCTTCCATACTGGCATGTATGTTGTCATACACATGAGCGGAGTACTGCTAATCCAAGACCACTAGAGTAGAAGGTTGAGTCGTCTCGCCTGTTTCGCGTAACGGTACTCCGGTGTGTGGCATGTGACGTCACTGCGGCGCAGCGCTCCCCCGAGTCTAAGACCGCCCGCATGATATTTATTGCTAGTTTCGGACCACGGTTTAACCCAACATGGGGTCCAACCATTGAAACTATCTGAGTTATTCCTCTAGACGAAAGATGTCATTCCGCTATCGGAAATCCTAAAGGCATTTTTTGAACACTCGACAGCGGAATTGTATACCGGAATCGATACATGAAGTGTCGAAATAAGCTGCCGGAATCGCATTCCTCTATAGAGTTTTCTTATAATACTTTGTGTGATGTAGAAAATTTGATAATACACTGGCGCGTGGTTTAATGTAGGGCCTAAATATAATTAATAAGGGAGAGTAAAACTGTTACAAAATATCAAATTATCACGGGAATTAAATATCTATGGAAAAATTGTGTAAACAAAGTTACGTTGGTAGGGGGAAGTTGATGTATTTGCTAAGAATATCATGTGAAATATTACACGAAACTGCTAAAAAATATAATAAATAACGAAATAAATTTTGCCAGCAAAGCTGTAGTTGTGAAACATTGTTAGAACTGTGCATCAAAACGTAATTAATTTGTTTTAGACATGCAAACATTAATGAAAAGCATTTTACAGTTTACAGAAAGTTTCATTTCTCATCGCAGAAGTATCGGTAGTACTTATGATGATCCAACACTAACAGATTTCCATTACAGGTTCTGGCAAATGTTACTAGGATATGAACTTATTCTACCGCAAGGAGAATATGTTGAGGACGATGGTTCAAGACAAAGCCTTATCTGACTAGCCAGATGTTCACTGAGTTAAATGTGAATGCCACAGAAAACAAAGACGAAGAAAACGAGGAGGTTCAAGAAGAAGCTGTGGCCACGTCCTTGACAAGACCGTGGGAAGAATGAAGCCTCTAGATACGTAGCTGGATGTTTTATTCATGAAAGTGAGAACGAGGGCTTGAGAAAAGTTCGCAGACACCGAAAATAAAGGTAACTATTAGTTCATAATTTCCTCTACATTATAATTAATTTAAATTCGTATGCTGTTTGCGGTGTAAACGTGTCTTTTCACGTTTTGTGTTTGTAGGTGAGTCGTGGACAATAAACTGTCCCATCATCAAAATTTGTGGGAACGCTATAGTGCGCCGAATAAATGTTTAATAGACACCACGAGTTCGCATTACAAAACTGGAAAGGTTTTGTGTACAACTTTTAGGTGAAACTGGCCGAACATTTTCCACAGGTCGACAAAAAAGTGGTAAAGAAGTTTGCGAGAACTAGGACATTTATAAGAATGCGGCATTTAAATCTGCAAGCGAAAGTCACATGTGCGGAGAAGAATAAGCAGAGGAAGCTTGCTCAGCTTCTTCAGAAGCACTGGCCTTAGGGCAATATATTGATATTCGTCAGTATGCTTGCTTTTGTGTGAGAACTTCATTACATATAATGTATAAGTAACGTTTGCTAACATACTAAAAGCAGTAGAACTTTCATGGCTCCCAGCAGTATTTCAAAAAATTTTCAAATAATATATTTTTTGTTGATTTAGTTGAACACCGCAGGACAGATTTGTGTATATATAATTTGAGTATATTTATTTCATTAGGTCTGACAAATATTAGCAGTTATCTTCAGCTAATTCCAGGTGGATATTCTGCGGAATGATTCCATGAGCATGAAACGCAATGCTCATCTAACTTTTTCTTGCATAAGCTAATGACGATTTTATTTTTTATATAAATCTCTTTCCTGACAGCAATATAAGTATATCAAAGAAAAGAATATGTTATATATATATTGCAAAACAGTAGCTGTACCAATGTGCAGACGAGTATTAGATACAAGTTTTACCCTTGGCTGCGGTCTCGATTAGACAGTCGCTGCGTCATTGCCGTCATCGCGCACCACTCAATGTACCGTTACTCAAACAGGCTCGCTCGGGCCAACCTCCCTTTGCTAGTATTCTTGCTGCTAGCCCTCAAACACATTGTTGTTATCACAGAGAGTAATCTGCTAGAGGCGAGTGTCATTAGAGAGGCGGACGGGTGACCTGGCCTGCTCACTGACACTCCGTGGCTTTTACCTTAAGTCAGTTTGTAACCCTTCAGGCAAAACACCGGGGGAAGGGAATAAGTCCTATACAATACTTTGAGGTACTTTGGAAAGAGAGGATACATGTTCCTTCGCAATGAAATTATTTTTCCTCTTCCCGCGCCATCACCGCTGCGTCACTGGGCGTCACGCAATAATACGAGGCAAGAAATACTTAAGGATGTACTAATGTTTATGGAAATTGGTGTTCTAGGCTTGAAGGAAGAGGACAGATTAATAGTTATACTATTCGACAAAGTAAAAGTAAGTGAATTTTTCTATTTAATATGTTTTTTTATTATGTTTAAGGGACCATACTAGCATTTGACTGGAGTGAAACCATGGAAAATTGAAATCAGGATGGCCAAACCGGAACACGAACCCGCATCCTCCCGAATGCGAGTCCAGCGTGCTGGCATTGCACCATTTCACTAGGTATTTAGAATAATTAAATTCACAATGAAAGTTATTATCAGTTTATTATGTAGTAATTTTTATTCCGCAGTAATACAATTTTATTATATCTAGAGTACATAAATCAGATAGATGAGACAGGCAATTGAGGAGAAAAAAAGTTAGCGATCTTAAAATATATATTTATATTTTATTGTAAATGTTTTAGGTGTTTGCTCACAAATACTTCTCATTCTATTAATATTTCATTAATTAACAAATATAACGATCTTAAAACGTAAAGCTCAGTCGTTTATTTCTTGTAAGGTTTTATTTTGAAAGACCCCATTCCTCTTACAAATATTTCTTCATTTCGCAGAAATACTGCAAAAAATGATAAAAATTATTCGTAAAATTGTCGGCACTCATTTTATGTAATTACAGTGTATTTTACGTAGCATTTTTTTATGGGCAAACAATTGTTACAGGTAAAACTTTTCTACGAGTATGACAAAAGCTGCAGATCGCATTGCGGGGCCACACAGTCAAGCACAAGTGATAATGTCAAGAGGTTTCTTGTCTTCATGGAGGCAGCCCGTATTCATAGATTTCGACAAAAAAATAACAGTATTCATATTGAATTTTATTATTATCGAGCTATATGACTCTGTGTTTCTAGTTGTAGCATGTGTCGGAGATTGTGGTGGTGGCAACTTGGCACTTTGGAAAGGATTAGGTGTGTCTGTTTCCAATAGAACATTCTGTCATCCAGTATCAAGTAAATGCTTCATTTACTTTTTCCTGATGTGCCACATCTTCTCAAACTCATTAGAAACTGGTTTCTTGACAATGGTTTCTTGTGGCCCAATGGAAACTTTGATAACAAATATCCAGTAAAGGATTTAATTGGGGATACCTCATCTTTAGAAGTGCGTTCTTGTCATAAGTTATCTACACATAATGTATAATGTGGAAAAACTGAAAGACAGAAAGTCAGACTGGCCTCTGAGTTACTATCCCACACAACAGTAACTTCAATTAGAAAATATAGCATAATAGAGGAAGACCCCATCATTGCATATATCATTGATTTGATAAATTCCTGGTTTTATCTTATGAGTAATTATATTCTAAATAAGCAATATTCTGAAAACCTTCAATCCAAATGTGCTTACATTTTGAATAAATACGAACAAAATCGCATTTTCTATTTACTGTTAAGAAATATAACTGAAATAAAATGTTACGGGGCGAAAATCACTACAAATTTTTCAGAAGACCATTAATATATCCATCACTTCCATCAAGCAGTTCTTTTCGGATCTGCAACTGCGGTACCCCAGCATTAAATACATTCTGTTCCACAGAGTCAACCAAGACTGCCTATAAAATTTATTCAGCCAAAAGGACACAAGGAGGACTGAATGACTGTCCAGCTCATATTGATTCACTTAACCGGCTGACAATGATAATTCGCGGAAAAAACCCAAGTATAGTAAAGAATGAATTGAACACACAAGATGGTGCAGATGGGAGGGATGAATTAGTTGTCAGTAGTGTTTTGAGAAGTGTCGGTATTATTTAAGACTGTGAAAGGCAACATGATACTGATGGTGGCTCTAATTTACTAGCTAGAATAGAAATGCTACCAGTTAATGCAGAAAACCTAGTCTCAGAAGAGTGTTCTATAGATGGACTCCAATACTTAGCAGACTGGCTAGCAAAAAAATTTCACTGTGAATTCCCTGAACTGGGTTGCCATACTAATGCAAAAAAATTACTTGAACATGTCATCGTGGGTACAGCATCTGCCCTGTGGTGGCTTGTTTCAGCCTTCACATACGTTCCTGTAGTAAGTCCAAGAAATTGAAACTATTTTTCAGCGGTGTCTGGGCCCTACGTTTCGCATAAAGCATGGCGTATAAAAAAAATTACCACCCCCATTTCGACAGAAGTAAATGAATTATATCCTTAAAAAAATGGTTGCAACTTTTGTAACGCTAAGAATTTTCGTACCAGTGAAATACCTCAATGGAGTCAATCAACGAAATTAACAGAATAAAAATTACGTTGAAAAACACACAAGTTCTTCTCTGTCTCCCCGAAAAAAAAAAATGATGTAAAAACTTTTGCAGTGAGGCAGTATTTCTTTTCTTCCGAAAACTGAACCACTATTGAAGTTATTTCACTAATGTGTTATATAATTATTGCATAAAAATCACACCCTAACTGATAATGTATTTTTAATTTGCCAATTTTTGTTGAGTCTTGAAAATGTTACGTGTTACATATTGTTCATTAATTCAAAAATTGTCTCGTACAGAACATTTTCTTCTTCATACGGTATTCTAAATTTTCTTATTATTATAAATCTGGCATTTGTTATGTATTTCAGAACTGTATATGTTTTCTTGCAGAGAACATTTTATTGTTGTAATGCATTCTTAATTTGCAGATTTTTGTATATCTTGAGAACGTAACGTTTTATAATAGTATTTTTGCATTAGAGAACATGTTCTTCATAACGTATTTTAAATTTTGCAAGTGTTGTAAATCTTGTATCTGTTATGGGATATAGAATTCTACTTTCTTGTTCAGGGCATACTATTGTCCATAATGAATTGTTAATTTGCCAAGTCTTGTATGCGCGTGTTTCAAAAAAGTGTTTTTTTTCACGTAGAATATTTTTCTTGTCTATAATGTAGTTTTGATTTGCAGATTGTTTTGAGTCTTGTGGGTACTTGCTATTGTATTTACGAATATTTTATTGTTTTCTTGGCGTAACATTTTCTTTTCCAAATTGTATTTTTATTTGTAAATCGCTGCACGTTTGTACTTGCTACGTGTCTTATAATAGGTTTATTCTTTTACATACAGATAAGTTCCCTTATGTAACGCAATTTGATTTAGTAATTTAGGTATTATACTTGCGTCGTATTGTGAAATTATTTTGTAGTTTTACACACAGACTCTGCTTTGACTCATATATTTGACAGTTGTAAATGTTGTATTTATTATTGTTATGTACAGAACGTATAACCATTATATTTTATTAAATTAAGAACAGAACTTATGAGATTACGAAATTGATAGAAAAAAAGTTTATGCATTTACTGTAAAACGTTTTGTGTAATGCGTTCGTTTCTCCCTCACTTGGCTCGCTTACTAGCAAGAGTGTACGTATTTCATCAATACAATAAAGTCATGTCCTAAATGAAATGTTTATTCTTTAAAGTAGTTTATTTTATTTGTAATGAATAGGGTGAGTGTGAATTGGTTTTGGATAACGTTTCTCTGGTACATCTAGCTTTTGCAAACCAGCCATTTAGAAAAAAACACCCTGCAAGAATTAACGATTATTTAATATATCGTGACTTGTGCGGTCAAATATTGACTATAGTAAGAACATTTGGTTCATTTAATACATTTTACAAGCGGGAATTGCCTATCTGAAGCAAATAGGATAAAAGTTTACCACGTGTTGAAAATTTAAGTGCAAACTTTCAAAGGTTGAAAAAAATCTTTAATTGAATTTTTCTAACACAATAGTATTAAAGATAGAATTAATTTAAGCATACGGTAAGAAGCGTGATACATCTATGTACAGATCCTCAATATTTCATACCATTTGAAAGTTTGGTTCGCCCTCAGCGACGAGTTTGCTTTTATGTACATAGCACGCTATTTTCAACTACAAGAAGACCCTCCAGTCGTCCAAGAGGTTTAGGCCGGGATTACGATGACTTCACGTTTCCCGTAAGAAGTAACGGGCAACACGTTCACGTAAGCCAGCTACATCCTGATTGATGTGTTTCAAGGATACCTATTACAATTATTTCACGTAACGTTCACGTGATGGAAAAGCTTGTCAATGTGTAAGTTTTGCGTATTGCGTGATACGTCATACGTGACTCTGCACCACGTGATATCGCTGGCCAATAACAAATGGAAGGATATTGTGTTATCGTTGCTTTTCATATTAAGTTGTCTTTGATTTCTATGAGTTTGTTTTTATTTTCGTGACGTCGTCTGTTCCCGTTTTATATTCGTCTAGCACGTATATAATTTTCTCCCAGAAATGAGGATAGAGGAGTAATAAAAGTTAAGCTACAATATATATATATATATATTTTTTTTTTATTTTTTTTTTTATTTGTTAATATTTAGAGAGCTTTACATTGCCACAGTTTATTAATTATGTTTCTCAGTGGTGTAAAAATGCGCACATGAAATGCAGAATGCTTACCATTAAGTTTGCAATTTTTAGTAAGCCTACTTCATTAAACACAATTTAATTTTCTCAGCATATTAGAGTTTATTTCATACGATGTATTCCATATGCACGAAAAATACGTCAACATCTCCCAAACTCATTTCGTTCTGTAGGTTATGGCTATCTCCTAGACCGTGTCTCAAATGTTTTCAAAGTTTGTATAAATCACGAGCGCCATACTTCCGCAACCTGTTCTTGCCAAAACAATATTAAAACGCAAATACGACTGTATGACTTGAATTTTCAAAGTTTTCAATCTAAAACGCAACAAAACGAATCCCAGACATTTTTATTCGATACACACTGGTTACTGGTTACGTGAAGCATCACAACATACCACCCAAAAACACGTTTTACGTACACGTAAACGTATAGCGTGATGCGTGTTACGTGTAACGTGAAGTCATCGTAATACCGGCCTTAGGCCTGACGTCACGAATTCCACTAGAAATACGCCACGCCTCCATCGGCCAACCTTCATTGCCTTGGGTGGCCATAATGTAATGGCTCGTCAGTGTAGTCGATAGTTACCAATAAACTATTTGATTTCGGTGCATTTACACAACTACCACCTAAGCGCTTACCAAATTACTTTACAGTTTGGCAGCACCATGCTCTAACTTGAACTTGTGCAACAAAACGGTCAGTGAATATATAACTGTTATACGTTATAAGAAACCCACAGTTGAACGACTAATTGCACAATGGCTTCTAATTATGAACTGTAAAGTGTATTCATCATGCTTCCATCCTCCCTGTACAATATGAGGCGGGGTAATTTGAATGAATATATTTGACATTTTGGAGGTTAATTTCCGAACATTATATTTCAATAGTTCTGAGGAGGGCTGGAATAATCCACTTGTCGCATCTGTTTAAAATCCCGTTCACCGGCGGTAAATGGCGCCGCTGTTTGCCCGAAATGCCATGATATGACGCACTATAAATCTAAATAGAAGTATTTTCGAAGACGATGTCAAGAGTAGCGGTGTGTCGACTATCAAGATAGCCTTCAGAAATAAGACTTCTGCGTTATGAACAGCAAGGGAACTATTTAATTACAACATGCATACCAATAGTGTAGCTGGCTAATAATAATTAATCAATTTTTTTAAAATAATCCTTTCAAAAGCTTCCGCGAACAACCTTAACGCTAATTGCATGATAATCTTGAGTGAAGATTCTCTAAGTTTTAATATGCAACCACCTCTGAGGGATCTTGACTGTTATTACACTCTACCATTGAAAGATCGCTTTAGTCTTATATCACCAATTGCAACAGCATGCTTTAAAACCGCGTACAATTAAATATGGAGGCCTTTTATGTCTTTTATGCCACTCACGTAAAAACCAGGTTGTGTAAAAAATGTAGCAGCATTCCTCTGCATTCAGAAAATAAGAATAATATTTAGTGATTCCATTTATATAATTTCTAAAGGGATACGATTTGATGCAAAACGGATTTGCTTCTCAGCTGCTACGCTGTGCCCTGTNCCATTTATATAATTTCTAAAGGGATACGATTTGATGCAAAACGGATTTGCTTCTCAGCTGCTACGCTGTGCCCTGTTCATAAGCAACTTCGTGGTTCCGAAATCCGATCATTTAACGATGTCATTCATGTGAAAACCAGATTTACTTGCCCCCTCCACTACCATTTGTGTTCCTCTAAACACGTAAACAATAATGGCCCAACCGTCCCCAATCAATCAATTTCTCACTGTTATATATATGTGTATATATGTATGTATGTATATAGTCCAATCGGGGTGCGAAATGAAGGAGTAAATACAACACGCAACAATTTTAATCAAAAGTTATATTTTTATTAGGAAAACCATCTATGAATTAAAAAAAGAAATTAACAAAATGAAATTGATCATGAATAAACACAAATCCACCCCACTTGCTTTTTGAATTCACCAACCAGAGAAATTTTTGTTCTTGAAAACGGTAAAACCTTATAGTCACTAGCATAAGGAATAATTTTTTTAGGGAAACGTAACCAACAGCTAATAAAAACAAGAACAGTATGGCTTTATATGTCACAACACACAAGGAGGAATGAAGGTTATGTTAGCAAAACCACAATATCAGCACTACTTTCTTCTAACTTTCAAAATCTGCCCTCTGCACCTGATACCTATGTCTATCTGATTGTTGTAGTATTTTAATTATAGACTGCCAATTATGGTATGTTAACAATCGATCCCATTCACTTATGTGTTTGAATGACGATAGCCTTACTAACATAACGTATTATTTACACGATGAAATTAAGCAAAAACTTTAAAAGGTATACATGTTAAAGAAATCAAATGTTCCGAAGTTATGTCCTCTTTTAAATACTGAACACAAAATCCGCTTCTTTAAATTGCATATCCCGCAAAATTAAAGACAAACAACTGATTTTCTTAACTTCCTAAAATATTTTTCTAGACATTTCACAATAAATACAAAAGTGGAGAATGCAAACAAATTTAAATAATAGAAACATTTAAATAGACATGATGATTCACGTAGAGGTACCGGCACTCACAGGGCTTTTTCCTGAAGTCATTTGGAGCAAAGAGTTTAACATGAACGTGGGTCATGTTACCAATATTTACAGAGTAATTCGAAAAATTGGAAAGGTAAAGAAAAAAGAATAACCGTATTAGAAGTAAATGCTATTATGTAATTACAGACTCTATTGTTTACAGTTGAGCATCGAAATTGAGTGTAACAAGTTTNTTAGAAGTAAATGCTATTATGTAATTACAGACTCTATTGTTTACAGTTGAGCATCGAAATTGAGTGTAACAAGTTTTCAAGATCTGATCAAAATGTTTCCCTCTACCTCCATACTTTGGACCTTGGGCTATGAACCGTACGCGTCGTTCTGCGTAGCTGCACACGACTGTCTCTGTAGCGGCGTGCAAGATGAACGCAAGTAGATCCTCACGTGATTGTGCAGTTCTTTGGTGCACAATATCCTTCATCCATCCCCACACGCAACAATATAGTGGAGCTGNTCCTCACGTGATTGTGCAGTTCTTTGGTGCACAATATCCTTCATCCATCCCCACACGCAACAATATAGTGGAGCTGTTCACTGTATTGCGTTTCCAATTTTTCGTATTAGGCTGTAAATATTGGGAACTGGACCTACAGTCTTATGACAGATTTTTTTTCAAATGACTTTAGGTATAAACAATGTGAGTGGCGTAGACTCCTCATGAATCATTATATTTTTTCTAATAATTTACACATAATTTCCAAATCGAATTGATATCACACAACATTACTTCGTCTCATATTACTAACTGCTTTAAAGCGACTTAATCAATACTACTTTTTTAAGAATAATAAATTTTCCCAATGACGGGAAATCAGAGACTACTATGTTACTTTTTCACATTTTCTTTANACTTTTTTAAGAATAATAAATTTTCCCAATGACGGGAAATCAGAGACTACTATGTTACTTTTTCACATTTTCTTTAACTTTTCAAATTCAAATTATTCTTGGCAGAACTTGTATTTTGTAGCACTGTACGTAAAACAATATTTGCCGCATATATTCAATTTATAAATAATAGTGAAAAGTACTTGTATGCAGTTTAGCGTACGTATTTATGTAATACACACATAAATAAAATCCTGTCTAACATTTATTGCCAACTGCTTAGAACGTCTCGNTTATGTAATACACACATAAATAAAATCCTGTCTAACATTTATTGCCAACTGCTTAGAACGTCTCGCAGGGAGTGCCCTAGCGACCGCGGTAACCATTCCGTAATTGCGACGATCTACAAACCCTGCATACTTAAAGCAATAATAATTTTACTATCGCTGATTTCCGTCTGGTGTCGAATTAAACTCGTACAAAATATATTCAGTGTTATAATTGGAGCACAGTGTTTCTAAAATCAAGCTGCTTATTCACTAAAGTAAAATATAAATAAAGCTAAAATTATTGTTATTATTAACTTCATAATAATCTCTGGCCACGTTTCTTGCAATGCATTCCACGTAAGTGGAGAAATAATATCGCGGTTTGGCGAAACAACGCATGTAGCGCTGAACGGGGAAAGAGTGTTTGAACTTATACTACTCTTCCTCGAAGCAGAAGCTGTACGGCCACTTGACGCCTCGGACACTCGGCGCGCACGACCACCTGACGCATCAGTACATTTTGCCTCTGGAATGTAGCATTTTATGATTTAGCTTTGTGCTGTTTTCGTACGAAGCATTCGTATGCCACATATTACTATACTGTTTCATTATTGGAAGGAAAAATATAGGGATGAACTTCCAGTAGGCTCCTTGCACTCTTATTGGTTAGAAATAAGCCGTGAAAAGGCATTCACGCTGTTGGCCAGTGCCAGCAGCGCGCAGTAGCCAGTAGAAGTCGTACGGTCACTTGTCGCTACGGTCACATTGTACCCCTCCGATATTATTAAGTAAAATATTTTGGAATGAGAATTGACTTTCAATATTGCCTTAATTATTCCTAACCTGGGAGACTACCGACTTTAGAAACTTAACAATTTATTTTGATATTTTATTTATTTACAAAAGAGTTTTCATCTACAGATTTTATGCTGTGCCTAATAATTACAATTATTAAACCATGCAGTATAAATAATCACCACTACAATTTCTGCTAATTTACAACAAGTGGAGTTGGTATCACAATATTAACAGGAAGGCGCTAAATTTCAGGGCAGCTGCCGTACGTTGCAGGCGAGTAGAATGATGATTCAAGAGGTAGAGTNATATTTTATTTATTTACAAAAGAGTTTTCATCTACAGATTTTATGCTGTGCCTAATAATTACAATTATTAAACCATTCAGTATAAATAATCACCACTACAATTTCTGCTAATTTACAACAAGTGGAGTTGGTATCACAATATGAACAGGAAGGCGCTAAATTTCAGGGCAGCTGCCGTACGTTGCAGGCGAGTAGAATGATGATTCAAGAGGTAGAGTTGCTTTCAGGGTGGCTTCGTCTTCTGGGCTCAGGACCACTCCTCTCTTCTTCAACGAGAAGGACTTCTCTGTAAGGCAAGTGAGGACAACACTCGGTTAGACGCTCATTGGCGCACTATTGAGTGAAAAAAACGCCTGTAACTAGAACACATGTAATATTGTATATCATAGAAAGTTCTTGAGTCACAATATCACGTTCAATCAAATGATAGAATTTGTTTTTTTTTTGTGTGCAAAGAAACAAAATATTTTGTGTCTTACGATGTATTCAGTAAACGGCTGACAAATACATGTCAGTTATTATTTATGGGGATTATACCCGTTCCAAGGGTCGTTTAACTTTTTTTTGTCAATTATAGCCTGAAAAAGATGTCTACGTAAGTTTTTAAATTTAGTTTGTTAGCTGTTAGTTAAACAAAATAATTAGGCNAGTTGAACAAAATAATTAGGCGAGACGTCTCCGTATCGTTATGAACTTTTAAAAAATGCGTACAGTTCTCATATTTACAACATTCTTTTTGTGCTACGAAACGAATATTTTTAGTTATTAATTTCCCAGTTCACTCATTATATTTCTCTCAAAAATTGCAAACTCTACACGTGATGTGTTAGTTATAAAAATACGTAGATAAGTTTTTTTTGANATATATTTCTCTCAAAAATTGCAAACTCTACACGTGATGTGTTAGTTATAAAAATACGTAGATAAGTTTTTTTTGATGGGCGAAGACTTTAGGAAGGGAGGGGGGGTTGGTAGTGGTTGTCCTAACGTCTCACAACGTATTCGCGTTAATCGTTTAGTAGACGGAACCTGCTCATTACAGAAGGTTCTAAGCCAGGTTTAACTGACACGTGTCATGTTTTATTGGCCTCGGATAAAACACATTTTGTGCTGACTCTGTAATTCACATATTCATTTCGGACAGAATTTGTAACGTTCGGAAAGAATACCTAAATACGTTACCATATTTGTTTCTTCCATGGTGGGGTTCT
This sequence comes from Clitarchus hookeri, assembly GCA_002778355.1. Taxonomy (NCBI): domain Eukaryota; kingdom Metazoa; phylum Arthropoda; class Insecta; order Phasmatodea; family Phasmatidae; genus Clitarchus; species Clitarchus hookeri. The sequence goes on along the minus strand of NQII01002118.1, from coordinate 101,860 downwards.
TATAAAATATCTTCTGGTGTGTGTACATTGGCTCGCAGTGTTAGTGAATTACAGAATGTTCGAGTGCTTGTGTTCCGTCTAGGACGGTGATAAAATATTATATTTTAGCTCACCATTGGTGCAATAAATTACCATTATCTCAGATGGCCACGCGTAGAGAGTAGGAAAGCAGATACCACTTGCGTANCACCATTGGTGCAATAAATTACCATTATCTCAGATGGCCACGCGTAGAGAGTAGGAAAGCAGATACCACTTGCGTAATGCGCAGGCGCATAAGGAAAGAGATGTGCGAGGTAGAGGAATATGTAACGCAAGATAAACGACAAGAAATGGGAATTTTTGTAAAATTTGTAATATCGGAGCCCACACGAACATGTAGATATACACCAAAGTATCACAATAATATTTAAAGTAAAGTATTATATTATATATTACNTAGCCCACACGAACATGTAGATATACACCAAAGTATCACAATAATATTTAAAGTAAAGTATTATATTATATATTACTTAAAACATCTTAGTATAGCTGTTTAGTTTGTATGAATATTGAAATGGTAGTTATTACTTACGATCGCCGGTTGATTCACGGCACACCCAGTAAACAATGTATTTATCCTGTGAGAATCCAGTCACGTAAAACTTCATGACTGGAAAAAAAATACATTCAAGATTTAGCTGAACATAAAAGCATGGAAATCGATAATTATTTGGTTTGGCCATACTGTCTATTGGAGCAAGCAAGGACGTTAACACCATTTGCAGACTGATATAAGACTTAATCACGCCCTTGTAACACCAGGAAGTCATTTCTGATAAAGCCGCAATTGCTGTTATATCTCATAATATGAAGAAATTATTTGAATCACTGTTTGTTAAAAGGACGGATGTCAAGTTTTCATTTACAAAATTTATATTTCTCTCTAAATGCAATATTTGACATTACATCCATCAATTAATGTTAAAAAATGACTGTGCTTATACCTACAGTAATAGTCATAAATAACGTTACAGTTTAATGACGTATGTTTAAATGACTTCAGTATTTTAACAAAAATTACACTGTATTTTCGCGTTCGAAGTTTGCAGCCCTGCATGAACATAACAGCATTTGGTATGTAGTATTTCAATACTGTTTATTTTTCAGCGTGATATCACATCTGTAAGGATCATATGAAAAATTTACGATGCCAAAGCCAAAAATGTCTTTCCTGGAACTTTTTTATTCAAGGTGCCCCTCTTTTGATATGTTCTTTACCCGCTCGCCAAAACCAACAAGCAGTGATTTGTATCTACTACGAGGTCCAGAAAATGAACGAGGTTGATAAAGTTTTCTCTATTCTTCTATATTACTATAACAACATTCCAGACTAGTATGATGAATTTCATTTATTCTTCGACGTTTGTTTTGGTAAAAATAGAAATCATACATTGTCATAATTTCTTTTAGCCTAATAGACAAACAGACACAAAATAACTGAGCATTTATTCCCAATCAGAGTTCATAGCTTCTTTGATAGTTATGGAGATTTTGCCATTATCAAAAGATGTCTCCGTAAAAAATATAAACAAGTTTTACATTACGTCAAATTACTGAATTGATACTCTGTGATAGTGCCTGTCCTAAGTTCGCTGTTGTAAAAGTGCGTCTAATAAGTCTACTAATATTAAATCACAAAAACATGTGGCATACGTATTTTATGAAAAACCCTATACTAGATGAAAACAGGACTATTAAGAAGCGTAATAAGACAGTATTGTTTGCAATAAACGGCTTACATCATTCCATCTACGACCAACAGCATCCAGGGACTGTTGAAGCAAGACCATCCATTAATGTATTAGCTGAACACACATTCATCCTTCGCCATAATTCACACACCACCATTCAACTACCAAGTTCAGAGACTTATTCTGGAGCAAAATCATCACTAAAGGAAGAAAAAGTCAAACACTTGAAGTAGATTGTCCTATATATCGAAGAAAAAAAAAACACACAAATACATGAGGATTTCATAAATTGATGTTCGCAATTTCACAGAAAGGATCGTGAATTTACGAGACATTTATTTTAAACAANTGTATCGAAGAAAAAAAAAACACACACAAATACATGAGGATTTCATAAATTGATGTTCGCAAGTTCACAGAAAGGATTGTAAATTTACGAAACATTTATTTTAAACAATATTAATGATTGTTCAACGTGTTTCCTATATTACTTTATATACTTAAGCCTTAGCTTTGCTTTGATCATTAACTAGAGGAAAATGGTGTATTTTATTCGGTTTTCACCACAATCACAAAGTAGAATCATTATAGAGTTTTCTTTTTATATTTTAAGTTACCTTTTTTCNAAATGGTGTATTTTATTCGGTTTTCACCACAATCACAAAGTAGAATCATTATAGAGTTTTCTTTTTATATTTTAAGTTACCTTTTTTCAANCATGACTGGAAAAAAAATACATTCAAGATTTAGCTGAACATAAAAGCATGGAAATCGATAATTATTTGGTTTGGCCGTACTGTCTATTGGAGCAAGCAAGGACGTTAACACCATTTGCAGACTGATATAAGACTTAATCACGCCATTGTAACACCAGGAAGTCATTTCTGATAAAGCCGCAATTGCTGTTATATCTCATAATATGAAGAAATTATTTGAATCACTGTTTGTTAAAAGGACGGATGTCAAGTTTTCATTTACAAAATTCATATTTCTCTCTAAATGCAATATTTGACATTACATCCATCAATTAATGTTAAACAATGACTGTGCTTATACCTACAGTAATAGTTATAAATAACGTTACAGTTTAATGACGTATGTTTAAAGGACTTCAGTATTTTAACAAAAATTACACTGTATTTTCGCGTTCGAAGTTTGCAGCCCTGCATGAACATAACAGAATTTGGTATGTAGTATTTCAATACTGTTTATTTTTCAGCGTGATATCACATCTGTAAGGATCATATGAAAAATTTACGATGCCAAAGCCAAAAATGTCTTTCCTGGAACTTTTTTATTCAAGGTGCCCCTCTTTTGTTATGTTCTTTACCCGCAAACCAAAACCAACAAGCAGTGATTTGTATCTACTACGAGGTCCAGAAAATGAACGAGGTTGATAAAGTTTTCTCTATTCTTCTATATTACTATAACAACATTCCAGACTAGTATGATGAATTTCATTTATTCTTCGACGTTTGTTTTGGTAAAAATAGAAATCATACATTGTCATAATTTCTTTTAGCCTAATAGACAAACAGACACAAAATAACGGAGAATTTATTCCCAATCAGAGTTCATAGCTTCTTAGATAGTTATGGAGATTTTACCATTATCAAAAGATGTCTCCGTAAAAAATATAAACAAGTTTTACATTACGTCAAATTACTGAATTGATACTCTGTGATAGTGCCTGTCCTAAGTTCGCTGTTGTAAAAGTGCGTCTAATAAGTCTACTAATATTAAATCACAAAAACATGTGGCATACGTATTTTATGAAAAACCCTATATTAGTTGAAAACAGGACTATTAAGAAGCGTGATAAGACAGTATTGTTTGCAATAAACGGCTTACATCATTCCATCTACGACCAACAGCATCCAGGGACTGTTGAAGCAAGACCATCCATTAATGTATTAGCTGAACACACATTCATCCTTCGCCATAATTCACACACCACCATTCAACTACCAAGTTCAGAGACTTATTCTGGAGCAAAATCATCACTAAAGGAAGAAAAAGTCAAACACTTGAAGTAGATTCTCCTATATATCGAAGGAAAAAAAAAACACACAAATACATGAGGATTTCATAAATTGATGTTCGCAATTTCACAGAAAGGATTGTAAATTTACGAAACATTTATTTTAAACAATATTATTGATTGTTCAACGTGTTTCCTATATTACTTTATATACTTAAGCCTTAGCTTTGCTTTGATCATTAACTTGAGGAAAATTGTGTATTTTTTTCGGTTTTCACCACAATCACAAAGTAGAATCATTATAGAGTTTTCTTTTTATATTTTAAGTTACCTTTTTTCAATNTTCGGTTTTCACCACAATCACAAAGTAGAATCATTATAGAGTTTTCTTTTTATATTTTAAGTTACCTTTTTTCAATAGATATTGTTTAGTACCCAAATTACAAAAATTGTTTCTTACTTTGAACCCGCTTGTTAAAAGGGGGGAAGTCCAGAGTAAAAAACATGACCATATTGAATATCCTAAAATTTAATAAATATTTTTAAAACACTTTGAATACAACACCATGTTTACGGCTGACAAATAATTAAGGCTTCGTTTAATTGCTAGGAAACAGTTATTTGTCCTTCCTGCAAAATTTATGTTTCTACAAATACACCCTCTTAACAAATAGTGATTTATTTATATTAACATTTTAACGATAGTACGGCTGAGATCAGTTGTGTATTATCGTACTTATTACTTTTCTAAATCAGTTTGAATAATCCACTCGCATTAGGTTTAATAAGGCAAAATATCGAAAATATGGGAAACCNTTACTTTTCTAAATCAGTTTGAATAATCCACTCGCATTAGGTTTAATAAGGCCAAATATCGAAAATATGGGAAACCGATATTTTTATGAATTTACAAATAAACTCTATGAAAGACATTACTTAAAAAAATTCCGTTAGCCACTTGAAATTCAAGAGAACAAATTTGAAGTGATTGATGTAACACTGCAATGGCGTACATTATTGTCGTTAGAGTCTGTTAACGTAGAATTACACGCTCTTAAAATATACATTAAAATAATATTACTGTCAGTAATTACATACATGCTACAGAACACACTTACGTGCAGGGCCGTAGTTAAGTTGTTGGCGAACCAATACAAATAGTTGTGTTGTATGGTAAAGTTGTATTTAAAGTGTAATATGTAAATGTACGGCCACCGTTTTAATTTTTTCTTGTTTTACAAACGTAAGAGGACGAATTTGTGCGATATCAACATATCCACTTTTTTTTAAAATCCGCGTTTTTACTTGGGTGATGAACGAGTAAACAGAAGAAAACGGAAGAAATCAAGATGGGGGGAAAAATAGATGGTGAACATGGGTTTTAAAAGTGTTGAGTTGGCTGTGTACAGTCTATAGAAACTTCACAGAAGCGTGCAATACAATTCCAAGTGCGTTCACTCACGGTCATCAATGCCGTGCCTTAGGCCGTAGAACTTGCTAGTGGTGCCAACCTGCCAGAGCCTCCCGGTAAAGTTGGTGTATTTGGAGTTTCTGCAATGAGAGAAAAACATTGCATTAATAAACACTCTATTATAAACTAGACTCTATATTTTTTTTTGTATTCTTTCAAGTAATTCTTTGGAAACCAGTTGCCGAAGATATTTTTTTTGCAACACTAAATAAACAAGAGTACATTTAACAAAACCTAAGAGTGGGATGCGTATAAGTAATGTCTAATTTTATCAAGAAACTAGAATTAAAGTTTATTATAAATATTAAACTACATATAGTCTATTCGTGGCAACTTCCCCCCTTTTTTATCGAACGTTTGAAAAAACACCCCCATGTATGTTGTGTTTGGCTATTTCCTAAATATGCCATGTGTTATGAGCGTTTTTAAATTTCTGTTAACATAAGAGTGCCTTACTTTGGTTACCTTAAACTTTTACTTATATTATATGTATACATTTTAATATTTCTTTTAATTAACATGTTTGAAAACAGAGAAAATAGGTGTGTTGGTAATACCTAGTAATAAATAGTTCTTATCCAAATGTTATTACACAGAGCTTGCACTAATGCGGTGCGTTGTGCTATTGTTTTCAAATTTCTACATTGGGATAAGCTTTGTATGTGTGAGGCGGAGGAATATCTTTGAAGCAAAATTTTAGCAGGGTTTCAGAAGAGTTGGAAGTAACCGTGGATGGCGTATATATAAATGACTCAGCATGTTTGATTAAATATTGTGTTGTTGATATACAAGATTTTATCTACGGAGTTACAAGAAAATATTTGGCAACTATTTTTCAAGGAATTGTTTGTAATATGAACAGAAATTTATCACCGTGTACTTTGATTTGAATATTTGTATATCGCTCGGAAAACTAATTTTTGCATTAAATATTTATTAATTACTTTGCAGTGAAATGTGAGAGAAACGGTTATAACTTTTAATTTAAATATCGAGTTTACATTAACCATAGTCATGGTAATCACACTCTACTATGAACATTTAAGAAAGTAAAATCTATTCTCTTTTTGTATATCTCTAGTAGCTAGAGAAATGCCATTGTCTAAATTTTTTTTTGGTTCAGCGGGGTAATGCTGGCCATTGTTTCGTAGACGTTTGTATTAAGAGCATATTTTGAAAGCTTAGAATGAAAACCTCCTATCTCACATATTTGTAACAATGGTATGTTATACTGTTGGTTGAAAAACCTCGAATATTTAATTTTGTAGAGCTCCAGATAAAATAAAAGTTATGCACTTTTTTAATTTGGAGCACTGTACAATGTTATATATAAAGTTCCCAACAAACAGTACCAAAAAATCATTTTCGCCATAAATATGAGATACGAGGTTTTTTATTCTGAGCCATAGATACACCATTTAACTATGGTTATTAAGATTTTGAGTTTTCTACAATTTATGGATCTTCATGAGTAGTGTTAATTTACTAAAGAAATTTGGAAAACACCCGTATATCAGTTAAGAATTTATTATTGGTGATGTAACAGGCAATGTAGACGTTATCACAGTTTATGTTTTTTTCTGTGTATCTAAGCTTGTAGAAACGTTGTGACGATATTTATGTCTTAGAAACTCGGTTGGTTTTTACCACAGTAGGAAACATACAATAAATCGTAATTAGCTACTATAAGTTACTAATTTTTATATTTACTCCAAACTTATTAGACTGTTTGGAAATTAGGTAAAATTGCACATACGCTAAAATTTGAAAAATAAGCATAAGCGTAGAGATTTTTAAAACTTTAATTCCGCTTATTATCGTGACAGAATCACAGAGAGAAAGTGATGAAGGTAGGTCTGAAAAATTCTTACGTTTGAGTGATGTCGAAACCTTTGCAGACGAAACCAACATTTCTCGTAACACTGAATCAACGTAAAACGTTTTTTTCTCAACATTTTAATATGGTTTTCCGAATCTTAAAACGTCGAATTCGAATCGTCGGCACATACACGAAGAATCAAACGCAGTCTAAGCCGGAATACTTAACGCTTTTTCAAATAATGATGATCCAATCGTACGGTTCGTCCTTTTGTGTTAAGGGCGCACTTACAGTCAGATATACATGTTTAGACGTGGAATGTGCGTCGACAACCCACACACAGTTTACGGGTATAGTCAATTTACGGTTACTTCACACTTTTCTAAAGTCCTGCACTCTAAAAATGATTAATTGACAATCTCACTGTTTGAATCATTTAACAGCATCAGACTTGTTCACCAGCCACTTCAGTTAATTTTAACTGACGAGTTGGTGAAAAAAAGGCCCATTTTGCTTCACTTATTAATTCAGTGCCATTTCCCCCTGATGATTTAACCATTTCATTCGATTTTTTAAAGTAGTTTGCTTTTTAGCTGATCGATCAGTTAACCCATGTGTATCAGTTCTTCAGTTTTTTGGAATTTTTTTGACAATTAGATTAGTGTCAATGTTTCTCATTGAGTTTATTTTATGGCAAGCAATGGCAGAAACAATACTTAGGGAATGATTTATGAAGAAAACAAAAAACACAGCTGTAACACGTGACAATATTTTTCTACGCAATCTCCTGATTAAAGCAGAACTCATCATTTCGAACCATCAGTCACAGTAGCTGATGAAGTACAGGAGTAGAGCTCCGGGGCAGAGGGCGAGGATTAGAAACCTGCTGGAGTTAAAATGTTTATAATAATCGAAATTGTATTGTACGGCCGGCCATACAAATATTAATTTGAACCATAATCCAAAAAATTGATGTTAGTAACTGATTGGGTGACGTATTTCGTGATTTATTCAGTGAATTTTTCCCTCTCAAACAATCAGTGATCTTCAACTTATTCTATGTGGAGTCATTTTCACTGATTAAATTATTTGGATTTGACTGCGAATCAGTGACTCTCAACTGATTAAATTTAGAGTGTACTAAAGTTCTACTTTCATGAGATATCTCTCCATCTCGTGCAAACAAAGTTTAACCAAGTCTAGAAAATTACACCAAAGGAACAGCGCACCGCATTCGTGGGCACTCAGTTCTATGCTATTTTCCATGAGAACTATTCCTTACTAGGTATTACCGACACACGTATTTTCTCTTTGTTTTTATTCATAACTATTGTAGATGAAATATCATAATACATAGACAAGTTGTAAGTATAACATCAATTTAACCAAAAATAAGATGCTTTTATGTTAACAGAAATATAAAACACTCGTGATATATGACATAGTTATTTTTGAAAGGTTCTATTCAAAAAGTGCTGAGATACCGCAAATACTCTACACCTAGTTGTTTCTGCAGCGAATACTTACGCGATGTCGTACTGATCGATTGCGAAATCCAAGTGGTTACCGTCGACGCTGAGGATTTCTCTGCCGCACTTGAATACGCCGTCGTAGTACTTGGGCCAGTGTACGGCGTCATATACTCCAATCAACTGCAAGAGGGAGAAAATCACGTCAGTTGTGCCCACACAACCTTTTAAATGCCGCTGACACTCAACACCTCCTACGACGTAAGTTTTCGCGAAAAGTCATGTTTCACACTTTTTGTTTGACAACGTAAAAACTGTCAAAAACTACCCTGTAAACTGAATTGGTTTAATTAAAAAGGCTCAAAATCGACACTGATGATTCAGATAAACAGAAAATTTAGCACAGTAAAATTTAATTGTCCTAAGTATAAAATCCACACATATATATATACTAAAGCGGACTACTGACGGTGTTTTGTGTACTACATGCAAGTAGATGTTAGTTAATTCTTAATTGAGTTGACAATCTTAAGGGCGGAAGTCTAAAAAGATATTATGTTTAGGTTTTGTAACGAATATAAAGCTAAACACTACAAAAATAACTTATTATGAATAGTTTGCATATATAGAAATTCAATACAAATAAAATAAAGCCATATATTCGAAAGTTAATAAAAAATAACTACAATTCCTCGAAATATGTACATTGAAAAGTAGTATGATAAAGCCAGTCTGCAAAGTTTACATGTACCAGTATTCTATGTAAATTGACTCAAAAAGGATGTAAGCAATGCAGAAATTATGAGAACCAACACAATCGCCTTTGCCTGAAGGATTTGTGGACTATATCTGTTGATGAATCATTTAAGCCGAGTCAATAGAATAAACATTATAACAAACTTTTTAAAAGTAATTAACTTGCCGCGAGCATATGGGTTCAAACTCTGTACGAACCTGTAATTTTTACGCAACGGAAAAATTCATTCTGATGAGATGAGGTGTTGCCTACACGTTCTTCTCACACATCGATATTGGTTATTTTCCTTATTTTTTTTTAATGTGCGTCATTTACAAGATGAAATTCAATCCAAAACCAATTTGCCAATTGCCCTCAATTCTCTCGCAACTTTTGTAGATTGCCATGGTAAAGCAATAACGGAAGCCCTATATTTTATTTTTTAAAACATTCTTTCGTAAATAAAAATTGGAAACTTCTTTGAGAGGAGTTAATTTGGCATATAATATCAGAGTTTTTTTATATACTCTTAGTAGAGTAGATATAATTTATTACGCTTAAAATAATATTCGTTCTTGCTGAGGTACTGGGGCTATGCGAGTGGAATTGACATCGCCTCTCTAACGTCTGGTTAAGTTATACATATTATCTAATCTGCTGGTAAGTATGAACGTACTCATTCTACAAGCTGCAAGATGTTATATGTTCGAGATAACTACAGCAAACAATTTCTGTGAAAGGCGAAGGCAACTGTTTGAATGAAAATGCAACGTGATAGCGTTTACACATATAATACAAGTTTCTCTCCGCCAAAAAACACCCGCGTTACTTTTATATATACAGGATGAGTATAAAAGTATACTTCAACTTTTATGGTCTATAATATTAAAACCAAACATCCTACATCCTTGATTGAAATATGAATTGAACCGGAGAACCTTGATGTTTTTTTTACCATACATTCATAAATGTTCAATGTGACCACCACGAGCGTTCCGAACGACATCTACGCGATAATCGAACTCGTACCACACTCTTGTCAGTGTGTCTTGTGTTACAGTTTGGATGGCGTCCGTAATTACCTTTTTGAGGTCGTCAATGTTAGCCGGCAATGGTGGACGAAACACTTGATCCTTTATGTACCCCATAGAAAACAATCGCACGGGGTAATATCCGGGCTTCTTGGGGGCCAGTGATTAAGAGCCTGGTCACCAGCTGCTCCTCGACCAACCCAGCATCGCAGCAACGTCTCGTTCAGGTATCCGAGAACAGCTAGGTACCAATTGGTTGGTGCACCATACAGGAAACATCACACTATCCCCTTCACATTGACGTGTCGAAGGCGAGCTCGCTAACCCCTCACCACCTCAAACCGAGAGTTACGAACGCCATCCAAACAGTAACACCGCACAAGCTGACAAGAGCGTGTAACGAGTTTAGTTATTGCGTATATGTGTCGATCTGGCCGCTCATGGTGGNACACCGCACAAGCTGACAAGAGCGTGTAACGAGTTTAGTTATTGCGTATATGTGTCGATCTGGCCGCTCATGGTGGTCACATTGAACTTTATGAATGTATGGTAAACTAATTTCACGGTTACCCGGTTCATTTAATTTGACAATCAAGGGTGTAGGTTGTTTGATTTTGAAATTATAAACCTTCAAAGTTGGGGTATTATTTTATACTCAATCTGTATATTACTTTACACATATGTGAGTTTTTACAAATACAGCTATAAGCGTAGTTTCTGTGCTAATTGTTTTCTNTCTGTATATTACTTTACACATATGTGAGTTTTTACAAATACAGCTATAAGCGTAGTTTCTGTGCTAATTGTTTTCTTCAAAGTGAATGAGATGCTTAAAGTGAAACTTAATTCACTTTTGTATACCTATGAGTCGTTTTTATTAAACCATTTTTAACTCCAATTTTGAGCGAAAACTATTGAACGTAACATAATATATTTTGACGTTAATATCAGCATGTTTTGCAAAATTCTAACTGTAAGTCAGCAATAGCAGTTTCCTAAATCAATGCCTTAATTGGAATATAATAACTTATTTAAACTTGTCACTATGGATTGTGTTTTCTTTTCGTTCCAAGCAGAATAGTTAGAGCAAAAATAAAGGCGAGTTATAACAAATGTTCGTAAACATGATTCGAGAGCCAACTGATTCAAGCATGCCAGCTAATCACTTGGTAAGTGCAATGTTAAATTTTCAGGCTGGCGAAAAGACATACACGAATATACTAAAACCGGCTGNCTTGGTAAGTGCAATGTTAAATTTTCAGGCTGGCGAAAAGACATACACGAATATACTAAAACCGGCTGTAGTTGTCAGTTGACAAAGTATCTGAAGAGAGTTTACCTGCGACTTGTCGAAGGACTCGAGGAAATGTTTCTCTGGGCAAGAGGCGAAGACGGTGGCGGCTAGAGCCAGCACAATTGCTGCGTAGGAGATGGCCATGTCTGCAGGAGAGATCAGTACGAGTTCCTCAGGAGAGCCGAGTAGATGCTCCGTCCCTAGAGGTGAGTCTTTTTATACCTCCTCTGGGTGCTTCAAGGCCTCTCCTCTCATTGGTCAGGCGTGCTGAGGTCAGTCCCGTTCAGAGGCCGCAACCCGCGGAAATCTGCTGAAACATATTTACAGCAATTACGCCTCTCTCTTTCTAGATTTTGTGGTCCAGCCCCACTACGCAGGCGCGGGCTCACACGTAATAATTTAGATAAGGCTTCGNCCCTCCCAATACCCTCACATAGACATGTATCTGTCATGTGGATGTTCTGAAAATAAAATTGAGTGTCATCATTGTAAAAAATACTGATTTTATTTATATAATTTAATATTGTTTTCTTATACTGCAATGAGACAGAGCCTCCCTTCATGCCACGAATCGAAGGTGTAGCCAGATCTGCACCTTGGTAACGGGAAAATGCCCCTCTCAAAAACAAAACAAACACTTCTAGATCTGTGGTTCGATTGTCGGTGGGTTCGCCCCCGGAATTTCGCACGCGGGAAACGTGCCGGATGATGCTGCTAGTCGGTGGGTTTTCTCGAGGATCTCCCGTTTCCTGTGCTGTTGCATTCCGACGCCGCTCCATACTCACCTAGTTTCGCCCGCATCGGTTCTCAAGACCTCGATGTCCACGAGCCACCCAAATCTCTTCACTCACTCATTCTAGCTCCGCGACATTAACTAATGAGTAGAGATTCAGCAAAAGAGTTTTACCGAAACACTGCTCAATGTGTCTCGGTGCTACCCATTTGGGAACATCATTCAAGGTACAGTTTACATACGAAAGCGTGTTTCCGGTTTATTTTTACATTTTTACTGTGTATTTTGCGAGAGTGAAAATTTATAAATTGGGCTTTTGCACAATCATTATTAACTGCGGAAACTACGGTGTGGTGGGTACAGGATATAAAAAGTATTAAAAAACTTTAGCGAAAATTTGTAATTATACGTTATCATTATATGTACTTCACTGGAATTATTAAAGAGACATACTGCCTACAGGAAGACTGCACGCAATATCAATTTCTTGCGTGTAGAGGCGACGAGGAACGAGTTCCGCATGTCTACTTCGTCCTTAGCTGTTAGTACTCCGGTTCCTGAAACGTAAAGTACGTCCTGGTAGGGTAGGAATGTGCCCACTAGACTGAGTGTAATGCACATGTTCAGCGATATGTCGCAAATAAGTGTCACGTGGTGCTACGTTACATATAATCTAGATATTATGAACGCCATAAAAAAGAAAAATACCGAATTTCAACATTACCGACTGAACGTAAAAGCCGACACATAAAGAAAATTAATTACAGTGTAATTTTTTCACCTTATGAGATACTGATAATTTGGCAAAAAAATGTCCTTCAGCTTGGTAAAGTTAATTAATACTGAAACTTTAGTATTGCTTTCGGTATATTAGGCGACTGTTGAGTGCGTATCTACACTTTTAAGTAATGTAAATAGAAACGAAAACTTTAAATCAACTTCTAGTTTTGTTTCCCTGCAGTTACTTGATGGAAAAATAAAACGTAATATTAAAAAATGTGCAAAAAGCCAAAAAGACAACTATGATAGGTTTACAAGCTGAGACAATCAGTGAGATGTCGAGTTAATGGATCTCGGAATGCACCTGTCGTATATCTTCTTAGTGTCCACAGGGGTGAAGTGAGATGGAGACTGAGCAGCGGTGGAATGCAAGGCTGAGGAGAAACAGGAGGGAGCACTCCGAGAAGACCCGCCAGCATAGAGCAACCTTCACAATGTGCGGAGACCTGGAGTGAGCCTGCCGGAACTCGAACCCGGCTCTCCTTGGTAGGAGGACTGTGGGCGCCAACCAGACAATAAAAGATCATCTGGCATGACGTCAGAAAATGCAGGCTTTTTAAAATCACTATATATTTTCCATTCGCGGTTCCTTCTATCTTTCCCGAAGCTCTGCTAAAGTTATACATCGAGGATATTTATCCGCCTCATACAAACAAAGCTTAACGAAGTCTAGAAAATTACACCAGACGGACAGCGCACCGCATTCGTGCGCACTTGTGTAAAACTATTTTGCATTATAATTATTTCGTACTGGGTATTGCTAACACACACACANATCCGCCTCACACAAACAAAGCTTAACGAAGTCTAGAAAATTACACCAGACGGACAGCGCACCGCATTCGTGCGCACCTGTGTAAAACTATTTTGCATTATAATTATTTCGTACTGGGTATTGCTAACACACACACTATCTCTCTGCTTTTATTCTTATTTATTATAAATGACATATTATAATTTATAAGGTAAATGTTAGCAAAGGACCACATTTAAGTAAAAATATCTTACTTTTGTGTTAACAGAAACGTAAAACACTTGTGAGAAACGACATACTTTGGAAAAAAACGCGTCATTCATTGAATTATTTTCCAAAGGTTTGATTAAAAAAGTTTGAAGAAACCGCGAAGGGACTACAAAAGAAAATGTTGTATTTTTAAAGTCCATTCTTTGGAAGCTAAGACAATTTTCAAACAAAACAAGTGCATTAGTGCGAATTTTAGAACATGTGGATGTGGAATCTAATGTCTAATTTAAACGCGCAAGCATTGTAGACTTCGTGTTCATTATTAAGACTGCCGATAAACACAAACTAGTTTCGCGTTAGAGGCCTAGTGCGGGAGTGAAGGAAGCTAACTCACAACGCTCATCAAGTGTGCATTGACAGCTGAACGCAAGGTTTTGAACCGGCGCGGCGGGTAGAGTTACCGTCGTGTTGCGTATACCTGTGAAATTTATAGCGGCGACGCTATCACTTCACTAATGGAGAATTTTATAGGAAAGTTAAATACAGGCTCCTTTCGTAGTTTCGCTAGAGTTTGTGTAGTATGTTACAAAATACAGATGTCTGAAAAACCGTATTTAACGATGTTGAAGGACTTGGTTACAGCATGCGTACTATTTTGGAAGTGCTGTATCTACCGTGTCTTGGAGTATCTACAATTTTTTAGNAGAATTTTATAGGAAAGTTAAATACAGGCTCCTTTCGTAGTTTCGCTAGAGTTTGTGTAGTATGTTACAAAATACAGATGTCTGAAAAACCGTATTTAACGATGTTGGAGGACTTGGTTACAGCATGCGTACTATTTTGGAAGTGCTGTATCTATCGTGTCTTGGAGTATCTACAATTTTTTAGAAAAAAAAAATGTGGAATTTTTATTAGTTTTGTCCACAAACCCCGTTTTTACACATGTATATATATATATATATATATATATATATATAGGATTTTATTTTTAATTTTGTGTTTTCCATACGTTTTGTTACCTTACAGTATTTTATTTGTAGCATTAAAACTGTTTTGGGCAGTGGCAGTTAGTTGGCAGTTTCATAATTGCCTGTAAAACGTAGAGATTGAAATGCTTTTTCAGTGAAGACCTAAGGCCTACCAAAATGCGACTGTTTTTTCAAGTTCTACGTTCGCATGCCAAGAGGAGGAGAGATACCGGTGAGAGTTTGAGCCCATGCTGTTAAGCATAATGAGGTAGACGCCTATGCATCCACATTGCAGGAGATGGGTTGCGAATGAAAGCCTTTACTCTTCATCAATAAGAGGCTGCAGTGGTGTAGTGGTAAGACTACTTATCTCCTACCAAGGCGAACCGGGTTCGATTCCCGGTGAAGTGGCTCCCAAATCTTTCCATGTGGGAATCGTGCCGGACGATGCTGCTGGTAGGCGCGTTTTCTTGGCGATCTTCTGTTTTCCCCATCCTTACATTCCGACGCTGCTCCAAACTCACCTCTATGCACTCTTATCGGTTCTCAAGACCAAATTCTCCACTCCAATAACCACAATATACTGCTATGTACGGCATATGGCTGAGAAAACAACAGAAACTCAGGCGATGTTGTTGTCCTCTATACGAATTAGTACACTTTAAACTAGGTCTGAAGTGAATTTTCTTCAAACTGTTACAAAATTAGCGCACATATATTGTTACTTCACTCTAAGATATGTTTCTGTGCCTTTCTGCTATCATTGTAAGGATGTGCACTGATTCATGGTATGTTACGCTTATCTTGTTTTCACAATGGTTGTGTGTTGAAAGATGATAACTACCCCAGTTTATACTCGTATTAAGAGAATGCGAAAGCTAAAGTGTTGTTTCTTACATCCAGTGTTATATGNTGTTACTTCACTCTAAGATATGTTTCTGTGCCTTTCTGCTATCATTGTAAGGATGTGCACTGATTCATGGTATGATACGCTTATCTTGTTTTCACAATGGTTGTGTGTTGAAAGATGATAACTACCCCAGTTTATACTCGTATTAAGAGAATGCGAACGCTAAAGTGTTGTTTCTTACATGCAGTGGTATATGTCTTACATTTCTTCAAGAAAGAGTCATGTTTGTAGTAAAGTTTATAACTTTGTTTAATAGCGATGGCTAGCATGTCTACAGTTGCAGGTTGGTGTTCGGTACATTTTATATACCGTATATTTTAACTACTTCCATTACAATTTAGGAACACATTTTCTATTTGCTGTTTCTCCACACTTTTTGAAACAAACTTTGGAAAAATCACCCCACGGAATTACGTGTTTGGTTGTCTGCTAAATATGCCATGAATCAAAAGCATTTTATACGGGTGTAAACGTAAAAGTTCCTTATTTTTGGTTAAATTGAGTTTTTAGTTATGATTTATTTGTATGTTATAATATCTCACTTATCATAATTATTTTAAAACAGTAAGAAAATATGTCTGTTGGCAATGCCTAGTAAGAAATAGTTCTTATGCAAATATTATTTCACTGTGTGTGTTCAAATGCGGTGCGTTGTCTACTTGGTGTAATTTTACAGACTTGGATAAACATTGTTTGCATGAGGCGGAGCAATATCCTGGAAAGTAGAACTTGAGTAGTCCTTCAGAAAAGTAGGAAGTAACCGTGAATGGACTATAACTACAATTTTGTACCGTTTTAAACAATTATTATATATTTCATTTAATATTTCCTAGTGTTTTTATCACATTCTACTTCTTCTAATGACGAAAGACGGCCAGTTAGTTACATTGCAGCACGCGACTTCAAAATTTGATAGCAAAAAGTTACAAATACACTGAAGTAGGAAATGTGACAAATTGTCTAAAAAATAAAAGGATAAGAAAATCTTAAATGGCCAATGAATACTCACACGAGTTCGTAACATCTGAATTTATATATTAATTATTATAATTTTTTTGTTTTTATTTTATATATTATAATATTTTATTGCTGTCCTGTTTAAGCAAGCCGTGCATTTATTTTTGGGGTATTCTTAATTTATAATTTAATAGTTAAATTAGTTATTAATAATAATAAAATGTCTTTATTTTTTTGGTGGGTAAGTTAAGGTATTTTCACCTTCTCTTACGCTTAACCACTTTACATAATAAAACATAACAATAATTAAAAAAAAAATGTTTACTATATAATGAGAAAGTAGCTTGTATGAAACATATAAAAGCAACATACATTAAACCACATTCACAAATTACATATATTCACACACATATAATTGTACTATGGCTAAAAATATATACAAGATATTATCGATTAGCAAAAGTTCTAAAACTGCAATTTATTTTAAGAAATACAAGTTTATACCATTTTTGGCAGAACTGAATTTGCGTGAAATATTGACTGCGCGTAAATCTGGTTTGGCCTATGAAAATAGAAAATTTTGTGTTTTCGTTGTTAGTAAAATTTTTACAATTTCGGAACTTTTGACAATTTTCCCCTTAGATTGTGTGTTTGCACCAGGGTAACTGCAGTGGCTTTCCCCTGGTCAGGGGTTTCTGATAAACAGTGGTTAAACAAGCGCGAAACATTTATAAAACAGGTCGATAACGAAACGGAGACGGGCGGCCGGTTGGAAGGACAACAGAAAACGTGTCGGATGATGAAGGTGTTTAATTTTAATGGATATATGTATAAGGTATCACCATGTGGCGTACTATCGTTAAGAGTGCTACAGAGTCTGCGGGCGCAATAGGCCGGTGTGCCTAATTAAGGAAGAGCCTCAAGAACAGAAGAATATTTCACGAGCCATTGCATATTTTTGGTTTCCTGAGGCCTAGCAGCAGATCGGCAAAGAACTACGGCTTCCTTCGAGAAAAGAAGACTACAGCTTGGTTCACGATCCGATACCGCTGGTATAGAAAATCTCCATGTTATTTAGGCTAGCGTTTTTAATGAAGTAATCAATCAGACAAATTTTCTCACGGTTCTACCCTGAAATTATTNCATGTTATTTAGGCTAGCGTTTTTAATGAAGTAATCAATCAGACAAATTTTCTCACGGTTCTACCCTGAAATTATTGACCCATTCAAACCCAGTTTATACAATTGCGTACATTAGACACGTTGGGGTAATGTTTTCAATGTGTCCTGTACAGTGCGAAGCTCAATTACCCTGTGGGTAAATGATACGCAAACCCTGTTACTGGTCTAGGTCTTAATTGGTTTGTATAACTGTATCTGAACATATAGCCTGCATTCATTGACTGTGTCAAGGAAACATGGGTTTTGTGGACTGAAGTACAGCACGCGTCATAGTTTTTTTGCAACACTTGGGAACCGTAAATTATAATGCTTTAACTAGCTGAGTCGCTTAATGAAACGTTACGTAATTTTTTAGTTAGAAGTTTTTTTTCCACAGCCCCCAACTGGGATATAATTTTTCATATACCAGAGTAGTGTCCCACGCCAATCCTTAACTAACAATCTTTCACGGTTCTATAACGATTTATTGCTTTCTCAATTTTTGAAACTTTATCATTTTTATTGCCAAAATCAAAATATTTTATAGAACTACACTTTTTAAATAATTTCTCTTTATAGAGCTCATTCGGCATTTATGGATTTTTATGAATTTTCTTTATTGTCACTGTAATGTGTTGAATGTTCTTCGACATAGAGATAAGTTCGGGAATTGAGAAATCAGTTAGATGATTTAGAGTATGTCACTCGAACGCCAAGTTACAACATTGCAGTTGCCACTGAACTATGTACTGTACACGTCAGCCGAGCAGAAGCCCCGCTTAGTTTCTCCTTTTGCCAGCCAANTCGTCAGCCGAGCAGAAGCCCCGCTTAGTTTCTACTTTTGCCAGCCAACACCAGAATGATAACAATTCTGTACACATCACCTCAAGGTTAGGAGTTTAACGTAAAAGTTATTTGTATAGGGGAACGTTAATTTTTTGCTTATATTCACCCATTTATTAACTGGTTTATACTAGAGGCTTTTACATGGCTCCACCGTATTTTTTGTAAATTTTGCCATACATTTTTTATATTGGCTTTNGGTTTATACTAGAGGCTTTTACATGGCTCCACCGTATTTTTTGTAAATTTTGCCATACATTTTTTATATTGGCTTTGTTGTGCTGGAGAATTTTTTAAATAATATCAATTAAATACATTGCTATAATCATAGTCCGTAAAAGGTGTACCACGTGTTTGTTTGACATGTTTGTCCACTGCTGAATAATAANCTACTTGGTGTAATTTTACAGACTTGGATAAACATTGTTTGCATGAGGCGGAGCAATATCCTGGAAAGTAGAACTTCAGTAGTCCTTCAGAAAAGTAGGAAGTAACCGTGAATGGACTATAACTACAATCTTGTACCGTTTTAATCAATTANATTTCACTGTGTGTGTTCAAATGCGGTGCGTTGTCTACTTGGTGTAATTTTACAGACTTGGATAAACATTGTTTGCGTGAGGAGGAGCAATATCCTGGAAAGTAGAACTACAGTAGTCCTTCAGAAAAGTAGGAAGTAACCGTGAATGGACTATAACTACAATCTTGTACCGTTTTAATCAATTATTATATATTTAATTTAATATTTCCTAGTGTTTTTATCACATTCTACTTCTTCTAATGACGAAAGACGGCCAGTTAGTTACATTGCAGCACGCGACTTCAAAATTTGATAGTAAAAATTAGAAATATACTGAAGTAGGAAATTTGTCAAATTGTCTCAAAAATAAAAGGATAAGAAAATCTTAAATGGCCATTGAATACTCACACGAGGTCGTTACATCTGAATTTATATATTAATTATTATTATGTTTTTGTTGTTATTTTACAGTTTATAATATTTTATATGTTATATTGCTGTCCTGTTTAAGCATGCCACATGTTTATTTTTGGGGTTAACCTAATTTTTAATTTATGAATTAAATCAGTATTTAATAATAAAAATATACTGTCTGTATTTTTTTGTGGCGAAGTTAAGGTAATTAAACCTTTTCTTACACTTAACCACTTTACATAATAAAACATAACATTAATTTTTTGAAAAGAAAAATAAAGAAATAAATAAAATGAAAATTAATGTTTACTATATAATTAAAAAGAAGATTATATAAATTATATAAAAGCAGCATACATTAAACCATATACACAAATTACATATATTCACACGCATATAATTGTACAAGTTTATGTAAAAATAAATTACAAGATATCATCGATTAGCAAAAGTTCTAAAACTGCAATTTAGTTTAAGAAACACAATTTTATACCATTTTTGGCAGAACTGAATTTGTGGTTGCTACGACAACATGAAATGTTGACAGCGCGTAATTTTGGTTTGGCCTATGAAAATAGAAAATTTTGCATTTTCGTTGTTAGTAACATTTTCACGATTTCGGAACTTTTGACAATTTTCCCCTTAGATTGTGCGTTTGCACCAGAGAGCTGGAGTGGCTTTCCCTGATCAGGGGTTTCTGATAAACAGTGGTTAAACAAGCGCGAAAAATTTATAAAACAGGTCGATAAAGAAACGGAGACGGGCGGCCGATTGGAAGGACAATAGAAAACGTGTCGGATGACGAAGGTGTTTAATTTTAATGGATATGTGTATAAGGTATCACCATGTGGCGTACTATCGTTAAGAGTGCTACAGAGTCTGCGGGCGCAATATGCCGGTGTGCCTAATTAAGGAAGAGCCTCAAGAACAGAAGAATATTTCAAGAGGCACTGCATATTTTTGGTTTCCTGAGGCCTAGCAGCAGATCGGCAAAGAACTACGGCTTCTTTCGTGAAAAGAAGACTACAGCTTTGACGCTATTCCCCACATGTGCCATTCAGGGTGGTTCATAGGTTTGGAGTTAATTCCTCCAGGCACAGACTATAAGGTGCCATGATGGTTGAGGTTATATCAATAAGGTTGTCTTTTGGGTGTTTCACTTTATTGGATGGATCTATTGTCTTTAGCTTACACATACAGAGACCCTTCCGAGGTGTTGTATTCTATTTTGGTTAACTCGGATTAACTGAGGGAGACGTCGTGGTGGGGTGGGACGGGGGGCTTCTTTGTACGGCGACTTGATTCTTAACTCTGCTGGTAGTGCTGGTATGTTTTCGGCAGTGAATGAGATCCGGCGAAGTGGGCGGCCTTGGAAAAGGACCACGTTTGGTGCCGTCTCCCCTGGACTGCTTCTATGGGTTTGTTCCAACGTCCTTTCGCGATTTCCCGACGCAACTGTCTCTCTCGGCGCGGTGATAATGAACTGATCCCTCTTTTCCCATAAATTGGCTTATACGCAAATGCTCTCTAGCCTCTCTCCCTAAGTGTCGGCACGTGTCTCTCTTGTTGGGGGTGGGGGGAGGTGGTTGCCAGCAGTGCAAAGCCCTTCTACCACATGCCAAGATTCGTGAAGGTTCAGGGGTGGGGGAAGTGGTGATCTTGCCCCCCTGAATGTACCATATCAGCTTATTTTTCTGTGGTTTTGCTAAAAGTGTGGTAGAGGTGAGGAGTATTCGTGGCCCCACTTTCAATTGGTCAGCCGTTTTCTCAGGCGTGATGCTAGAGGTGCTCTTGCTTTGCTCTGTAATTTCTCCCGCTTTCCTATGTATTTACTTAGCGCCTTCCAGGTGCTTCGGCGATATGCCAGCTCTTACTCGGCACAACCTTGACACGTATAACTGCGATCTGTTCTGGCTGTTCACGTGCCTCGTGACACGTGTCAACTGGTAGGCGCTCGCGAAAGGGGGTCAGTGAGGCTTCTACTCCCAATATGCGTTACACGTCAGCTTGGTTCACGATCCAATACCGCTGGTAGAGAAAATCCCCATGTTATTTCGGTTAGCGTTTTTAATGAAGTAATGACTCAGGCAAATTTTCTCACAGATCTGCCCTGAAATTATTAACCCATTCAAACCCAGTTTACTCAATTGTGTACATTAGGCACGTGTGGGTAATTTTTTTTATCTGTTCTTTACACTCTGAAGCTCAATGACCTTGTGGATAAATGGTATGCAAACCGTCTTACTGGTCTAGGTCATAATTGGTTTGTATAACTGTAGCTGAACATATAGCCTACATCTCATTGACTGTGTCAACGAAACATGGGTTTTGTCGACTGAAGTACAGCAAGTGTCATAGTTTTTTTTGCAACACTTGGGAACGGTAAATTATAGTGCTTTAACTAGCTGAGTACCTTAATGAAATGTTACGTAATATTTTAGCTAGCAGCTTTTTTCCACAGCCCCCAACTGGGATATATTATTTTCATATACCAGAGCAGTGTCTCATGCCAATCCTTAACTAACAATCTTTTCACAGTTCTATAATGATTTATTGCTTTCTCAAGTTTTGAAACTTATATCATTTTATTGCCAAAATCAAAATATTTTATAGAAGTACACTTTTTAAATAATTTCTCTTTATAGAGCTCATTCGGCATTTATGGATTTTTATGAATTTTCTTTATTGTCACTGTAATGTGTTGAATGTTCTTCGACATAGAGATGAGTTCGGGAATCGATAAATCAGTTAGATGATTTAGAGTATGTCACTCGAACGCCAAGTTACAACATTACAGTTGCCACTGAACTATGTACTGTACTCGTCAGCCGAGCAGAAGCCCCGCTTAGTTTCTACTTTTGCCAGCCAACACCAGAATGATAACAATTCTGTACACATCACCTCAAGGTTAGGAGTTTAACGTAAAAGTTATTTGTATAGGGGAACGTTAATTTTTTGCTTATATTCACCCATTTATTAACTGGTTTATACTAGAGGCTTTTACATGGCTCCACCGTATTTTTTGTAAATTTTGCCATACATTTTTTATATTGGCTTTGTTGTGCTGGAGAATTTTTTAAATAATATCAATTAAATACATTGCTATAATCATAGTCCGTAAAAGGTGTACCACGTGTTTGTTTGACATGTTTGTCCACTGCTGAATAATAAGGAAAATTTTGAAATCAGGATATAAATACATGTATTTGTTTGCATGCCTTATGTCTAGAAAACCAATTTTTATCGCAGTATCGTGGAAACAGTTGCACACGCTTGTAGCGTTGGTGATGATAACTGCTGGTCACATTCTAGGATCTGTGGTGTTCCCAAGTCGACCTGCAGTTGGCGGCTCCTCGGATCCTACTTACCTTGATCTCAAACACGCTGTGAACTAAGTAAGTCACACGGTATAAACTTAGTAAAGCCTGTGCTCCACGATAGAATGTTCCGCACAATGTCGAGCAGAAGGAAAATAGAGACGTGAGTTAGTTGGAGAAAATAAATATCCAAATAAATGCCAGGTATTTTTCTTATTCTTCTTTTCTTTTACAATTCTGTTGGCGGAAACCTTTACATAAACAACACGAAATAAAATATCGCCATTTCGTACACGCCTACACGTAGAGGATGTTCCTACAAGTCACTGCCCCGTGCCCATGAAACGTTTAGAAAGAATACTTCCTTCCATTTCGATACGTACACGCTCGTAATGTAAACCAATTTCCCCTAATTAGCTTAGGTGGGCACAATCGCATCATCGCATTCTAGCTGATGATAGTTGGAAGTGGGCGAAATTAAGGATCGGCTTTATCCCATTCTCAGAAATTCTTCGTTTTCGCGTCATAATTATGGAATCATAGTAATTACTCACAATGTACGGTAATAGAAAATTAACATTTTGCGAATTGTTTAATATTTTTACGCGTAGTTTTAACTTTGTGTTATTTCCTTGATGTAAAAGTCGAGAACCTTTATACAATATTAATATGTTCTCGACTTTTTACATCAAGCAGATAACACACAAATAAAATTACGCACAAAAATGTTAAACAACTCGTATAATGTAAATTTTGTATAATCTTACATTGTTAGTTATTACTACGAATCCGCAGTTATGACGCAAAAACGAAGAATTTCTGCAACAGGGGTTAAGCGGAGCCTTAATGTATTCTGTTGACTGAAGGTGAAAACATGTCATTAGAACGGTTTAGCCGACAGGGTTGGCAATGGGTGACATGGGCGTGTTCTGTCCGGTCGATGCTGGATACATTAAGTATCAGCGCAGTCTAGCATCTGGCGCTGGAAACAGCAGATGCAATAAAGGGCAGCTTGCTTGTGACATAGGGGCAGAGGGAAGAGGCTTGCAGACTAATTATGCGATGCTTGGCGGGGGTGGATATGTTCGACTAATTAGCCAATGGCTAAGTGGCAGGTATCATATGGCTGCTCCCATTTTTTTTGAAGGGGAGGACGAAGGCGACATATCGATTGAGTAAAGATGATAGGTTGCCGAGTACTGCACCTGAAGTCTCTTAGAGGCAATTCTCTGTAAAATATTACAAAATATATTTATTTTTAAAACTTATTTGTATAAATATATAATTTTAGTTTATATTTTATACATTTACTTTCATATTTTTAATTATTTATTATAATTCTTACTATTTCTTGAAGTTTTTCGCAAGGTTCTACTTAATCGTCAGGGCGGCGGGGGGTACAATGTGACTGTAGCGACAAGTGACCGTACGACTTCTACTGGCTACTGCACGCTGCTGGCACTGGCCAACAGCGTGAATGCCTTTTCACGGCTTATTTCTAACCAATAAGAGTGCAAGGAGCTTACTGGAAGTTCATCCCTATATTTTTCCTACCAATAATGAAACAGTATAGTAATATGTGGCATACGAAAGCTTCGTACGAAAACAGCACAAAGCTAAATCATAAAATGCTACATTTCTGAGGCAAAATGTGCTAATGCGTTAGGAGGTCTTACGCGCCGAGAGTAAGATGCGTTAAGTGACCGTACAGCTTCTGCTTCGAGGAAGAGTAGCCTAAGTTCAAACAAACACTTTTTACCGCGTTCAGTGCTACTAGCGTTGTTTCGCCTAACTGCGATATTATTTCTCCACTTACATGGAATTCATTACAAGAAACGTGGCCAGAGATTATTATGAAGTTAGTAAATGCCAATAATGTTGCGTTATTATTTATTGAGTTTGATTTAGGGTAAAAGTAGCTTCATGATGAGAAATATTACGTTCTATCTAATACGCTGAAAATATTTTGCAATAAGAAAAACATGAAAAATCTTCCTTGCGTTTTTTAGCGAACGTATACATGTAACAGATAAATAATAGGCCTATCATGTCTAATATTTCTTACTTACTGCTGAGAATGTCTCGTAGGATGTGCTCTAGCGACCGCGATAACCTTTCCGTCATTGAGACTATCTACAAACCCTGAATGTTCAAAGTAGTACTAATGTTTATTATCACTGATTTCAGTCTGGAGTCGAAGTAAACTCTAAACGTTATAAACATATTTATTATATATAATGCCGCTATTTTCAAAATATATATGACATGTTAAAACAATATATCAGTTCGTTTGGCCTAACGCGGCACTACAAGCGTGGCAAAAGTTTTAAGGGACTCACACACATACACAGTAATGTTGGCTCATAAGGCTATTATTGTTCCTCAGGAAAGAAGGTAAAATGATAAGAATAAATTAATATATCAATCTTGGTTAATTGGTGTTTTTATTGTAAAAGCATGTTGTAATAAAATTTAATAATTCGGTATATATAATACGCGGAAATAATGTATGGTGTAAACCTGCGGTTTTGAAAGGTATACTTTGTTTGATAAAAAAAAGGGGGGNTCAACAAGAGTGGTCATTAGAGACCAGGCAGAATCACAAGCTTGAACAATATAATGATGGGGAGGCAATCGGCCATGACATGTTCCGAAAAAATCACAGCATTTTCCGGGTGTGATTTCTGGAAACCCTGTGGAAATAACATGATTGTGTGCAGTATTTCGTGCACTGTATCGTAAATTAATGAGGAAATATTAACTACACACCTTATTCCGAACCAGTCTACTCCCAGATAATTGCACCATTTACTTTTTTCATAAGGTGGAGATTATTTTACCTTTACCTCTGCTGCAATAAAAATTGTCTATGAATACATCGTCTGAATTAAGCTATTCAACACACTTAAGGTAATCATTGTGACAATTAAGTATGGTTTTTTTTTCTTATTAATACTAAAGAGGTTGATACAAACTTAAAAAAAATTACGTATACAGTTTTGTAGACTTGGGAAAACTCAACTAGCCGCGAGTGTTTAGGTTTCGACCAAAAAAAAACATTTTAGCCGTGAATATTTTTGAGGCAAAGTGTGCCCGTGTGTCAGGCGACTGTACGCGGTGAGCTGCCGGGTCGTCAAGTGGTCGTGCGACTTCTGCTTTGATGTTTCACCTAACCCTGTTATTTCTCCACTTACGTCCGATGCACTGCAATAAACTGACTAGTGATTATTATGAAGCTAATAAATACAATAATTTTAGTTTTATTCATTTTTTACTTTAGTGAATAGGCAGATTGATGTCTAGAAAAATTGTGCTCTAATTATAACACTGAATATATTTGTACGAGTTTAATTCGACTCCAGACGGAAATCAGTGATAGTAAAATTATTATTGCTCTAAGCATGCAGGGTTTGTATATCGTCGCAATGACGGAATGGTTACCGTGGTCACTGGGGCACTCACTCCCTGCGAGACGTTCTAAACAGTAGACCAGAAATATTAAATAGGATTTTATTTATGTATTACAGAGATACGTACGATAAGCTACATACAAGTATTTTAAATTATTATTTATAAATTGAATATATGCGGCAAATAATGTTTTACGAACAGTCCTACAAAATACAAGTTTGGCCGAGAGTAATTTGAATTTGAAAAATTAAAGAAAATGTGAAAAATGAAAAATATGAAGAGTGTGAATCTCTCTTACGTGGTGGTTTTTACAGTTCTTGAAATTTTCAAGCAAGCATGCCAATTATAATTGTAGTCTCTGATTTCGCCTCATTGGGAAGAATTAGTATTCTTAAATAAATAGTATTCATTAAGCCACTTTAAAGTTGTTAGCTATATGAGACGAAGTAATGTTTTGTGATATCAATTCGATTTTGAAATTATGTGTTTAATTATTAGAAAACTTTAACTTAGATATATTATACAGAATGATTCACGATGAGTTACCACTACACGCATGGCTTATCGCTCTAGTCTTTTGGAGGAAAATTTGTTATATGACTGTAGGTCCAGTTCCCAATATTTATAGACTAATACGAAAAATTGGAAAATCAATACAGTGAACAGCTCCACTATGTTTTTGCGCGTGGGGATGGATGAAGGATATTGTTTACGAGAGGACTGCACAAACACGTGAGGATCTACTTGCGTGCATCATGCATGCCGCTACAGAGACAGTCGTGTGCAGCTACGTAGAACGACGCGTGCGGTTCAGGAATTAGCCCTGTAAGTGGCGGTAACTCCTGGTGAATAAACCTGTATGTTTAAATGTTTCTATTATTTAAATTTTTCTGCACTCTCCAAGTTTGTATTCATTGTAAAATGTCTAGAAATTATTTTAAGGAACTGAAAAAAATCAGTTGTTTGGCTTTACTTTTGCGGGATATACAACTTGCAGAGGCGAATTTTGGGTTAGGTATTTAAAAGAGGGCACAACTTCGGAACATTTGATTTCTTTAACATGTATACCTTTTAAAGTTTTTACTTAATTTCATCGAGTAAATTATACGTTAAATCAGTAAGGCTATCGTCAATCTAACACATACGTGAATGGGATATATTCTCAACATACAGTAATTTGCAGTCTATAATTAAAATACTACAACAATAAGATATACATCCGTATCATGTGCGGAGGCCAGATTTTGAACGTTAGAAGAAAGCAGTGCCGATATTGTGGTTTTGCTAACATAACCTTCATTCCTCCTTGTGTGTTAGGACACATAGCGCCATACTGTTTATGTTTCTTTTAGCTGATGGTTACGTTTCCCTAAAAAAATTATTCCTTATGCTAGTGATATGAGGTTTTACCGTTTTCAAGATCAAAAATTTCTCGAGTTGGTGAATTCAAAAAGTAAGTGGGGTGGATGTGTGTTTATTCATGATTACTTTAATTTTGTTATTTTCTTTTTTTAATCCATAAATGTTTTTCCTTGTAAAAAAATAACTTTTGATTAAAATTGTTGCGTGTTGTATTTATTCCTTCATTTCGCACCCCGATTGGACTATATGCATACATATATATACACATATATATTACAGTGAGAAATTGATTGATTGGGGGCGGTTGGGCCATTATTGTTTACGTGTTTAGAGGAACACAAATGGTAGTGGAGGGGGCAAGTAAATCTTGTTTTCACATGAATGACATCGTTAAAGGATCGGATTTCGGAACCACGAAGTTGCTTATGAATAGGGCATAGCGTAGCGGCTGAGAAGCAAATCCGTTTTGCATCAAATCGCATCCCTTTAGAAATTATATAAATGTAATCACTAAATATTGTTCTTATTTTCTGAATGCAGAGGAATGCTGCTACATTTTTACACAACCTGGTTTTTACGTGAGTGGCATAAAAGTNGTAATCACTAAATATAGTTCTTATTTTCTGAATGCAGAGGAATGCTGCTACATTTTTACACAACCTGGTTTTTACGTGAGTGGCATAAAAGTCTTAAAACGCCTTCATATTTAATTGTACGCGGTTTTATAGCATGCTGTTGCAATTGGTGATATAAGACTAAAGCGATCTTTCAATGGTAGAGTGTAATAACAGTCAAGATTCCTCAGAGGTGGTTGTATATTAAGACTTATGGAATATTCACTCAAGATTATGATGCAATTAGCATTAAGGTAGTTCGCATAAGTTTTTGAAAGAATAATTTAAAAAAAATTGATTAATTATTATTAGCTAGCTACACTATTGGTATGCATGTTGTAATTAAATAGTTCCCTTGCTGTTCATAACGCAGAAGTCTTATTTCTGAAGGCTATCTTGATAGTCGACACACCGCTACTCTTGACATCGTCTTCGAAAATACTTATATTTAGAGTTATAGTGCGTCATATCATGGCATTTCGGGCAAACAGCGGCGCCATTTACCGCCGGTGAACGGGATTTTAAACAGATGTGACAAGTGGATTATTCCAGCCCTCCTCAGAACTATTGAAAAATAATGTTCGGAAATTACCTGCCAAAATGTCAAATCTATTCATTTAACTTACCCCGCCTCATATTGTACAGGGAGGATGGAAGCATGATGAATACACTTTACAGTTCATAATAAGAAGCCATTGTGCAATTAGTCGTTCAGCTGTGGGTTTCTTATAACGTATAACAGTTATATATTCACTGACCGTTTTGTTGCACAAGTTCAAGTTAGAGCATGGTGCTGCCAAACTGTAAAGTAATTTGGTAAGCGCTTAGGTGGTAGTTGTGTAAATTCACCGAAATCAAATAGTTTATTGGTAACTATAGACTACACTGACGAGCCATTACATTATGGCCACCCAAGGCAATGAAGGTTGGCCGATGGAGGCGTGGCGTATTTCTAGTGGAATTCGTGACGTCAGGCCTAAGGCCGGTATTACGATGACTTCACGTTACACGTAACACGCATCACGCTATACGTTTACGTGTACGTAAAACGTGTTTTTGGGTGGTATGTTGTGATGCTTCACGTAACCAGTAACCAGTGTGTACCGAATAAAAATGTCTGGGATTCGTTTTGTTGCGTTTTAGATTGAAAACTTTGAAAATTCAAGTCATACAGTCGTATTTGCGTTTTAATATTGATATGGAAAAAACAGGTTGCGAAAGTATGGCGCTCGTGATTTATACAAACTTTGAAAACATTTGAGACACGGCCTAGGAGATAGCCCTAACCTACAGAACGAAATGAGTCTGGGAGATGTTGACGTATTTTTCGTGAATATGAATAACATCGTATGTAATAAACTCTAGTATGCTGAGAAAATTAAATTGTGATTTATCAAGTAGGTTCAATAAAAATTGCAAACTTAATGGTAAACATTCTGCAATTCATGTACGCATTTTTACACGTCTCAAAAAAATAATTAATGAACTGGGGCAATGTAAAGCTCTCTTAATATTTACGAATAAAAATATTATTCTAGCGTAACTTTTATTTCTCCTTTACCCCCATTTCCAGGAGAAAATTATATACGTGTTAGAATAATTAAAAACGTGAACAGACGCCATCGCGAAAATAAAAAGAAACTCATAAAAAACAAAGACAACACAACATGAAAAGCAAAGATTACACAACATCGTCCCATTTGTGATTGGCCAGCGATATCACGTGGTGCAGAGTCACTTATCACGTATCACCCATCACGCAAAAGTTAGACATTGAGAAGCTTTTCCATCACGTGAACGTTACATGGAATGATCGTAATAGGTAACCTTGAAATACATTAGTCGAGGTGTAGCAAGCTTATATGAATCTGTTGCTCGTTACTTTTTACGTGAAACCTGATGTCATCGTAATCCCGGCCTAAACCTCTCCGACTGGAGGTTCTTCTTGTGGTTGAAAATAATGTGCCATGTAAAAAGCCAGCTCGTCGCTGAGGGCGAATCAAACTTTCAAATCGTCTGCAATCAAAAGGATCTGTACATAGATTTATCACGCTTCTTAGGGTATGCTTCAGTTAATTTTATCTTTAATACTTTTGTGTTAAAAAAATTTAATTATATATTTTTCGTAACCTTTGAAAGTTTGCACTTAAATTTTCAACATGTGGTAAACTTTTATTCTATTTGCTTCAGATAGGCAATTCCCGCTTATAAAATGTATCAAATGAACCAAATTTTCCTAATATAGTCAATATTTGACCGCACAAGTCACGATATATTAAAAAATCATCAGTTCTTTCATGGTGTTTTTTTTCTAAAGGGCTGGTTTGCAAAAGCTAGATGTACCAGAGAAACGTCATCCAAAACCAATTCACACTCACCCTATTCATTACAGATAAAATAAACTACTTTAAAGAAAAAACATTTCATTTAGGACATGACTTTATTGTATTGATGAAATACGTACACTCTTGATAGTAAGCGAGCCAAGTGAGGGAGAAACGAATGCATTACACAAAACGTTTTACAGTAAATGCATTAATTTTTTTCTATCAATTTCTTAATCTCATATGTTCTGTTTTTAATCTAATAAAACATAATGTATATGCGTTCTATACATAAAAATAATAAATACAACATTTACAACTGTCAAATATATGAGTCAAAGCACAGTCTGTGTGTAAAACTACAAAATAATTTCACAATACGACGCAAGTATAATACCTAAATTACTAAATCAAAATGCGTTACANGTGTGTAAAACTACAAAATAATTTCACAATACGACGCAAGTATAATACCTAAATTACTAAATCAAAATGCGTTACAAAAGAATAAACCAATTATAATACACGTAGGAAGTAGAAACGTGCAGCGATTTACAAATAAAAATACAATTTANTACAACATTTACAACTGTCAAATATATGAGTCAAAGCACAGTCTGTGTGTAAAACTACAAAATAATTTCACAATACGACGCAAGTATAATACCTAAATTACTAAATCAAAATGCGTTACATAAGGGAACTTATCTGTATGCAAAAGAATAAACCAATTATAATACACGTAGGAAGTAGAAACGTGCAGCGATTTACAAATAAAAATACAATTTAGAAAAGAAAATGTTACACCAAGAAAACAATAAAATATTCGTAAATACAATAGCAAATACCCACAAGACTCAAAACAATCTGCAAATCAAAACTACATTATAGAAAAGAAAAATATTCTACGAGAAAAAAAACACTGTTTTGAAACACGCGAATACAAGCCTTGGCAAATTAACAATACATTATGGACAATAATATGCCCCGTACAGTAAAGTAAAAACCCATATAGCACATAACAAATACAAGAATTACAACACTTGCAAAATAAAAAATTCGTTATGAAGAACATGTTCTCTAATGGAAAAATACTATTATAAATCATAACTTTTTCTAGATATACAAGAATCTGTAGATATAGAATACATTACAACAAGAAAATGTTTCCTGGAAGAAAACCTGTACAGTTCTGAAATACACAACAAGTGCTAGACTTATAATAATTTGAAAATTAAAAATACCGGAGAAAGATGAAAATGTTCTATAGGAGAATGGAAAAATGTGTACACCCTAAAATAAATATAAAGCTAAACAACGGTAGAAAAATTAACATTTTCAAGACTCAACAACAATTGGCAAATTAAAAATACATTATCAGTCAGGATGTGATTTTTATGCAATTATTATATGTATAACACATTAATGAAATAACTTCAATAGTGGTTCTGTTTTCGGAATACTGCCTCACCGGAAAATTTTTTACCTCTTTTTTTCTGGGAGACAGAGAAGAACTTGTGTGTTTTTCAACGTATTTCTTATTCGATGAATTTCGTTGACTGACTCCATTGAGATATTTCAGTCCTACGAAAATTCTTAGCATTACAAAAGTTGCCACCATTTTTTCAACGATATAATTAACTTACTTTTGTCGAAATGGTGCTGGTNTTCGATGAATTTCGTTGACTGACTCCATTGAGATATTTCAGTCCTACGAAAATTCTTAGCATTACAAAAGTTGCCACAATTTTTTCAACGATATAATTAACTTACTTTTGTCGAAATGGTGCTGGTAATTTTTTTTTAGAAGCCATGCTTTATGTGAAACGTAGGGCGCAGACACCGCTGAAAAATAGTTTCAATTTCTTGGACTTACTACAGGAACGTATGTGAAGGCTGAAACAAGCCACCGCAGGGCAGATGCTGTACCCACGATGACAGGTTCAAGTAATTTTTTTGCATTAGTATGGCAACCCAGTTCAGGGAATTCACAGTGAAATTTTTTTGCTAGCCAGTCTGCTAAGTATTGGAGTCCATCTATAGAACACTCTTCTGAGACTAGGTTTTCTGCATTAACTGGTAGCATTTCTATTCTAGCTAGTAAATTAGAGCCACCATCAGTATCATGTTGCCTTTCACAGTCTTAAATAATACCGACACTTCTCAAAACACTACTGACAACTAATTCATCCCTCCTATCTGCACCATCTTGTGTGTTCAATTCATTCTTTACTATACTTGGGTTTTTTCCACGAATTATCATTGTCAGCCGGTTAAGTGCATCAATATGAGCTGGGCAGTCATTCAGTCCTCCTTGTGTCCTTTTGGCTGAATAAATTTTTTAGGCAGTCTTGGTTGACTCTCTGGAACAGAAAGTATTTAATGCTGGGGTACCGCAGTTGCAGATCCGAAAAGAACTGCTTGATGGAAGTGATGGATATATTAATGGCCTTCTGAAAAATTTGTAGTGATTTTCGCCCCGTAACATTTTATTTCAGTTATATTTCTTAACAGTAAATAGAAAATGTTATTTTGTTCGTATTTATTCAAAATGTGAGCACATTTGGATTGAAGGTTTTCAGAATATTGCTTATTTAGAATATAACTACTCATAAGATAAAACCAGGAATTTATCAAATCAATGATATCTGCAATGATGGGGTCTTCCTCTATTATGCTATATTTTCTAATTGAAGTTACTGTTGTGTGGGATAGTAACTCAGAGGCCAGTCTGACTTTCTGTCTTTGAGTTTTTCCACATTATACATTATGTGTAGATAACTTATGACAAGAACGCACTTCTAAAGATGAGATATCCTCAATTAAATCCTTTACTGGATATTTGTTATCAAAGTTTCCATTGGGCCACAAGAAACCATTGTCAAGAAACCAGTTTCTAATGAGTTTGAGAAGATGTGGCACATCAGGAAAAAGTAAATGAAGCATTTACTTGATACTGGATGACAGAATGTTCTATTGGAAACAGACACACCTAATCATTTCCAAAGTACCAAGTTGCCACCACCACAATCTCCGACACATGCTACAACTCGAAACACAGAGTCATACAGCTCAATTATAATAAAATTAAATATGAATACTGTTATTTTTTTGTCGAAATCTATGAATACGGGCTACCTCCATGAAGACAAGAAACCTCTTGCCGTAATCACTTGTGTTTGAGCTTGTGGCCCCACAATGCGATCTGCAACTTTTGTCATACTCGTAGAAAATTTTTATCTGTAACAATTGTTTGCCCATAAAAGTTGCTACGTAAAATACGCTATAATTACATAAAATGAGTGCTAACAATTTTACGAATAAGTTTTATCATATTTTGGAGTATTTATGCGAAATTGAGGAATATTTTAAGAGTAGTGGAGTTTTTCAAAATAAAACCTTACAAGAATTAAACGACTGAGCTTTAAGAGATCGTTATATTTGTTAAGAAATGAAATATTAATAAAAAATAAGTATTTGTGAATATAACACACCTAAAGCATTTGAAATAAAATGTGAATATATATTTTAAGATAGCAAACTTTTTTTTCTCCTCAATTACCTGTCTCATTAATTTTATTTATGTACTCTAAATATAATAAATTTTTATTACTACGGAACAAAAATTAATACATTATAAAGTGATACTAACTTTCATTGTGAATTTAATTATTCTAAATACCGAGCGAGGTGGTGCAAAGCCAACACGCTGGACTCGCATTCGGGAGGATGCGATACTCGTGTCCCGGTCCGGCCATCCTAATTTTAGTTTTCCATGGTTTCACTCCAGTCAAATGCTAGTATGGTCCCTTAATAAAGAGCATGGCTGATTCCCTTTAATTGTGGTGATTTTGTGTGTGCGCGTCTCCAATGACCCCGCTGTTTACGAGACTTTAAACAAACATAATAAAAATATGTATTAAATATAGAAATTCCCTTACTTTTACTTTGTCAAATAGTAGAACTATTAATCTGTCATCTTCCTTCAATTAAAGAACAGCAATTTTCGTAAACATTAGTACATTCTTCAGTATTCTTTGCCTCATATTGTTGCGTGACGCCCATTGACGCAGTGGTGATGGCGCGGGAAGAGGAAACAGAATTTCCTTGCGAATGAACATGTATCCTCTCTTTCCAAAGTACCTCAAAGTATTGTATAGGACTTATTAACGTCCCCCGGTGTTTTGCCTGAAGGCTTACAAACTGACTTAAGGTAAAAGTCATGGAGTGTCAGTGAGCAAGCCAGGTCACCCGTCCGCCTCTCTAATGACCCGTCGCCTCTAGCAGATTACTCTCTGCGTTAACAACGATGTGTTTGAGGGCTAGCAGCAAGAATACTAGCAAAGGGAGGTTTCGAGTGAGCTGGTTTGAGTAACGGTACATTAAAAGTTGCGCGCTGACATCCCTATGGCGCAGCGACTGGCCAGTCGAGACTCCTGCTATGGGTAAAACTTGTATATAATACTCGTTTGCACTTTAGTAGGGCTACTGTTTTGCAATATATATAAAACATATTATTTTCTTCGATATACTTATATTGCTGTCAGGAAAGATATTTATATAAAAATTAAATCGTCACTAGCTTATGCAAGAAAAAGTTAGATAAACTTCGCGTTTCATGATCATGGAATCATTCCGCAAAATATCTTCCTGAAATAAGCCGAAGATAAATGAAAAATATTAGTCAGGCCTAATAAAACAAATATACTCAATTTATATATACACAAATCTGTGGGCCTATACAGTCACAGCCACGACAACGAATAAACTCTAAGAAAATCCACTTCAATGTGTGATTGTGGCTCAAAACAAAAATAAAATAGCGAATTTCCTGTTTGTACGAGCGTTATACCGCAAATAATTGCAACACGGATTCGGTGTTGTAAATTCAAACAGCATAATAAATAATGTATAAACGTTGAGGTATAATTATGTGTTGAAAATGAATCAGATGCCCAATTTTTAAACTATTGGAAGAAATGCTCTAGCGGATTGTTCCGATACTTCCATTCCGGTAAAGAGAGATGCGATGCTAAAATATGAATTTTTGAGGCGACTAGTAACTTTCGAAATAAAATGTACAGAATTTTTGAAGAATCGATTTTACAACTTGGCATCGTTGAATTTCGCGTGTCGTCAGTGAAGTTGAACCAATCACGTCAAATCTGTTGTAGTAGGAAAATTTGCTTTAAAATACATTAATATTTATTTTATTTATTTGTAGATAATCCGGGATTAGTAATTGCAACTACTAAAAAAAAAAAAAAAACTTTCTACAGTAGCGATGAAACTATTAACTGATATACTATAAACAATGAAGTCAGACATTGGTAATCCACAGGAACTCTTATTTTTCATGCAGATTTATTTTTTCCTTAAAATAACTTTTATTGACGAAATTTGCTAATATTTCCCAATAAAATAACTTAGCCCATGAAAGAACATTTTAAAGAGTTAACTCATATTGCTGTTAGAATAAAATTAAGAAACTTTCATATTTTAATTACTTTATCGTAACTTTATTCACGAAAGAACAGTAAAACGCTTTACCATACCGTAACAAATGATAAAATGCAAATTAAAAGTAACACTATAACAATTTATATTTTTCTGGTGTAAATATATTATTACAATATTTTTACTAACATTTCGGCTATGGCTGTTAACTATAAAATATTTTTATTAATGCTTGCATGTCTAAAACCCATTTATTACGTTTTGATTCACAGTACTAACTACGTTTCAAAACTACAGCTTTTCTTGAAAAATTGATTTCGTTATTTATTTTATGTTTCAGCAGTTTAGTGTAATATTTCACACGATATTCTTAGCAATTCTATCACCTTTCTCCTACCAACTTAACTTTGTTCACACGATTTTTTCATAGATATGTAATTGCCGCGATATTCGGTAACAGTTTTACTCTCCCTTATTAATTATATTTATATTAAACTACGGGCAGGTGTATTTTCAAGTTTTGTACATCACACAAAGTATTATAAGACAAATCTATAGAGGAATAGTGATTCCGGCGGCTGCCTAGCTGTCGGATTCATTTCGACATTTCATAGATCGATTCCTGTATACAATACTGCTACTGAGTGTTCAAAAATTGGCTCTATGCATTCCGATAGTGGAATGACGTCTTTCCTCTAGAGCAGTATTTCCCAAAGCATGGGTCGCGACCCACTGGTGGGTCGCAGACTAAAATTTGGTGGGCACAGAAAATTATAATTTCTAACATAAACATATGCATGAGTTATAAATGCTATAATTTAGAACCTACACACATGCAATGCAACTGCCAATCAGACGTAAAATACTACGCAGAATACGCAGTGAATGCGTCCTTCACATTGGAAAATCTAATTTCTTAAAACCAAAATTATTTTTAAACTAAATTAGTAATTGTATACTGCTGTTTGATTAGGTATCTTTTTCATTAAAATTGTTTTTTAATTCTTCAACTTTTTAAACTATTTTATTAATCTTACTACCCTTCACTTCCTTACACTACGTAAGAAATACAATGTGAACATTATGGAACAGCGAAATTGTACGTTTCTCGCAAAAGGCATTCAAGTGAGTCATGAACCTTGGCTTTTTTTTTAATGGGTCGCGGTTCATAGAACTTGGCGAATCACTGCTCTAAAGGAATAATTTCGATAGTTTTAATAATTGGGCACCAGGTTGAGTTAAACTGTGGTCCGAAACTGGCAATAAATGACAGACACGCGGCCCTAGACTCGGGGGAGCGCTCTGCCGCAGTGACTTCACGTGCCACCCTCCGGAGTACCGTTACTCGAAACGGGCGAGACGGCTCAATCTTCTCCTCTCGTGGTCTTGGGTTAGCAGTACTCCTCCCATGTGTATGACAACACACATGCCAGTATGGAAGATAGACACATTGGAAAAGCCAATAATGCATATTTTGTAAACCTTTCACTATTGATTACATCGGTTGGGAGCATTTAAGATTCGCTATTTTTACTTGCATATAAAATTATGGCAATAAAAATGTACATTTGTTTATATCCACCGATTGAGGTGTTTGACCGAAATTCTAATGTGTCAAACGCCAAGTAAGTTGCTGTTGAGTAAACAGGAACGAATGCGAGTGCGTTTTCATTCGATAATGAAACTTATATTAGCAGTGTTTATTTCCGGGAAATTGACCAAAAATTATGTTATTTTTCACAATGTTAGTGCATAATGTTTGCACCAAATATCTTGTTCCGTAATTATATATTGTTAGCAAAAAAAATATTGTATTTAGAAATGCAGTGAAAACGTTTTTAAAAAACATCGGCTTTGGTTTTCAGTCTAATTATCTGCTGATGGAGTGGCACTTCTAATGTTGTGTTAATGCGAATTTTGGTAATATTTTGATATGCATTTTACATAAAATTCTCCGCAAAACACTTCATAGCAACGAATGATTTTATTTGATGCTTTGTACAACTGACGATAGCACCATACTGGACAAAATCGAGTACAAACAAAATGCATTTATGTAACCAGCAAGCGTTACACTTAGAATTGCTAGGGATACGTAACGAGAAACTTATGTTACTTGTGTTAGCGCGACCGTACAAATATAAACTGCCATATTTTAAATATGTAAATGTAACAGTAAAATAGCATTATATAAAGGTTTTAATAAATTTATCACTACAAACTTCTAGAGTTTTTTATATTGCATTAAGTCTAAGTAACACTCTGTTTTTCTCTGTGTACTATAAATCGATAGTTTATATTGGTGTCTATAAGTGTGCAAGACAAGGCTGCTGCCTTAACTTCGCCACTAAACAAAAAACGTATTGTTAAATAGTATTTCTCGTCATTTTTGTTTACCTCTCATATAAAAAAAATAATTTCTTAGCCCCGGGAATAGTAATGAGTAACTAATGTAAAGGTTTATAATTTACAATTTACATATTGTCTTAAGTGCAAATGAAGCTGTTATACCTCCGAAAATAGGCGTCTTAAATTCTGAACGTACGAAAAAAACTTTTGTTCTTAAACAGGAAGTAAATAGCCCTAAATAATTTGGAGTTGAAATTTTCTCGCAGATTGAAAAATAGCAGCCGCCTGGTTCGAAAGTATTTTAATGTGAATTGAAAGAATTTATTACTTAATTTGTTGTTGAATAAAAATACAACCAAATAAGTGAATGAACCACAAGACTGTAAATGACAAAATATTTCATCCTATTCTAGCAACTTTGTGGGTCAGTACTGTACAATAAAAGCAGAGGTTGTGTTTGTTGAAGAATGTGTAAATTATCTGAAAAATAATACACATAACATGTAACGCTGAAAATACAACATATACGCCTGCGAGATACTTCGTGGAGCTTCTGTAAGGCACTAATTAATAAAAGAAAAGGGCCTGATGATCAGTTCGGGTTGCAACCTCGCTTACGTAAAACTTAAAATATCGAAAAAAATTAATTTTCATTTTGAATGTTTTGAAATTTATAATCAAACATTTAATACATAATCGGTTTTGATTAGGGGGTTGTTGCTTGTTGTTAATATATGCATACGAAATGTTTTTGTTTTCTTTATATAATACAGCAATTCGTATATTTCCTACATGAAAACCCTCACACATGGAGTCTGTGACCGTTCCACAGCCGGAATGGCGCCCATGATTGTGCTTCGTAACAACCATACTCAACTGGCTACATTCCGATGCCTCTACAATACGCAATATGAGCAAACAAGAAGTCGCATCTGTGTGGTGCCTGCGTCATTTTACTTTCGACCAATCTTTTGCACTGACTGCAACGAGGCCAAGATCACGAGTTCTTTATGCGATGACGTCACGTTGGCGGCAAATTGTTGAACATTAGGTTAGAAATTTGGAATGAGGTCGTTATTAGTGGTGACATGCATCTAGAAGTAGTGTATGTTACCTCTTTTAGTCTGTAAAATGTTTCAAGGAGCTATATTTAATGCAGCTAAGGTGATGTGCATCAGAAGATTTAAGTTGTTCTAGGTGGAATGTTGTTCATATAATTTATGATACATCACTAGACACTGGCTGTTAGAAAGGTGCACTAGTTCATGAAATAGAATAACCTGTAAATTACAAAATGTAGAATTTGTTGTAAACCGTATTTTTAAACTAAGGTAATATATAAGTAAAAACATATTGTAGACTAAAGAACATTAACGAAAATTACCCTTGAGGAAGAGAAGTTCGTGATCTTCCAATTACCGGGCAGCTGTCAGCGACTCAACAGGCTTAATTACTCTGTGTAACAACCTTTTAAACAGCAATAATTGCTCTAAACTAACTTTGCTAGCCGATTACTAAAATAATTACATACTAACGAAACATGATTTCGAAACATGGTTAGGAGATACATAAATAACGGACAGAGAAAAGAATACTTAGTTATGGTTAGATGTACCGGAGACATATAGCTTAATTGAATAGATTTTATAAATTAAATTAGAAAATTTACAGAGGCTTTACGAATGTTTCAGACAGCTATTGCCAAGATTACACTTATAGTTTTATTACTAGCGCAAAACTTACACAACATAATCATTCATAATTCTTTGTAGTTTGTAACTGTCAACACTGTCTGCTAGGGCCGGTGCAAAGTAAGTTCGTGTCCTAGTCGAAAGACGCCTCTCTCCCCTTCTCGTTAGCGTTATTTTTTTTTAATTCGTCTCCGGTAACACTCACTTACACTAATAGTCAAAAGTTTCACTAACGAACTTTTTTTAGATTAAGCTGTATACTTTCGAAACATTTAAATTATAAATCAGTAACATAGTTCTAAATAAAATCACAAAAAATCAAATAAATAATGCAGTAAATCGTATAATCTTACCGGCGTGCAAATGTTGAACAATAGTTCGTAAAAGCGTGATACATGCGAGAATATTAGCACAGTGTAGTAGAACAAACAATAAAATTACTAAGGATTTAATTAATTAATTCTTTCCCTTCACCTGTATAGAAGTTCAAATTTGTTCACTAAGTCAATGGTTTTGTCTATAAAGATAAGTTGACAATCCTACTATTCTCCTTTTTTAATAGATGAGCCAATGCATGTTCCAGGCAGCTGTGCCTTAGGAAAACTCTGCTCGTCGGTATCTACAGACACATGCAGATTCAGCAAAATTCCAAATGAATGAATAAATAAGCCAAATTAACTTGTCCTATGATTTTACTTTCTGAGACACCTTTTTTGCAGCATCTTGTATCTCACTATACATCTCAGTAACATTAACAGCCTTTGTAGTCTTCACGAGTCAGCAGTTTCTCAGTTTTATACACTATTCAAATACATAACGGGTAAGCTTTTTCTGCAATATCAAACGCCACCAATGATACATTGCAATAAATATGATACTAGACAATATAAATGGTTATTTACCTTAAATAAACTTTGTAATGATCAGATCAGTTATATGACTTTTATGAATTTGTATAACCAAACTGTAAAGAATGTTAGTTATTCCGTTGGCCGTTTGCCGCCCTCAGCTTCTGGGCACAGTAGTTCGCCTATATGAACGTGCCGACTGTTTTTTCTGCTTGTTAATCACATTACAGCCCAAAACAAAAAAAAATACTTCTTGTATGAAAAAGTTATCCAATGCTGTGAGTCTTTTCTTTAAAGAATGGGTTTTATATTAAATAAAAATTTGACTACAATTGAAAAAAATCATTGCCCTGTAATATTTTATGAATAATTTAATTTGTAAATTTCCAAGTCAATTCGAATGTGTTTCTGTAGTGGCGACCCATAATACAGAACTTTATATTCTAATTTTCTACGTACAATAGGCGCTTCCGTTTTCTTTAACTAGTAATTTTTTTACGCATATGGCCTATTTTTGACGTTTTACTATCAAATACTAGCGCAGAAAATTTCAACTCATTTGGAGTAGTAC
This sequence comes from Clitarchus hookeri, assembly GCA_002778355.1. Taxonomy (NCBI): domain Eukaryota; kingdom Metazoa; phylum Arthropoda; class Insecta; order Phasmatodea; family Phasmatidae; genus Clitarchus; species Clitarchus hookeri. Next base: position 60,129 of record NQII01002118.1, on the reverse strand, counting down.
AACCCGTGCCGACTTGTATCGGAACATTTCATACAAGTTTCATAATGTACCTAAGGCAACGAAAAGTGGAAGAAGAAAAAAAGAAAACTAGCTGCATTTAATTCTTCTATATCGCACGAGGTATTACATCAAGAACTACACGGTAGTGTTCTCAGCTCTGACGAAGAGTCTTTGCCTGAGACATCAAACGCTGTAATGGCTGAAACGTCTGGAAAAAGAGGAAGAAATGATTTTGTCTCGCCGAAACTGATAGCGGTTTTGGACAGATGCTAGCTGAGCAATAGGGACTCCTTCTATATTTTTCGGGCTACTGTGGAAGCGCTTGGTCTCAGCATCGACGAATGTACAATTAACAAATCCTCATTTCAAAGGATTTAGTTTCAGACGAGGAAGGCAAAAACTGAAGCTATAGAGACTGATTTTCAAGATGGTGTGCCTGATGTAGTCACTGTTCATTGGGATGGCCAATTATTGCCTGTCTTGGATGTCAGTAGTCCTAGAGAAGAGCGACTTCCAGTCCTGATTTCATGTGAAGAAAAGGAACAACTTGTTGCTGTGCCAAAACTGGATAGTTCTACTGGAAAAGCCCAAGCCGAAGCCGTTTTGGAGGCGCTTCATGATTGGAACCTCGATGACCAGGTGCCAATAATGTGCTGTGACATCGCAGCGTCTAATACTGGTCGCTTAAATGGAGCTTGCGTTCTGTTAGAACAAAGGCTTGAAAGAGAGCTGTTACTATTAGCTTGTCACCATAATATTTATGAACTAGTCCTAAAAAGTGTGTTTGAAGCTAAAATACACCAAGGTAATAACAGCCCTGATATTTCGCTATTTAAAAAGTTCATAGTTAATTGGAACAACATTGATTACACTAACATACATATATACTCAGATTTTGTGAAATAACATTTCAATGAAGAGGAATTTGATCAATTAGTAATGTTTTATAACCATGCATTGCAAAAACCTATTGTGAGAGATGACTACCGTGAGCTAATCGAAGAAGGAAGAACAGAATAAGAACCTTTTAAGCTGTGTTCAAGAACACAGAAAACTATATCCTCACTGTTAAAAGAAGACTTTACAAAGGAATTATCAACATTAATTTTTTGGTATCTAATATACTTAGTGTTCATTGTTGTTTTAGTTTCATATCATACCTAAAAATAAAATTGTGCTAAGATCTAACCACATATCACGGAGGAGTAAAAAAATACTATTTTTAAAAACTTTGGGGCCTAGTCGACACAGGTTAAAGTCATTGTACAAGGGCGAAATATCGTATCTGAGTAAGCCATGGTAGTCCCAAAAAATATAGGGGTTATGCGTTATCAAATTAATTTTTTTTTGCCATATAATGGACACACTAACGTACAAGTACAGAAAATAAGTATAATATTGACTCTCACATTGCTGCATAAGGAGTTGTGTAGATATTAATTATGAAATATATAACAGATAAACGTGATTGTGGAAATATAACTTAGAATCTCATTAAACACCATGATCCTGAACACAACGTTCGTTGTTTGATGAGTTTATTATTGATATAATATTTATACACAATAAAACTCTTTTTCGCGTGAAAGATTTTAGTTGAATTTTTACTGGGATTCATTTCATGTTATTAATTACACACCAAAGTTGTATAGCATCAATGTCATCTTGAATGTTTCCAATAATTTGCATTCGCAGAATGTTGGAATGTTTAATTACATTTATTAAACCAATATATCATACAATAACTGAGACAAGGTACGTTCATGCGTGACACCTGATCACCGCTAGCAGATAGTCGAGAATGTGCCTGTAATTCTAACATTAATAAACGTTCGCTTAAAAACTATCAAAGCAATTTATGCAGCTCATTGAAATATTAAAATCAATACGCATACAAGTAGAGGAACTATATTGAAAAATATAAGAAGCCTTACTGGAGTAAAATAGGCATCACTCTGTTACCTTATTGTAGAATCTATGTAATATCAGTTCATGAAAGTAAGTGATTTATAGACGTAGTCCGGTCTCCTTTAAGTATGTACTAAATTTTAGATATTTTTTGTTTAAATAAAATATACCTATGCAATATTTACCTCGTTTTTTAGGGAAATTAGTTAATAAGTATTCAAACATTAGCGGTAATTTGAGATTTTCTGTGATAAAACATTTCAAATCTGACATGTCTAAGCAGATTTCCCATTGTTGAGTTACCAGAAAATATATTTTCTTTGGACAGTACAGTAACAGATCAGACATGCCTATACCATATAATATGATATAATAAGTCCACATTTAGGCTACTTGATATTGCTTCTTATAACAACAGGTCACACAATACTTCAAAAGCGTGTCTTAATATGATACAGAATTGAGCCACATAATGCAGGTAGTATTGGGACAATATATATAAAGATTTTCATACTTAAAAGTGTTCAAGTGTCTGTGTGTCAAATGATCATAACTGACACGTGTATATTCTCGTGTCAGATCAGCGAACATCGTTGCCGAGATCACTCAGCCCATACTTGCAGCCAATTTTCCAGCTTCCATCCCAAAATTATCAGTAACAAAGCGCCTCATGAACTGCCTCTGCGGTAATCAACAACAATATAAAGTTAATTTAATTTTTTTTGTAGGAGATTCAAGATAAATATACGTGTATATAAATAAATAGATTTTATACCAAAAAATCTCATGTTTTCGTATTTTTTCGAAATGAAAGTTTGCAATTAAATTTTAAAACCCTTTTAGGCCTGTTATTTCCAGTGTTAACGTTTTACCAAACTATTTCGGCCATAAAGAATAATAAAATAAAATGGTACAAATATTACAGTCAAACAGGCCACAATATTTTTGCTCCAGTTCAAACAGTCCATAACAACAGCTTGCCTAGATATCGCAGGATAAAACATAGTTACCAAGTAAGTGATTAGCTAGAATTGTTACTAAATTCTTCCCCTATTTTTCCAACTTGTATCTATGTTTTGTATTATCAGTTATTTATTTCATACCATTAAAATAAATTAGGTAGATCATTTTTAAATGCCTTAGTTTCGTAAAAGTTGCCTACATTGTTATTTATGAATAAAATAATAAATATGCTAGTAGCCATGATATTGAGTTTGTTATGACATTATTAAAACGAAATCGTGAAAGTATTTCTTAACGACATGTGTTGAATCACACTGGTCCTCGGGTATTGTAAATATAAATTATGCTGACAGAAAAATTATACAAATAAAACATATATTCAGCTGTCTCTAACAGAGTGCCCACCGCAGATAAGCCCCTTTTGCTTTCGCAGTGCATTTTCTGTTCCTGGAACCTCTTCCATTCCCCTCTCGGCAGACGCTGCTATGCATGACGTGTCCAGTACGGCCAGGTGGCAGTACGGTCACATGACGCGTCCAGCAACGGTACGATACGGTCAGGTGACGCGAGCGGTTCTTTTGGCGTTTAGGCATCTTTTCTTCTATTCAGAATGTCCCTTTAGTTCAGGGGAGGCACTCCAGCTTACAATCGCATTGGTCGATGAATATAAGGAACCGTTTCCTCCCAGCCTTTTTAAAAAACTCACTAGATTGGTCAAGATAAATACACACGGGGAAAGCAACAGGCCCGCTGTTGGCCACTGCCCGTACCTGGGGCGTGGTTCAAAAACGTACTGTCACTTGTCGCTACGAGCACATCACGTACCACCTATATTTCATACATTTACATTCATATTTTTATTTATTTATTATAATTTCTACTATATCTGGAAGTTTTTCGCAAGGTTCTACTTAAAGGTCATCCCAAAGGTGCAGGCGAAAGTCACGCTATTCCAGCTTGGCCATCACTGAGTTTTTTCCAGTATGACCAACTTCCGATGTTATCGACCCGCACCACGCAATGCACCCATGGAACTTTGCTCGAAAACTCTCGCGATCATACTAAGAGCGGAAGAAAAACGCAGTCGACAACTTAGGCGAAATTCAGGAATAAGACTGTATTATATATATTGTCTGGAACACACAGTAAGACATAAAAACGAGCTCTACATTAGTAACAGAGTGAGAGCTGAGATACGTAGTACGAAATCATCCTTCAATTTTGGTTTCGGATACTTTTTAACGTTGCTTGAGTATCTGTTTCCAAGTATGTATGTATCTGTACGCACATGATGTAAATCTACTCCTGGGAAACAGGAAAATTTTGCGAATCGTTTTGGGTACAAGCATTCAACCACTCGTATAAACTTTGTCGATTTGCGCATAGTTTATTAGAAATACTGTGCACGACTCTGGGCCAATAGCAGACCTACATAAAAACAAACGCTGAATCCCACGCTGTCTTGTAAAGGATTATACTGGCTACTTACTGAAGCGGCAGCCAATAAAGGAACAGCCGAGTCTCTAGTAATGCAGATGATTGTGGAGTCTTAGCCCACATAAAATTAAACTCGTGAATTTGTTCTGTCATTAGTTGTACCAAATAGAGAAGTATGAAATAAGGACCTGATTTCGTCACTCGAAACCGTAAACAATAAATAATTTTTCGGAATGTTGTGAGAACATTTAGAATTACTTAGACGAATAAAATGCGTGAAAAAATGTTGAAAGAGGATTATATAGTTTCGTATCACAACTTGGAAACATAAAGAGAAGAAAAATAATTTATTTCTAAAATAAATTCTACCTCGTAGATTACGTACAACCGTTCGATCTAATGTCGTCCATTGGCTGATAACTCTCACAACCGAAATAAAATAGGCACTGTCACAGACAATAATATAAAGGGAAGGAGAGAGGCATGGCCTCCAAAATTTCTTTTGCGGCTGCAATATTTCTTGTTATTAAACTTTTACGAGTCATGTAAAAGATCACCCAGTTCATGCCTCCACGCGTATAGCCCTTAAGTATGCAGTAACGTTGGTATATACTCTGATATACAGCAAAACATACAACACTGATTGCAGATTATGGAAACAATATCTTACCAATTTGAGGTTAAGCTCCACTATTTCCATCATGTATGTTATTTTTAATTATTTTATTTTCATGGCGGTAAACATCTTGGTGGCCAGAATTTCTACTTGCATGGGTAGGAACTAAAAATGATAACGGTGTCAGTCTTATTTGTAATATTTCTCTAAAATTGAAAAACACTATTTTTAAAATTAAGCACATCATCGTGCAAAAAAACATAACACTATGACATAAAGAGTTAAATCTTCGTTCGAAATCGGTAGCATTTCACAGCTAGGGCGGCTTACAAACTCAATGTTTGTAAGCCTAATGTTATAACTAGTGAGACGCGTACAGATGTGCCTACTACCTCAGGCAGACAAATGTGTAAAACACGCTGAGATTCTCTTGTCTTGTCTCTGAATAAGGTCCAAATAATTACGATATGTCCAGTATGCTGAAACCGAAACGAGTTCTTACAAAAATCACATATCTAATTTGTTACTGTTGTCTAGGCCACGATTTTTTTCACTGAACCTATTTGTATGTCTTTGAGAAAGTTATTGTTTTTTTTTGCCAGAGAATACGCAAATTGCAATTTGCTTACATTATAAATACGCTTCATCGGACAGCATATCTGCCAAACTATTAAATGAGAAACATGCCCTGTTGTTTACATTGAATTCCGTGTGTTCAGAAAGTAAACACAATCGCCATATTGCCGTGAGCCCCACCAAAGATTTGTTTCGTTACACTTTCGTAGTCACATGTTATATCTCAACTCTTCTAACATATATGGATCTTATACGCCATTCACAGTATCTTCACATGTTTTAATCAAACCTTTGAAATATTACTCCAAGTGGACTGTGTTTGGTTTTTTCCCATTAACTTGCCATGTACCACAAGCACTTCTGCGAACATAAAAGTATCTAACTTTTTGTTAAATTGAACTTTGACTTATATTTTATCTATAAGATAAACCTTTTCAATTTATAATTAAAATGTTTGAAGCAGAAAGAAAATATAAGTTTTGGTAAACAGTAAGAAAAAGTTCTCATACAAATTATTATTACACTGAGAGCGCACGAATGCGGTGAGTTGTCACTTCGGTGTAATTTTCTTGACTTGGTTAAGCTTTGTTTGCACGAGGCAGAGGAATAACGAGAAATCACAAAAACCGAACCTAATCCCTGCTAAGAAAAAGGTTTCGTGGAAAAAAAACCAAGTTTGTTTGGCGCAATCAAACTAATTGTTTGCACAGGTGCAATAAAATATTTTGTTGTTGAAACCAAGATTTTGGCTGGTGCAACTAAAGATTTGTTTGGCTCTACGTATAATACACAGTTTCGGTTAATATGTAAAAATTCGAAGGCCAACAGATTCAAACCTAGATCGTTTCCGGTCCAACGCTACACCGTAGCAATCTCAGTAAAATTAACTACTGATGAAATAAGAACGTCTTTAAATACACACATTTCAAAATTGAACAAGTAATGCAAATAAATATTTCAACTTTTATATCTTCAATTTTCACGTATCTATTGAAATTGTTTTATTTGGGATGTTTGTACCACTATTACACATTAATAAATGCATAAAAAATCATTGTTTTTATCATAATTTTCACAAAAAAAAAATTCAAACTATCTCTCTAAGGGTATTTTTGAACGAAGACAATCAAATGAGTGGTCAAAAATATACAGGATGGCTCTAAAATCACGGGACAAACATTGAGGGGTGGTAGAGCTCACTAAAACAAACAATTATTGTATAGGGATATACGGGAGGGAGTGACGCGTTGAGGTACATACACATAAATAACACATGAAATGCAACACATTGTTTATTTACAACGTCACCGCTAAATGCCTTTTTACAGCAATGTTTACAATAATTGATCAAAATTGCTACCACCGACAGTAATGCAAGCTTGGTAGCGTCGGAGGAGTGATGCTGATGCAGCAGGTCACTGGCGCACCGTTTGACTGCCCTCAACTATCGATATCATTGTCAGCCAATCACGCCATATGTAGAGGTCGCCAAGCATGCGTGACTGTTGGTTGATGCATTTCCAGCAACTGTTTAAACATTTTCTTTACGGAATCACTCGTTACGTACTCTGCTAATGAACATTTATGTTTCCGTTAATGTGTTATGTTTTTGTGTTTGTGCCTCAACGCGTCGCTTCCACCCATACACTCCTTTACAATAATTGTTTGCTTTTGTGAGCTCTAACACCCCTCAATGTTTGTCCCATGATTTTAGAATCATCCTGTATATATCTTTGATCCAACAAAACATTTTGTTGACAATATAATGTTCTTTGGTCCAACACAGAGGTTTTGTTTATTAAAACGTGTATTTTGTTAGATGAACAAAATTAGTTATATTGATCTTCAAGTTTGGTTTACTCAACAAAATATTTTGTTGTAGCGAGTAAATACATTTTTGGCCTTATAAAAACCACTACTTTGTTGGCTGAAACAACATTTTCTCTCAGTGCATAGTTACAATAACTGTTAGAAAACCGCTAAATCTCAAGACAATTCTTGAAATATATTTGGAAATTTAAGAAACGCTTTTAAATATCAAAATTTTATAAGTTTTTAAAATAAGAAAGTAAATATTTGAAAGTTAAAAACATTTCTTAAAGATGCCAACATTATCTTTGCAGATATAAGAACTCTGCACTGGCCGCAACAAAATGCATGAACATTGCAAAAAAATCTTTGAAAGTTGCAAAAATATCTTTGAAAATTGCGAAAAGAATACTAAAAGCGGAAAAGTGTAAAAATGGCAAAACCTTTGAAAATAGCAATATGGAATCTCTTGCAATCGCCAAAGAGACTTTGGAAATAACCAGAAAGTCTATTATATTCGCTTTAAAATATTAAAAAATGATTAAAAATCTTAAAAAATTACTGGGAAAAAAAATAAAAATCGCATAAAAATTAACCGAAAGTAAAAAAAAATAATTGAAAATCGGCAACACATTCTAACCTAGTTGTTTCTCCCAGACATATGTCGACATTTAGAAAATGTAATGGTCAGCGGATATACAGATTGAAACTGAACTCTACCGACATACTTCGGCAGGTGATTCATTATAAAATAATAGGTCTAAAACATATACACGACATATAGTCTAAGATTATGCCGAAGGGGTGAAAACCGTCTTTGATAGTGTAGTTGAAACAGAAATTTTTTGCTAATAACACAGCCAGAATGAACGATAAATGTATGAGTTTTCAGATACTGCATTATTAGAAGAAGAAGAACAAAGCAATTCCTTTCATGAAAATTATAAGGATCGCAGCATATTTGTGCAAATAAAAAGGTAAATGTATCACTTTGTTTTATTTCCTTTGGATTTGTAATCTACCGTACATGGCGTACGAAACTTCCGTCTTGTGTTTTTAATCTAAATGCAGCCGTTTCCGAGAAATTAATTCATGCCGATGAAGGTGATGTGGGGTGGAGATGGATCAATGGAAAAATTACATAGCGGTGAAGAGAGTGTGCCCCGAAAAAAAACCCACTGGCCAATGGCAACGTCTGTCACGTTTCCTAGATACGAATATGCGTGTCGACCCTGCCGGGAATTGAGTCCGATTGGCCGTGGTGGTAGGCAAGCAGTCTGGCCACTGCACCACCACGGACCCAACTTGCATATCAGCGACAGTTTGTTGCGGTAAGCGTGGATAACACGTGACACACGACTTGTTCCAACTCTAAATGGTGTCATTTGAATCAGCAACATCATGCACCAACAGAAAATGTTTTGCTACGTGCCAGACACTGAGATTTACTGTTGGAATATTATGAATTCATGTAGCTTAAAAACACAAGACGGAAGTTTTGTTCACCTTGTACGGTAGAATACAAAACCACAGGAATAAAAACAAAGTGATAGAGTTACATTTTTATTTGCACAAATGTGCTGCAAACCCTTCAATTTTCATGGATGGGGTTGATATTGGGGCGTATATGTTTGTGCTTTGTGCTTCGTCGTTTAACAACGCATTATCTGGAAACTCAGACATATATCGTACATTCTGCCTCGGTTTCTAAGAAGAAATATCTGATTCAACTACACTTTCAAGGGCGGTTTTCACCCGTTCCGAATATACTTAGGCTATATATGAAGTATATATTTTCGACATAATTTTTGATGATGAATCGCCTGTCGAAGTTTGTCAGTAGAGTTCAGGTCCATCCTGTATATTGCCTATAAATGTGGAATACGACGTTCCCTATGCTACCAAACAACATCGCTTAATACAATGATGGAAATTAACTGGCGATTGGGATTCCACATACGTTGAGATATATATTAGAATCGATGTATGCAATCAATCTAAGGACCCTAATTTTTGAACGTCAAACGAAATAATCTATTGTTCGGTATTCTGCTCAATCCACTGATAAAATAAAGTATAGATCCTCCAAGACTTCGGAATTTTCTTCATTGTGTTAGTCATAGGGCAGTGTGCATTAAGCTACTTTTGGAAGGAAAGATTAAGCTAAAAAAATAACTTTCCTGTCTGCATGTCTGTGCGTGTACATGTATAGATGATTAGTCATTTTGGAAGATAGCATCTCAAGAATTTCTCAAATAATTTCCCTCAATTCGGGCATAAATAGTTTTGTACTGGGCAACGTAAACTTATATGGTTTTTATACGTATAATGGTCCTTTAATTTATTTAAGACGGGCTTACAAATATTTAATGTTAGTAATTAATATCTGCGAAAACGTTATAACAATTTTAACAAAATTCTGTTTCCTTGCGGTAAGTATTACGAATATCAATGAGCAAATTAGTAGCCTCTCTTCTTCGCGATTTGTACTGATAACATTAACTGCAAAGTGGAGATTGTGCGCCATATTCCCGTCAAATCAGTTATGCGTTTTTCTGTAGAAGGCCACTTAAATGTGTAGTCTTTTCTGTGATTGGTGCACTTATTGTCAAGGTAGCGGAATTGTAATTTTTTTTTGGGATGCGGTAGAGGTGGTTGGTATGCCATATCTAGTGAGACTTGGACCTATTAGATCCAAACATGGTGCACTACAGTATATATTCAGAGAATTTAGTGAATTTATTCCCAAGTTATTTTGCTGCCAATTTTGATAGTCACGTGGAAAAATAAGATCATTTATCCGCTTGGAAACTATTGAAACGAGTCCCGGCTAATTTGGCATACAAATAATACAGTGGTAGTAGTCCTGAGCGAGGAAATTTTATAGTGTTAAAGCAATTTTTTTATCTTTTCTGAATGTTACACTTTGTATCATTTGCTTTATCTCTGTGACCATTAAACCGATTTGATGCTAATGTGATACTCTGACACTAATTGTGTTCACTAAACACACTGAAAACTTCTCTTGTATGCTATGTTGGAAGTTAGCGCCATAGGAAAAAACTTGGTTCAAATACCATACCTGAGTGGATTCTCATTCAAGTCACATCACATTTGTCTCGCAACGAATTTAAATCTTTAATAGAACAATAATTTATTTTCAAAATAAATATATAATTCTAGTAGTTTCATATACCATATTTAGGAAACCAAAAAACATGCTTGAACTTAATATTATTCACTGAAACCCTTACTGTGTGTAATATATTCGCTAAATAAAAGATCGAGTAGTCCCCATAAGTAGGCCTCAGGAACAACTGTACAGACATCCATTAAATTTGGTAGAAAATTACTTCGCTGGATAAATTTTTTTAAACACATGATCTTTCTGTGTAAATCTTTTGGTGGAGAGAGTAGAATTGAGAGATTTGGGCGGCTTTGAACATAGTGGTTTTGAGAGACGATGAGGGTGAAGTGAGGTGAGTATGGAACAGCGCCGGATTGCAAGGGCTGGGTAAACGGGAACTCCCCGAGAAAACCCGCCGACTAGCGGCATCGTCTGGCACGATTCCCACATGCGAAAATCTGGGAGAGAAACCGCCGGGAATTGAACCCGGTTCGCCTAGGTGGGAGGGAGGTAGGTGGTCTGACCACTACACCACCACGAACTCTTCTAAACTTTCGAAAAATCCCATAAAATTTATCTGAATATTATAATACAGATAAAAGTGGGCCAATTAATTATTTACATATTCAAAGTCACATATTGTAGGATACAGTTCAAACACGAGTAGCTTCGTTTCGCACTTATAATTGGGTAACTGTTTGGTTTTGTGATTTTGGGGAATACTTATATACGCAGTTTGAATTACTAAACTCTAAAAGGTTAGTCAAGTGAGGAAAATACAATTCACAAATAGGGAAACCTGTGTACCGAGTGCTTTATTTGAGAGAATGTCAATCCCTAGAAAATACGAAGAAAGCACAACTTTTTAGTTTTTGGCGTAGGTCTGTCGTCTTGGCAACCCAGGGACTCTGTCAGCGTTAATTTGAAGGCGGATTTTTTACATAACCACACATCGTAAGTAGAATTTTTTCAAATAATTTTACTGCGTAGTGTGGTTTATCGTTGAAAGGTTGAAAGCAAGCGCTGTTGCGAAAAATAGCTTCCAAGGCCATCTTGAACTCTTTCGCAATCCGCTGTACCCCGTGGTTTAGTTTTTAGCTGGCGACCTTTCGCATTGTGACCTGCAGGATGTAGCTGATAGCTGCAATCTTTGGATGCTGGTTTGTATCTCGTGCTTGAAGCAACAACTGTCCTATAATGTTGAGCGACCTCTTCGATCTGGGAATGTTGCAGTTTCATTCGCGATTACTGAACATTTTGAAAAGCTCTGCTTACTGTGTCCACTACATACATATCTCCCGTAAGAAGTACGATCTTGAAAATAAATTTAACATTTTGAATCCCAGAAATGTTGATATTATAATTTAAGGTATAATAATATACTGTACGCTAATGCATCGAATTATTTTCCATGACATACTACAAACGATTGTTCTACCAAAAATACACAAATTCTGCAAAAACAAATTTTATCATTTACGTCATCGTAACGACATCAACGTGACTTTGTGTTCGGTTTGATAGACCTGGATCGAATTTGGCAGGGCTGCCTTTCAGTACCCAATTCAAATTACTGTGTAAGACAAAATGAGCTCCAGCCATCCATTGGGCCCGAAACCCCTTAATTGTGGTAGTGTAGCTTTCATTTCCCTCTAGAACCCGCGCAACGCCAGATAATTTAGCTTATCATATATAAATTATCCATCAACTTGTACAATTTAGACGTATATTACATCTGCAGAACACCACGCATATTCGTACAAACCAACATATAAGAATAGGGCTCGCCACCCTATCTCTGCCAACTGAGAGTAGTCAGAGAAAGCCAGTAACGCCTCAAATTTCAAGGCAATGCTTTTTACAGGAGTATAACTTCTGCAAAGCTAAAATAACACTTTTAAATTCGACAGTTCAACCATCGATATTATTTGCGGTTGGAGTTGGTGTGAATATAAATATATGCTTACATATTGCGCAAAAGTATTCAGCAAGTTTGGAAACAGCGATTTTCATATGGTTCTTCCAAAAAAGTCGCTGGCTCGGAATTGAAGACAAAAATATAGGCCTACAGGAAAAATTTGCCCGTTTTCCTCGTAAAGGTTTTTTCTAAGTCCCTTGGCCAACTGTTGGGCTTACAGGAAGTTCGTTACCGACACTGAGCGTATCTCTACTAAAGAGTCTTAAAACGGATGGTTATATACCAACATTACAGGCAAAATAATAAACATTGAATTACTGCCTGTGGAAAGAGGGGCCACTGCTGAGTTTCATGGGGAACATTTAAAGGTGGACAGCGTGCAACCAGGGAAACTGCAAACATTTGAAAACATACACGTAGAGCCAAATTAATATTTAGTGGCACCAACTAAATCTTTGTTTGGGACAACCAATTAAGAACAACAAAATAATTTGATTCCAACAACAAAACATTTCACTTCCCTTATAAAAACAAGTAATTTGCTTTTTCCGAACAAAATTTCTTTGTATAAAACACTGAAAAAAAGTTTGTTGAATCATCAATCACTCAACATACGGTTTCAAGGGTTTTCCTTACTATTGTAATAACATCGTTTAGCTGCAATGTAAAGATCACAAGCCTTAATTTTTAACGACTTAAGGTAAAAATTCATGTACATTTATGTTTATATTTTAATAGTATATTTTATATATTTTTGTATATATTTAAATTTATCACTTATTGGTTTACATAAAATGTTTATATTATACATATATTTCAGTGACGAACTTGCAAATGTTGGTTGTCTGTTAATCAGGAACATCCTGTGTTCTAGTAACAGTTTTTTTTAAGAAACGTCACTAGGCTATTTGTACTTTTAACAAACTAGTATTATTACTTTATTGTTACTTCGCTGTTACCATGAAAAACTTTTAACATAGCAAAGAAGTCATCGTTTTTCCGTCCATCGTGTTGGCATCGCACCATTTAATTGACCAGAATGCAGCGCAGTGCCCGTGCATGGACGCGAGGAGTCGGCTTCCTTGACCGTAGTCGCCGAGCTGCCTCGTGAACACGAAATCCTGATTCGAATTCTTGCAAAGTCATCGACGTGGCTCATTTGAAGAATTAACTTAATACGTAAGCTGTTACGTGATTAGCCTCTTGGAAAACGGTGACCGTGAAAACCGGGATATTCCAAAGGAATTATTAATGATATCACTTTAAAGGACTTCGTGTATTACATGAATATAAAAGTGGTGTACTTTTAACATAAAAATGAATGAAATTACTAATAACTGCAAATCGATGACAAAATTTGAAATTCGTATTATTTAAGTGTCGATACAATTTTTGTTTTAATTATTGCAGTTAAAGTATTATCAACTGCCATGTTTATAAATAAACTCCTTTTCTTATTTCTCTGGACTAACGGACATTCTCTCGTGAACAAATGGTTCTGGGTGCGGCTAGTTTTATGGCAGTGAGTATATTTAGGTATTTTGTCTTTATCTTGTCTGACAGATATAAGAAACCCTGAAAGTAATAAAAATGCAGTATAACGTTTTTTCTTTAAATAACATACTGTTGTTCTACAACAAATTATAAGTGAACTTGGCGATTTAGAAGATATGTGTTAATAAGGATTGTGGGCATGTTATGAGAATTCATTTCACTATTATTTTATTTAAAAAGGAACCGTTCAAGTTGTCACGAAAATTGTATACGACTGTTACATTAAATGACTTCATTGGGCATAAATGTTATAAAGGCTACGAGCATTGTCTGAAAAATCAGCTGTTGCATCTTAATAATGGTCACGAAAATCCGCACCCTTTCTGCAGTCCTGTATTTACCTTTACTGTATTTTATTATAAAAATTTCTAGAGCTTTAGAATATCTTGTGAAGATTTAACTCCTGGAAGATGGTATTAGGTGTAGGATTGAATTAAAGACGCAAAAAGTACATTGAAGAGCCAAAAAAAACTGGTATAGGAGTGCGTATGCAAATGACAGAGGTATGGAACCAATCAGAGTAACGCGATGCGGCCGGCAGCACCTATACAAGAAAACAAGATTCTGTAAATGTTGCTAGATTGGTTACTGCTGCTACAATGGCAGGTTATCAAGATTTAAGTGAGTTTGAACGTGGTGTTATAGTCTGCGCACGAGAGATGGGACATAGCATCTCCGAGGTAGCGATAAAATTAGGATTTTTGCGTACGACCATTTCACGAGTGTACCGCGAATAATGGGAATCCTAAAAAACATCAAATGCTCGACATCGCTGTGGGTGAACGAACGGGTCAAACGACGACTGACGAGAATCATTAAACGTGACAGACGTGCAACCCTTTCTCAAATTGGCGCAGATTTCAATGCCTCCTGCATACCGTCAGACATTAGTCGAGTCCATGCCACGTCGTCTTGCGGCACTTCTGCGTGCTCACGGGGGCCCTACACGATGTTAGGCAGGTGTACCAGTTTTTTTGGCTCTTCAGTGTAAGTTATCCCAGTAATATTATTCTAGGTAACGCCTATAGTGCAGTTGATTTCAACACTACCAGATGGGCAAGGGGCTCTTTGTTCGAATTCTGGTCCAGGTACAGATGCGTGATGTGTATCATTCTTAATTGTAGGTTTTGGTTTTGTTGGTAAGCCTCTCCCCCTCAAACTCCGATTAGCACCGCGGAATAAACTGAAAAATAAAATAACGGGGGACTACCTGATATAAAAGGTAATATAGCTATACTGCGCAACGTTTGGCTATCAACATGAGAAATGTGTATTCTGACGTTGGTAATAATATAGAAACTTGGTGGGTAAACACACGACTACAAGGAGGAGCTCTCTGAGTTCTCAAGTTACTTTCAAGTTAAAACGCTCTCGTATGCGTATTGGTCAAGATGGAAACTGCGGCAAAGTCAGTTGTCAGCCGAAAAATGGTAAACAAGCTCTCAACCATACTCCAGACGTTTCAGTAGTGCCCACATTGATTCCCACCACAAAACCACTAATAATTCAGTGGATTGGTCAGGTCAGATTAAAACACAGTGTTGCCAAAATCAAGTCACATCTTGCACATTTAGAAAGATACAAAGGAATTTTGATCATCGCACAGTATTCTGAGATAATATAGGTTTTAAGGAATAAAGAAAGGTCTGTCACTTTTGCGGCTGATTTTTATATGAGCATGTTGTCATTTTTAGCCTAATTTCCTAAGAAAAGATAGTCTTTTGAGATCACCTTTCTGCTTTGTTTGTCTCTCCATGTAAGAATATGAATCCTACACCGAATTTTACCAAATACGGTAGAATACACATAAAATATATATATATTATTTGTGTATAGTATACATTAATATACTTTACCTTATTATTGTACATATACTATTCATTTATATGCATTGTACTAATTTGGTACAATAAGGACACCAGACTACACAATTTCCGAAAATACGGAATGTTTGCTTTCAAAATTACGACCGTTAAAAGTTTTGGTACTATGTTGTATCTTAGGAACTACCTTAACGGTCTGAACCAGATTTGGTACGGTGACAATTTGCAACGTTAGCTTTGCATTCAGTTACCTGTATTTTTATTATTCGGACAATATATAAGGTAGTTCCACCTCAAAAATAAATAGGTATAGTCATTTCTCAAAAACCACTCAACTAATTTGGCGGATAAGTAGTGTTGTTAATTTAAACTAAATTTTTAAATTTTCTTTACACCTGATGGTTATTTTAAAAATAGCAGACACAAATATAATATCTTATAATACCGTTTACGTAGGACTTCCCAGGGAATTTTGGGGACTTGGAATTCTTGGGATTTGGTGCAAACATATTTTTGGTAGCTCCATTGGACATAGCATTATGTTCTTTGAATATTACTCACGGCTTTATTCTGCATTACTGGTAGAAAATATGTTTGAACACAGGTTTACCGCTTGATGTAAAGCTAATAAATATTGATGTTTGGTAAGAGAATAAACTATTATACCCAAATTAAACTATCAAAAATAATTATTGGCTATTCGCGGTAAATAGAGCACTTTCGGAAGCCCTGCTTATGATATAATTGTACGCACTTAAGTGTTCTTCCATTATATGTAACATTAACACTACCGAGGGCCTTATCACTTTATTANTGTTCTTTGAATATTACTCACGGCTTTATTCTGCATTACTGGTAGAAAATATGTTTGAACACAGGTTTACCGCTTGATGTAAAGCTAATAAATATTGATGTTTGGTAAGAGAATAAACTATTATACCCAAATTAAACTATCAAAAATAATTATTGGCTATTCGCGGTAAATAGAGCACTTTCGGAAGCCCTGCTTATGATATAATTGTACGCACTTAGTGTGTTCTTCCATTATATGTAACATTAACACTACCGAGGGCCTTATCACTTTATTCATATATCGGTCAAGCGAAACTGTTAAATTGTTAGGAATGTAACTATTTTACAAATTAGACTATTCATAAACTTTGTTCAATAAAAAAACACAAATCAAAAGAAATATTTTTAGTATTATTTCCCCGCTATCGTTACCAACTTTACTGGAAACCTACCAGTCTGTGTGACTTACGGTATATGCAGGTGGGCCACTGACATTTTTAAAGGTTGATTCCAAAATTGCTTAAATAGCCGTGATCAGTCTATTTATAGTTTTACAATGCTAATAAATCGTTAGTAAAATTTTAATTAAATCCCAATTTTTTTTCCGCTGTTATTCATTTAAGAGAATGTTGTAAAAAGACACAATTCTCCGCAATAATTTAAGTATANTGTTCAATAAAAAAACACAAATCAAAAGAAATATTTTTAGTATTATTTCCCCGCTATCGTTACCAACTTTACTGGAAACCTACCAGTCTGTGTGACTTACGGTATATGCAGGTGGGCCACTGACATTTTTAAAGGTTGATTCCAAAATTGCTTAAATAGCCGTGATCAGTCTATTTATAGTTTTACAATGCTAATAAATCGTTAGTAAAATTTTAATTAAATCCCAATTTTTTTTTCCGCTGTTATTCATTTAAGAGAATGTTGTAAAAAGACACAATTCTCCGCAATAATTTAAGTATATTTAACTGGCACGACCACTGAATACTTGACGACTTGTAAAATATCCTTACTCAACGGCAGCGATAAGAAAGTTTCCACGAAACCATTCAAATACTGTATTATCACAAGACCTAGTTGTTAAGAGCCACCAACCCTCTCTCCGTTCAACCAATTTCTCCCAACTTGTTAAACTAACAATAACTACTGGATTAGAACATAAATTATTGCTGATTATCTTTCTTTCGCTATTATATTGTAAAGCCATACTTGAAAAGATAAAGTTCCTACATCGTATCTCGATAACTACTTTACATACTCCACCCTAAACAGATTACTTTGATTGTGCACACATTAATTTTAAACATTGATTCATAATTTAATGTTGATATACTTAATCTATTGCGGTGTTAATACACTTTTCAATCGAAACCGGTAAGCTCGTTGTGCATATCGCAAGTATTAAATACGTAAGACCACAACTTGTTTTTTTTTCACGTTAATCAAACTGCCGTTAAATCCGGAAATGCTATAGTAGGACCTCCTAAGCAGATATGATTTTATATTAGATGGTTATTTAAAGATGGTTGCCATATAAATTTTGTTATTAATATGCCATATCTGCTGTGCATTTAAACTTATTGCAACCAAATTTTGTTTGATGGCAGTACCTAGGTGAGCACTAAATTAATTAATTTGTTGTATTATCTACAATTTTTGTAAAATAGCGTTATATGAAGTGTACATAATGTTAATATATTTCACAAACTATTAAAACGAATCCAAACAAAACAGCTATTGCAGCAGAATTATTAACGTAACTTTTTTTAAATTACAACATTTTAGAAATTGTTGCCTTACTACAATTTGTGAAAAATATGTATGTTTGGAACGATTTTTATTTTAACCCAACTTATCAAGATCGAATTTATAATCGTGTGCACTAAATACGCTATTTGATAAAATTTTTAGTATTCAGTTTTAAAAAATATTATCTGAAATTTAAACATAAATGCTACATCTCAGTAAGTTTTCATAAATATCCCCACCAAATTTTGCATGCAGACTGTATTATGGGAGGCCACCTAAAAGTTTTGTGAAGTAGTATTCCATTGTCAAGGTGGTGGTATTATTATTTAAATGTTATATTCCAAGTCTCTGATGCTATTTAAACGATTTAATTCAAACTTGGTATGCTGGAGTACCATGTGCTCGGCGTGGATTCGCCAAATAATGCCATCAATATTGCGATTTTGGAAAGACATTACCACCAAAAATATGTTGCTGTATATAAACAACAGATATCATGCAATGCTAGATGAATCATCAATGATGGTGGAAAATTCCTTCTGTTCAATTTTACTCTCTCGTAAGCCCATCATTTTGAACATTTCATTAGAGTTACTTTAATTTATGAGCAGAAGAAAGAACTATTAGTTATTTCAGTAACTTCGTGTTTTTTATTGCAAACGATAATTTAACTGAGAGGGGTGAGATATGTGACATATGCGTTCTCCTTTCTTTCAGACTCACCTTTCCCCGTTTTTCCGTTTTTCCTCTCTCAAACGCAACTATTATTCATTCTCTGTCAACCGTCACAAATAAGAGTATTTACAGAATATTGCTAGATTAAAATCTCATAAATCCAGCACTTACAGCAAGCGACGTGTTTGGTTTATTTATTTTTGTTTTATATAAATATATTTTCTTGTTCAAAATGAGATAACGTAATTTACATTGCGGCGAATTTTATTTTATGAAATATCTGGTTGTCATACACAAAACATACTTGGAAGTGTTGAAAACATCGTGAAGTACTTAATGATACTCTAAATGCAGATTCACTTATCGTGACAAAATACGTGGTCAGAATAGATAGACAAGGAAGGTCTGCACACGGAAATTTATGACTCGTTAAATCATTGGTTATAGTGATGAGGGTCTTTTTATATGTAGCCTAGTTTGATTGACAATCGAAAGGTCGATATGGATTTTTAGGCGACACGGCAAACATAAACCAACAGTTCAACAATATATACTCAACCCAGAATCTTCGTTTTAGGTTTTGTTTTAGCTGAGCTTAACAACCCATAAATATTGAAGAAGTAATGCGTTTGGCAGTCACCAAAACGGTACATATTTTGAATTAAAAAGCATTGTAGAGATTTAAATAAGATCACAAAATAATATGTGCAGATTTGAGTAAAACGATAATCTGCGCAGGTGAAGTCGTTCCGGACGTTATTTTAGTAAAATGAGGTTCTGGGTTCGAATCCAGGTTAGACATAATCACTTATACATGTTTTTTTTTTTTTTTTAAGATAAGAGTTAAGTCGCTTGGGTAGGGCCTCCACTCCCACTCTTTCAGAACAGTTACTCCCTCCGAAAGACGGCAGTTAGTGAACGACTACTTAAAGCAGGAATTTGATATGGCTGGTTACAACCGTGCGTCAAAATGTCACAGAAATGTCGAGGCCAATATTCAGGGCGTGACGATTGCAGTACTCCATCATTTTCTTGGTTATAAACAAGCTCATTATACAACCGACACAACCTTAGTTACGATATGCCTCCCAGAAAAGCATTACGCAAATTAAGATTTTTCATTGTCTTCCTGACATTTGCACTTATACACCTCTGCTTGATGTGCTGTTAGAGAACAGTGCTGGGAATCCCCACGGCTGAGCTGGGCTGTTTATAAGAGCGCCCGCCAACAAAGGATATATATTCATTCATTTTCGCGCCAACACTCTTCAAACTGAAAAAAATACGTCAGATCATATTTCCAACTGTAAATATTTCGTTCCGCAGCTTCTCTTTAATAACACTCCAAAATCCGAATTTCATTGTTTTCGGAGCACACAAAACACAAAGTAAAAATTGAAATTAAAAATTGAAACAAAGAAAGCTTGATAGTATTGTGTTTATTAATTTTTGAATTTGCTTATAGTTTTTTTGTTAGAATTTCGGGGCAGAGACAACATAAAAATATTCTAAAACTTCCTTAAATTCAAAACTTGGAGAAAACGTACGAAAAAATTACTCTTGTTGATTGCATGGCTATATTGAAGGATTCTCTCATGATTTAAGTGAGTTGGCTGCTATTCTAAGAAGGCAAACGGCTATTATTGTAGTCAGTATTTATTCTGTAGAAAAGATCAATTATGCAGTAGCAATATTTTTGACTCCTGAATTACAGTGAGAAGCACTGCACGTGCGCAAACTACAAAATAAACATTTTATTGGTAAATATACATTTTATTACTGATTGTTAAGCACAAGGCCTCCATAATTATTAGAGAAGCTGCTTACATTTCAGGACTTTTATTTATGCCTGACAGTTCACCCTAAAGGACACGGGTTGTGAAAAGGCAATATACTGATTTCGTCTTCTGCGTTTGTCCTCAACATTGGCAAAATAATTGTAATGGGAACTTTCAAAATCGTGTAATCAAATATCGACTTGCTATTTGTAATGTTCGGTTTCACAGTAAACCAGCGTTTTTACGAAAATAAAACATATTGCGCTTAACTAGACTGTATTGCAGTTGTATTTCAATTCTGGCAGAAGAATTGTTCTAACATCAGAAACAATGTTGTAACCTTAGTCAAGACCAATATGGTTTCGGCAGTTACTGATGGGAGGCCAGTGTTTCACTCCTGCAACTGGAATATGATTACTGCGTAGCGCACTCGACCCCATATTCCTCAAATAGAAAGACGGTCCACTCTTATATTTTACATGCCAGCAGCGGTCAGGGATATGTAGCGGGCAGCGAGGAAACATATCTGATAGTTTAAATATTCGTTTGCTAATAAAAATATTCTTTGAAATTTAAAACACTTTACTTTGCGAAACCTCGCGCTTACCCTTTTCGCGCAGTTGGAAAATGCAGTTAATGAATTTACTTTCGACTTACAGTTACTGCCATATTGTTTCTTATGAAGCGAGCTACAGTGGAAATGCAAAAGTTAGGTCAAGTACCATTAATTTTGATTTCAAAATTTCTATAATTGGGTTGTATGCAAATTCCCTCCAAGGATACATATGTCGGTACATAGTCTCACCTGCGACGTCATTCTGTATGTAAAAGCGCTGTCCCAATCCCCTGCACAGTACATACGGGTGACCCCATGAAAAGTTCACGAAGCTGCTAACTGGTTGTGTGCGTTTACGTATTTGCATGTGCCACTATGTTTATTTTTTATTTTCGTGTTTTAAACCTTTTTGCGTAGTTTAAAAACAATTAACACTTTGAAAACTAAATAAATTCTCACGAAAATGTTGTTTAATTTTAAATAAACAGTTTCAGGTCACCAATGTAACGTTGTGAATTTGTGCAATATATAAAATTATAATGATTTGTTTATTTGTGTAATTTAAAAACGTAATTTTAATTCCTTTATGTCATTTTTGATTGGCACAGTAATTATGTGATTTATAATGTAAATTAACTGTGCACATAATTTTAGGATTTTTTTGTGATCATGTTTATGTCTTTCCAGTCGGTAACTTTTCTTTTGTTCAGCCCATTCAGACCCAGTGCACACAATTGTGTACGTTACTAATGTGTAGGTAATTTTCGGTTCGCACTGTACTCTACTTAACTCAATGACCAATTACCTTCGTGTGTGTAAATGATTCCCAAACCGTCTTACTGGTCTATGTCATAACTGGTTCATATAACTGCAGCCGAACATGTAGCCTACAGCTCATTGGCTGCAACAACGAAGCAAGTGGTGTGTCGACTTAAGTAAAGCACGCATCATAAATGTTTTTGTTTGCGACGCTTGAAAACGTAAATTAAAATGGGCCTGAGCCGTTGTTCAGCCTGTACCACAGCAGTTAACTGACGTGATAAGTAATGTTTGCCTCTAGCACACTCATGATTGGCTTATTTACAAAGGCGTTTAAGTTAAGTCTTTTTTAATAGGATTTAGCCATCTTTGTTTCCAACGGCAGGACGCTGGCGTGCGTAGGTTTAGCCTGACGGCGTCTTAATTATTCTCAGGTAGTTTCCCGGGTTCGCACCTGTAAATAGGCTGTCTCGATGCAGACGAAGATGCGTGGGCCAAACCAGTGAGAAGCAGGCCTGTGCGGCCGCTGCCCCTCGTAATTTTACAGGTTTAGGATGTCGAACTACCGCGTTGGGTTAAAATGCTTGAATTGTAATCGCACTATAGGCCTGAGAGCCTTATTAAGGGAAGACCTCAAGACGATGTTCTGCAACACTCAGGTGAATGCTCCTGCCTACGACCAGTTCAACAAGACCTTCCAGACCTTCTAGATTTCGACATACAATTTTAATGAAGCAGAGACGCCATTTAATTTTAAATTTTGGTTACGATATGTAGTATTTAAACCGGAACTGACCCGTATTAGGTCATAAGCACGAACACACTGGCATAATGTTTTCTAGAAAAACGTTTTTTCTCTACATTACTTTTCACAATTTGGCAGCGACAAAGTGGGTAGATCTACATCTTACATAACTTATCTTTACTAATTAGATTTTACATGACACTAATCTCCTCTGTCTCCTGTGAAAAGATTGCGTAAATAGTTATGTTAGTTCACGATAAAGTGAGCACTTTTGAAATCAACGTTTGAAAAATGTCACTGCCTCTACCTGCATACATTTTAATGGGTACACTGAGTGGCATGCGCCCTATAAAGTTGGTAATGATGGAGGGAAGGTGTTTCCATATATAAACGTTGAATTAAAAATTTTAGGCAAAACATTTTTGTAAAAATTGAAATTATTTCTTTTGCTTTCTTTTTTTTATGCACCTGAGTGTAAGAATTAGTAAGTTTTTAAAATATTTACTTTTAAATTAATTTCACAGTTTCACTTGGCCGACGCATGTATAAAGTGATCAGGCCCATAGCAATGTTGACTATATAACTGGCGGAAGAATACACATTGTTCATACAAGTAGATCTCGAGCAAGGCATTCAAAAATGCTTAGTTTACCGTGAACTACCTTTAATCGTGCTTCCAATTAATAAATAATCCCTCAAGCCTCCATGCAGCACATTCTTCTGTTTTCTCGTGGTTTATGTTTTTCCGCCACAATGTGTGATGAGTCTACTATGAAAAGGCGATAACCCGCAGAGTGTATCATGGAGTAAAGTACACACATGAACTGCGCAGTGGCGAAGCTCTATGATATAACCATGCATCAAAATCTCATGGTCAACAGAGGCAGGACGTGTTTGTTTAAATTTTAACTCTTAACAGATCTGCTCTTTTATATAAATAAAACAGTTCGACCAACTTGAAGGCATCGTGGTCGCGTTAAAACTAGGTAAGATAAAGTTTACACACATCTCAAAACACTCTCATAAACCGTGATGTGACCTCAAAACTTATATACATCATTATTGACAGTGCTATTGGCCAAAAGTCAGCCCAAAATTAGATCACGCATAGTAATTACAGTGCATCTGGCATGTCCACTCGACAGTCCCAGTATTGAAATACTTTTATTCCTTTTTCTGCTTATATGTGTGATTTAATGTAAACCACTTATACTAATACACTACTTTATTTAAGCAAACATTGTACTGAACTTAACCAAAACTACGGTATTTTGACGGTTTGTCTGAGAAAAAATCGGTAAACGTTGCTGAAAAATTAGTACATTTAGGTAGCCTATATCTATCGTTTCCTCACAATTAATATAAAATCAAATGCAAGGTAATCCAGTTGAGATTTTTTTTTGTCGTCTGATGTAAAACGAGATTTAAACAAACGGAACATTATTCTTTGAAAAAGAGATTGTGACAGTTCTTTCTGACGGCAATTCTTGACCACAGTTCGAGAATTGGGGATGAGTTTTAAATACGAAAATTAGTGTATTCCTTCATTAGTTAGTGACCAGAGTTGCCATATGTACGACTGTAGTCGTATTGTCGCACGCATACGACTATTTTTATGAGTTGGGTGACATACGAATGGACAATGGGCCGTACACCGTTTTCTACTAGTTTAAAATTTTGTCACTTGTAAAAATACATATTAACATAAAATTTAATGATAGTATATTTGCAACACTAAAGAAGCCCCCAGAAACTAATAAGAATTTAACATGATAATGAAATCGAGTTCTGCGAAATACATATATTTCGAGACGAGACAATCGATTCTACATCAATAGTTGCAAAGATTACTTTGTGATATTAACAGATAGCGTTGTTGTGCAAATTTTTTTCCTTAACTTATTATGTTTTATGCCGGGACGTCGGGAACGGGGTGGCAAGGGGGATATTTGCCACTTTTTAATGGCATTTGTTTTGGGTAAAATGTGTGGATAGGAACCAACATATGTGTAAATACCGACATTATTGTTTTCAAAATTAAATTGTGGGAAGAGGCACTTTACACTTTATGGAGCACCAAGAACATTAAATCGTAAAAAGGGTTCCAACGCCTTGTTTTATGTTCGTCGTTCAAGAAATTTGGTCCAGGGAACATTTTTTTTAACTCCCAAGGAATTTGTATCACGTAGTGAAAATAATTGTGAATTTAACGACAATGCCGTTGAGGTTTTTATATTATAAACTGAGTGTGGAACGACTTTTCACTGAAATTGGCGACCATTAGCTAGCGGTTGTTGCTTATTGAGTGTCCTAGAAGCCTGACAAGTATGCGTATTATAACTGCAACTGACAATTCGGAAACGGTTTTATAGTCAAAGTAAAAGTGCCGTATCTTGAGAACCAATAAGACGTCGGGTTTCTACTTGCTTTCACGTGAGACAATTTTCATTTCGGCGTTTGAGCCCAGCTCGTGAGTCGTAGTATAGTCATTTCATGGTTAGTTCCAATTTTTCTGAAGACCTGCTAAAGTTCTACTTTCAGGATATTACTCCGCCTCATGCTAACAAAGCTTAAGGTAAAGGTCAAGTGGGAGGTAGTGTGATTCTCTGTCGCCCAGAGCGCAATGCCAAATTATTTGTAAATACTTTCAAACCATCCGCTAGATGGCACCACAGTCGTATTCACCCCACCCCCTCCCAAATGTCCCTCTTTGCCAGACAGCTTGTAATCCATTCTCAGAACCAAGGAGTTTCAGTGAGCAGGCCAGGTCATCCGACCGCCTCTCTAATGACCTCTCGCCATTAGCAGATTTATCTCTGCGATAACAACAATGTTTTGAGAGCTACCAGCAAGACTGCTAGCAAAGGGAGGTTGGCCCTCGCCAGTCGAGACAGCAGCTAATGGTAAAACTTGTATCTAATACTCGTTTGCACTTTGGTACAGCTACTGTTTTGCAATATTTATCAAACATATTCTTTCTTTGATATATTTATATTACTGTCACAAAAGAGATTTACATAAAAATAAAATTTTCATTAGCTTATGCAAGAAAAAGTTAGATGAACATCGCGTTTCATGCGCATGGAATCATTCCGCAGAATATCCTCCAGGAATAAGCTGAAGATAACTGATAAATATTAGTCAGGCCTAATAAAACAAATATACTCAAACTAAACATGGGCCCAATTTTTTTAAACTATCGCAATAAATCCTTTAGCCGATTGTTCCGATACTTCCATTCCGGTAACGAGTGTTGCGATTCCAAAATATACATTTTTGAGACTACTAGTAACTATCGAAATAAAATGTATAGAATTTTTGAAGAACCTATTTTACAACTTGGCATCGTTGCATTACGTGTGTCGCCACTGAAGCTGAACCAATCACGTTAAATCTGTTGTACTAGAAAAATGTGCTTAAAAATACATTAATATATATTTTATTTATTTGTAGATAATCCGGGATAAGTAATTGCAACTCCTTAAAAAAATAAACTATCTACAGTGATGAAAAAACTATTAACTGATATATTATAAATAATGAATTCCGACATTGGTAATCCACAGGAACAACTTATTTTTCATGCAGATTTGTTTTTTCCCTAAAAGAACTTATATTGATGTAACTACGCTAATATTTGCCAATACAATAACTTAGCCCATAAAAGAACACGTTAAAGAGTTATCTCATATTGCCACTAGATAAAGGTTTTGTATTAATTAACAATGTATTTAAGAAATTTTCATATTTAATAACTGTATCGTAACTTTATTCACGAAATAACAGTAAAACGCTGTACCATACTGTAACAAATGATAAAATGCAAATTAAAAAGCAACTCTATAATAAATTATATTTTTAGGGTGTAAATATACCATTACAAAAGTTTTGCTAACATTCCGGCTATGGATGTAAACTATAAAATATTTTTCATTAATGTTTGCAATGTGTAAAACAAATTTATTACTTTTTTATTCACAGTATTAACTACGTTTCACAACTACAGCTTTTCTTGCAAAATTGATTTCGTTATCCATTTTATGTTTCAACAGTTTCGTATAGTATTTAACATAATATTCTTAGTAATTCTATCAGTTTTCACCTACCAACTTATCTTTGTTTACATGATATTTTCATAGATATGTAAACGCCTTCATAATTTTATATTTCATAACAATTTTACATTCCTTTGTTAATTATATTTATATTAAACCCCACGCGAGTATATTTTCAAGTTTCCTACATCATACAAAGGATTACAGACAAATCGGTAGAGGAATGGCGATTCCGGCAGCTACCTAGCTGTCGGATTAATTTTGACACTTCATGAACCGATTCCGGTATACAATTCTGCTATCGAGTATTAAAAAATTGGCTCTAGGCATTCCGATAGTGGAATGGCGTCTTTCCTCCAGAGGAATAATTCCGATAGTTTCAATAATTGGGCCCCAGGTTGAGTTAAACCGCGGCCCGAAACTAGCAATAAATGACACATGGGCGGCCCCAAGGCTCGGAGGAGCGCTGCGTCGCAGTGACATCACGTGCCACTAGGGTTCCCAACCCTCCCGGAATGCCCGGGAGACTCCGGGAATAATGTTCAACCTCCCGAGCTTCCGGGATGCAATAACTTCTCCGGATTTTCTAAAATAATATTGTCATTAACAAAATATATAAATCGAACCGAAATTGAAACACATCGAATGCATAAGCGCTGCTGTGCCGCCGCCGCCGTCACGTTTGGCGTGTCGCATCGCGCGCGGCCTCCCACCTCGTGCCTACCGGCCTACCCCCCGCACCGCGTGCTACGTGCCATTCCTTTGTTTTGTTCAATCAGTCTAAAGAGATATTCATGTAGTAATGTGCGTATTGCGTTAACAGATTTTACTGCGGCAAGCGGCGAGTGGCATAATAATTCAAATAATCATTAGGTACCCAGTACCTTACTTCATAAAATGTCTCATGATACGTAGTGAGGGGGGGGGGTGGGGGGAGGTGAAAGTAGTTGTACAAAGAAAAAAAAGTACTATTGTTCTTTCAATGACCAGTGGTTAAAACAAAATACGTGGTTATTGAAAAAAGACGAGTTCACAGCAAAGTGTAACATATGTCTGCATTTATTTTCGGTCAAGTTTGGCGGTTTCGGGGCAGTGAAACATCATGCAGCATCTTCTAAACATCAGACATTTATCAAGACTGCCGAAGGAAGTCGAGGTATCACGTCTTTTTTTCCATCTAAAAACAGTAAAGAAGAGGACTTAATTATTGCTGTTGAAGTTACTTCAACTTTTCATGGTATCAAACATCACCATAGTTACAATAGCCAGGATTGTGGACACAAATTAAACGCTGCCATGTTTTCTGATTCATCGATTGCGAAGAAAGTATCATGCGGCAGAACAAAAGCGAGCAGTATTGCTGAAAATGTTTTAGGGCCGGCAAGTCAAGAAAGCTTACTTAATAATCTAAAAACAAGTCAATATTTTTCAGTAGCGAGTGATTCATCAAATAGAGGAAATTTAAAAATGTATCCATTATTAATTAAGTATTTTTCGCTGGACAGTGGCATTCAAACCGGATTATTAGACTTTTACGAAGATTTCCAAGAAGACAGCAAAGCAATAAAAGACCAAATAATAAATATTTTAACTAAAAACAGTTTAGAAGCAAGTCAAATCTCAGTATATTCTGCCGGCAATGCTGCTGTCAATTATGGAATATATGTTTACGTTTATCAAAAGCTTAAAACTTTAAACACAAATATATTTAAAGCGAATTGCAAGTGTCATATTCTACACAACTGCGTTAAAATATCTTCAAAATCCCTGTCAGTTGATGTTGAATTAATTATTTTGAAAGTTTACAGTGAATTTTCTGCTTTTGCCAAAAGAAGAAATGAATTGATGTTAAGTTGCTCTGATGCTGAAATTGAGTTCAGAGAAATATTAAGACATGTGCCAACTCGTTGGTTATCGTTACTTCCTGCCATAGACAGAATTATATAGCTGTGACCAGCTTTAATACGCTATTTCAAGTCGCTAGGTGAAGATAATTGCTCGGCATTTATATGGCAAAATATTTGTGCCAGTGATTCAGAAATAAATACAGTATTATGTGTTCTATATTTTATGCAAAATATAATGCAAATCTTTCAGAATGCCATTAAATTACTGGAAGCCGACAGAGTAACAAGCACTGAAATTTATGACATTATGATTGATTTGAAAACCAAGCTACAAAACAGATAGACCGATAAATTTTATGGTAAATCTGCCATGGATTTATTAAAGCAGTTCGATGATCCTCAAAAAACAAAATTTAAAACTGAAGTCAATAAGTTTTTCACGTGTTGTTTAAATTATTTACAAAAATGGTATAACTTTGAAGACCCGGAATACCAAGCAATGAAAATTTTATCACTGAAAGAACCGATTACATGGGAAGGGATTATCAGACTGCAAGAACTTTTAAAAATTGATTTAGATACTGACAAACTATACGATGAAGTTGGAATTCTCCGAGAAATGCAACCACATCTCATTGAAGAGAATGGAGTTGGTTTACGCTGGGTTGACTTCTTTGCGAAATCAAATGAAAGAAATTCCTGTCCAGAATTGAAGAAGCTTGTTACCTTTGTTCTTTCCATTCCTGTCTCTAATGCTTCTTGTGAACGCGTATTCAGTATGATGGAACAAGTGTGGGGCAAGGAAAGAAACAGAATGAACATATCTTTAGTAAAAGCTAAGTTACAAATATTATAAAATTTTAATTTTTCTTGTAAAACTTTTTATGATTAT
>NQII01002118.1:3032-30155 GCA_002778355.1 Clitarchus hookeri | reverse complement strand
TTAGTCAACAGGTGTAATATGTATTGTAAATTGTTTTCATAAACTTAACTTTTAGCACACCTATAATATGTTATGCGAATATTTTCTCATATAAAAGCATAGAAAAAAAACTGCTAATTTGATTAGATGAAGGGTNTAGCACACCTATAATATGTTATGCGAATATTTTCTCATATACAAGCATAGAAAAAAACTGCTAATTTGATTAGATGAAGGGTTTTTTTTTTTAATAAAACTAACTTTGTAATTCATTCAGAGAAGAAAAACGCACATTCTTAAGTAAAAATGGAAATTTTAGTTTTTAATTAATTAATTTAACCATTAAAGAAATTTACTACTCTAACATATTTTACACTGAAAAAATATAAACACTTATCTTTCGTATGAAACTCAAGCCATATTTTTCTAACGATTTTGGAAATCTGTACAGTACTTTTTAAAGTGTTCTGCATTTACTATGTTGATGGTTGCATCACTATAAGGAGATCCACTTTACTTCTACTATAAACGAAGTCTAGAAAATAACACCAAATGGACATCGCACCACATTCCTACGCACTCATTTTAATAACATTTTACATGAGAACTATTTCTTACTAGGCATTACCTACAGTCATATTTTCTCTCTGTTTTCATTAATATAAATAATTAATGAAATTTTGTAACTTACAGATAAAATATAAGTAAAATTTCAATTTAACCAAAAATAAGCTACTTTTACGTAAATAGTCGTAAAACACTTGTGAAATATCACATATTTAGGAAACAATCAAACACGTCATAAATGGCGTGATTATTTCAATGCTTGGTTCAAATGTATGTAGATACTGCGAATAAACTTTAATAAATACTGCCATGAAAATAAAACAAATCGCAGACGAATAATGTTAAGAGACATGAGTGAGGGTGGGAAGGGCCCCTTTCCCCCTCCCGACTCTTAACATTAACATAACATGAAAGCGTATACTTACAAACAAAGAAAACAAGTGGGAAAAGTAATTTTGAGTGTTTGAAATGTAATTTTTATTTAAAAGCCATGGCTTATTCGGGAACAGATACATAAAATATTTTCCATGGTGACGTAGAATTATATAGTAGTGCCCATAAGGGAAGCCCATGACGCAAACTGAATCATATAACTTTTAAGAGTCGTTCAGAACCTGAGAAGGGGGGGGGGGAATTGAAATGTTGTTTGAAGAAAAAAAAACGTTTTTACTGGTAGCAAAGAGTAGGATGGAAAGAACAAGTAAGAAATTGTCAAAGAACGGCAACTAGAGTTTTCACTATCGAAATCTTATAGCAGTTCGTAGAAAAACGAATAATCATATACTGTTTAATACTATTTCAGGTTTTGATGGAGGAGAGGCAATTTTGATGTAAATAAGGAGAAACAATTTTATAACTGCATATTTTCTGGATAATGAAATTCCTTTTGTTCTAGAAATTTTTCGTTACCCAAGCAGAACAATCAACTACAGCGTTTGGAGATCACTGAACACTGAGTTCAGATTTCCTTAAGCCTAATGTTCTCTTCGTGCAGCCTTTAAGGCATTTAAATGAAATTATGTGAAATTCTAACTAAATGGGTATCATATTTGTTAGAATTAATACGTAACCCCTTCGGGACGAAAATTAATTTTCATCCATTTCTGAACTTAGCAATATGTTGGAAAACAGTGATATTCGAAATAAACTTTCCTTCTGGGAAAGAAAGCCAGATTAAAAATTAATTTTGCTCTGTGGTTTTCATAAACGAGTGATACATCAACTTTGGAGAAATTCATTCTCACTACCAACATAGTAACGAAGTAACATACAAATTTTCTTCCAAACTCAAGAGTTTCGCCAGAGGTTGCATTTTTTTGATGTCGATGCTACTTCATTTGTACGATGGCAGTGAGAATGGCTTTCTTACATAGGTGAGATATCACTATTTTTCAAAATTACTAAGCAAAATTGATCTCATTTATGTTTTCCTTTTCCACAGAAGATGCTCTTAAACATCATTGCTTTCGAATATTTTCCCAATCTTAGAAATTAATTTTTGTAAACAGGCTGAAGCTGAAATGGACTATCTCGTATTCGGAAAGACAAAATACCTGCGTCCATTGAAATTTGCACAATTCCTTACAAATGCCTTAAAGGTAGCACGCAAGGGACGTTCAGCTTAGAAAAACTGGACTGAAGTGCCCAATGATATGTGAATCTTTAAGTGGATATCATTTACTTGTCTGTGGAATCATCTCAAAATATAAATCCAAAAAATTAAACAGTGTATCGAAACAATATTTGGTCATATATTTTCCACAAAAGTTTTGTAACCTTTTTATTAGGCCTCATTAATACAAGTAGTTATAAAATATATTTTCAGTATCAGGGGCTGGGGGCTGCGGAGCCGTGGCGCCACGGCGGCCATCTTGGATGACATCACGAGGCAATCTCCTACTCTATCATTCATCGCCAGCAGCGCCCATGTTGGATTTCCCCAATGGGAAATAGCCAATGGCAGCCACCTTGGATGCCACCCAATTCATGCTCTTGCATTGCGTGTGGGGTTTTTTCTCAGAGTCCTCCCCTTCTCCTTTATTTTCTCACACACACTCATTCCTTCCCATCGGAAGTCCCCACTTCACGGTAATGCATTCTATAATGGGGAATTTCTGAGTGATGTCTACCTGATATCCCCAATTCACACGCTTGCGTTCCAAGTGTGGGGTTTTCTCAGAGTCCTCCAGATTTCATTTACTTTATCATGCTCTCTTTTCATAATATAGGAACCACCCCCCACAACGAAAAGGGGCTGCAGGGTCAAACATGCCCTAAGCCTACTTATAAGCATAGTTGGCTGTAATTTCAGAATCGTTTAAGATATAGTCAGTAAATTCGTAAAATAGGTACCACCCCGACAACGAAAAGGACCACATGGTCAAATATGACTTAAGCACACTTATAAACATACTTGACTGTAATTTCTGAACCATTCAGGATACAGTTCATAATATAGGAATCACCCCCGACAACGAAAAGGACCACAAGGGCCAAGTATGTCTTAAGCCCACTTATAAGCATAGTTCACTGTAATTTCCAAACCATTTAAGATATAGCCACCAAATTCATAATATAGTCACCACCCTCGATAACGAAAAGGACCACGGGGAAAGTATGACCTAAGTCTATTCATAAGCATATTAGGCTGTAATGTCCGAAACATTTAAGATATAGTCACAAGATTCAAAACATAGTCATCGCCCCCGACAACGAAAAGGGCCACAGTGTCAAGTATGCCCTAAGAGTACTTATAAGCATTGTTAAGTGTAATTTCCAAACCGTTGAAGATACAACCAAATTCATAACATAGGCCTCACCCCCGACAACGAAAGTACCGCAGTGTCAAGTATGCTATAAGCCAACTAATAAGCATAGTTGGTTGTAATTTCCGAACTATTAGATATATGTTCACCATATTCATTACATAGATATCACCTATGACAACGAAAAGGACCGCTGGGTCAAGTATGTCCTAAGCCCACTTATAAGCATAGTTGCTTCTTATTTCCCTATCCTTTAAGATATAGTCACCAAATTCATAATAAAGACATCATCCCCGACGACGAAAAGGACCGCAGGTGTCAAGTACACCTGAAGTTAAATTATAAGCATTGTTGCCCACCATTTACCACCAACGGAATCTGCAGGTATCAAATACATATAATTTATATCACCTGTGATGAAGAACAGGGTGGTAGGGTCAAGTAAACTTTAAAAGATCTTATAAGCATAGTCGACTACCATTTCCCGTCCACCAAAGTCTTATAATGTTTCCTACGATTTCAAAATTTCCCAAAATAATTCTAATTATTTTTTAAGAAATATATTTTGTGCAATTTTAAAATTTGCTAAAAAAAAAAAATGGTGATTGTATTATTTTAACCAGTAGATTTTGTTCGAGATGGTGGCAAAAGGTCATGAACAAAGTCGCATGATTTCATCCAAGGTCATTTTAAGGTCAAGGTAGCATGACATCATCCAATGTAAAGGTCAAGGCCATGGTTACTTGTTGTCATGGTTGCTGTTGTGTGTGAGGCAAATTTATTTTCTCAGAGTGTTCCAATTATGGTTTTATAGGTTTTTAAGGTCAAGGTCACGGTTGCTTGTTGACATGGTTCCTGCTGTTGTGAGAGAGGTAAATTGATTTCTTAGAGTTTTCTTATGGCTGTTTTTAGAAACAAAATATACGTTTTCCCCTCTTCATCCTTAGCGTAGATGTCGTTACAAATAGTGGTCAAAGGTCAAGGTCATAAGAAATCACGGTTCCTGCTATTGCGAGTGGTGGCAAATGGGTTTTGTTAGAGTGTTTGCATGTTTTTTCTTCATCCTTTAAAATAGCAGCTGGTTGCACTCTCGCACTTTTTGATCTCTTCATGGCAGTAGGAGCCAGTGTAGCCGTCCAGAGGCAGCGGTGGCTGTTGCTCCTCCTTGCTCATTGCGAGCAGGAGCAAATGGATTTTCTCAGTGTAATCGCATGCTTTCCTTGATCTTTAAAAATACATATGTGTATATAGTATTTTAAAAGAAATAACTTTTATACATTGCCTTGTATAACTGAATTCCTCTCGTTAACAGAAGCGATTGAGTGACTTGGCTGGTCTGCCACCCTGGAGCCTGACTCGACTCTTGACTAATTTATGTACTATCCCTTCGAACTCGATGAGACCTGCACAGTACCTACGCCGTCGGTTGAACACCTGGCTACCCTACAGATTCTCGAGATGTTAGTTGATAACACAATGTCGGACAGGGTGAGTGTGTTCCACTGCTAGTGATGCGGTTTTTGAGTGTTGGCTGTAATCTGACTTGAACGGTTTCATTCCAATCGGTTCATAAGGAAATCGTTTGCTATTCTGTTGTACTGATCAGGATGGTCTGGTATTGACTAGCATCATCTAAAGCAGCGTACAACGCATGATGCTTGTGCAATTTGCGCTGGTTGGTAAATGCTTATAACTAGTTTCCTTTACATACAATTTTTTATATCTGTTTGTAGCAGTATGTAGCAGTGTCGACCTTGTCGCTCCCCCTGCTTCTCGACTCTGCCATAGTATTTTATTTTAGTCTAATAAGACATAAGTTTCTCGAAGCTCGCACATAATATGTTGGTTTGTAGTGGAATTCGTGTGCCTCTGAACTGCAGTGTAGTTCGGTCGGAGGGTGTACGTGGAGAAAATAGTTTACTGTTCTGCTGTACTACCCAAGACTACCATGTCAGTTTTAAAACGCATTGTCTTGTCTAGCAACGACTGATGTGATCTACAGTGCTCGTCGCTTGTGGAACACGTGTTGGTTGGTAGGTATATATAATTATTACCTTTTATTGTGTGCTGGCATCAGTGCTTTCTGATGGTAATTTTTTGTCTAATGTAATGTAGAGCGTTTGTTGCTCGCGCAATAAACATAGGTTGGTAGGTATTTATAACTATTTTCATTTGCATTTTTCATCTTATCATTAATATGCAACAGTGTCATCATCTCTTGGATGACCACTGGTTTAAATGCATGATGTCTAGTGGTAAGCAAAGGAACACAGCCTTTACAAGTCGTGTAATGCGTCTTCAAATTATCACTGCTGGTAAATAGTGTACTGCACTTGTAATATTGTAGAATTTTTGAAGTTGGTCCTTCTGAACATAAGTTCTTTTTTCCCATTGATGGGCATTCCAGCTTCTTAATAAAGTTCTCGTCGCAATAGCAATACTGATATCACTATCACAGACTGTGGAACTATCAGGTATTATTTTTTTATAGTAGAGGTTCGATGAC
Organism: Clitarchus hookeri; assembly: GCA_002778355.1. NCBI lineage: Eukaryota > Metazoa > Arthropoda > Insecta > Phasmatodea > Phasmatidae > Clitarchus > Clitarchus hookeri. Next base: position 24,338 of record NQII01002118.1, on the reverse strand, counting down.
ATCTTGCTCGCAGCGCACTTGCGCCTATGTTCACAATTTATTGTTTATTATTATGTGTCTTAATGTTTTAATGTATGGGACGGTTTTATATGCTGCACGAGGTTCCTGCAAACCCACGCGTTAGGATGACACTGTTTATTGTAACATTTAGCCCTCACAGTCGAACCATTAAGCTGCATTCCCCTTGTGCTGTCGGAACCGTCGAGCTGCAGCCTTCATTGGATTAGATCGAAAACTCGTGCATCTGGCAGTTTTTCAGCTTCTTGCAACGAGTATTGCATGCATAGGTGGGTGTTCTGCATGCTGAACATCGGAATTCGGTCATGTGTGTCGTCACCAGTGCTCCTAGCGGCTGCCGTCGTCATCGCAATCGATGTTGGCGTCTCCTGACAAGTGACAGGGGAAATTGATATGGCTGAATACCACAGCGACCCTAGGATACGATGTTCGTGCACTCTAGCAGTCAACTAGAGAAACGAAGATGGTAAGAGCATCTGTGTGTATTGCTCAAGCAGCCATCGGCAGGGACCTTAGCTCGAGACTTGACCCTATACAAAAATATTAATTCTCTTTCAGACTTAGAAAAATATCGTGTATTTTTTTTCCTATCGATGGAGGTGAAACTAATATTAACATGGGTTAAGATAAATTAATAATATAAAAATAATTTATACACTTTACCTTTAATTTACCGACATGAAATAATTATACATCATAATTTTAGATACATGCTCAAATTATTCTTTAATAGAGGAAAATATTTATGGTGACTTTTTTTGCAGAACAATTCCTGCTGTAAGCATTCAAGGCACACTTATTCGCATATACTGCACAGCAGTTATCACATGGGTAAGACTTGTAGATGATGGCAAATTGAAAGTTACTATCTTCATGACATTTGGCACTGGTGCGGTTATCGAATGTCTTGCCACAATACTTGCACTCGCTTCCCTATGAACGACAAACATTGCCTGTGCGATTCTTGTTATGTCTATAATGGTTATCACTGCGGTAAACACAGAATCACAGTTATCAAAGTGGAACACCTTGTATGCTGGGCTGAACATGCAATGGCCACTTTTAAGTCGGGCTGCTTTACATATTTTACTAAATGTATTTCCACAAAGGTACCATTGATACCATAATGCTTGCAGCGACTCTTCAGGGCTCCTTGCTGTTGACGATGCCGACGGTGTTATATATGGTAAGTCTTCAACCATTGATTCCGCCTTACTATTGCAGAAGAATACACGATCGTAGTAGATGAATGTAGTCGTAACGATCTGCTTTCCACCACCACGCTCGTTGAAGAAATGACAACCGTTTTTACATTCTCCACTCTTATTTTACGCTAGATTGCTGAATCGACACACAAGCAGGCAGCTCTGTAATCGCCTCGTGTGCTCGTGGCGCCATTGCGCGGGCGGACAAGTGGCTATTGCTTAACAGAGCGCTTTTTTTTTAAGGCCCGTAACACGCATGTCTCAATTCTCTAATAAGTGTATAGAAGTGTAGTTTTTCACATATCTTGTGCCAAACTTTGAAATAATGAAATTTTTTTTTAGGGAGAAATATTATTTAAATACGGCCTCCAATACATAATATAAAAATGTGTAAATGTTTTCTTTGTTTTCTTGGCCGTAGTAGACCTACCAATAGTGTGGACAGAATTGGCCAGTATCCTGGTAATGGATGCTCTCGTTTCAATGAAATAGGTTCCAACGTCTTAACTTAACATATAGTGTGGCGAAAACTAGCATAAATGTACCTGGGCTACAATGAAAGCAACAAATAAAATGAGACATATCACGAGCCTCGCTCTTTCACTTGTCTGGGCGTTGCAAGCCTGCAGGGGGGAACATTAGTGCGTTTCGACTGTTTCCTAATGGGCGTACCTTCGCATACCTCGACCAAAGCTTGTACACGCCTATACGAAGTACCACCAACATGATTTCAAATATGGAAAAAGGTAGAAAGAGTGCTAAAAAGAGAAGGGGAGACGGCACGTATTAGTTACTGATTTGCTCGCACAATGGCGCCACGAGCAAACGTAAGCAATTCCAGACTATAGTAAAGTCACGGTATCTTCAAAATTTTTAAATTAAGCTTTTGAAAAATCACCCCATCTATAATGTGTTTGGTTGTTTCCTACAGTGTCATCTATCATCAGCGTTTGAAGCTTCTGTTAACATAAAATTCTATTATTCTGGTTGAACTGAAATTTTACTTTTACGTTATTTAAAAATTTCAATATTTCATTTATAACACTGGTCAACATGATTTTTTTCACAAGAAAACTGAATAGCGACCGTAGTCCAGTTTTTTGTGCTGAATTCAAATACGTAATCAGATTTCTTCCAAAAGGCATAGTTTTCTTGTGACAGCCATTTTCGCGTAATATGCTTCTGTATGACGCTACTCGCTCCCTGTGAGATACAGAGCGGGTCGTAGGGTACGAGTTACCTCTCTGGCGCAGACTACGGTCGCCTTGGATGTCGAGGGTTGAAACCTCGGGCAATGTTTTGTCCGCTTTCCTTCTGTGGCCGTAAGGGTAAAGCTTCGTCGGGGGCGAATTTGTTTGGAGGTGGGTTGTACTCTTTCTTATCATGATGNAGCAATAACTTGGTATCTCAGTGTTTTAATAAAGAAGTCTATATTAGGCAAATAATATACACACACTGTCCGAATCTGTACCCAGCAAGTTGGGAGGGAGCCTTAAGGACGTATCAAATACCAACATGTTCACGGATTTTAACATTGTAGACGTTAGGTGTCGGTGACTCAAAGGCTACTTGAGCGACGAACGCTGTCACTTAGCTTTATATGACTAGGAGCTTTCCCGCGCGTCTTGATTCAGCGCTTTCTCACGCGTCTTGACTCGGCGGCGACACCGTTAGACGCTCTGTGTCTTTTCCCACTGGTCTCATTCGGGGCGCCTCGGCGACACCCCTAGCCGCCTTCTGCCTTTTCCCACGTGTCTCAACTCGAAAGATCTTGGCGACACCGCTAGATAATTTCTGCCTTTTACGACGGGTCTCGACTGCCTGTCAAATATTGCATTGTTTTAGTAAGTAGAAGGCCAGTAGCAAGTATTGAAATTGCAGTGAGCCTGGTAACATGTGTAGTGGTTTTCTGCTGTATATTGTTTTTATTTGTTAGTTTTATGATTTTTATAAACGTTTCAATATACCAAGAAAGTGTTCAAATCAACCAAACAATTTCTTTTACGTTTGTGGCAAACTGACTTTCAAGTCTCAGAGGCGAAATTTCACACCACTTGTGAAAAAATGTTATGAGCTTTATTTTGGGTGTAAAGCTGGTGATTTCGATAAAGACTGGGCCCCAAATATATGGTGTGTATCATGTGTTAGGCTTCTCACTGAATGGAAAAATCTACTCATCATATGCCGTTTTCAGTCCCTATGATTTGGAGGGAACAAAAGAACCATTTAACTTACTGTTATTTCTGCTTAACAAACATTAAAGGAATAAATTCCAAAATAAAATGTACAGTTAAGTATCCCAATTTGGCTTCTGCAATGAGACCTATGCCACATAGTGAAGATTATTCGGTACCAAAGTGTCCAGATTTCATGACCTTAAGTGATAACTCCGACTCCGACCCAGCTCATACTGAAGACGAAAGAAAGGAGAGAAGTGACCCTACATTTGAAGCAAGTAGTTCATCAGAATCTCACCTTTTAACTCAAGAAGATCTTAATGATCTTATACGGGATTTAAATTTGTCCAAACAGTCGGCTGAGGTTTTAAGTCCCAGACTCAAAGGTTGGAATCTACTCCAAAAAGATACACGGATATGCATTTATCGTAGTCGCGATAGTGATTTCAGTGAATACTTCTCTAAAGAAGGCCATGAAGTTTTTTGTAATAATGTTTGTTCATTAATGGAGGTTCTTGGACAACACCAGTCAGATGAGTGGTGATTGTTCATAGACTCATCGAAAGTTAGTTTGAAGGCTGTACTACTGCATAATGGAATGAATTACCATAAATACCTGTCGCGCATGCCAGTGATATGAAAGAGACATATGAAAATATGAAATTGTTGTTAGAAAACATTAACTATACTAAATATAACTGGAATTTATGTGGTGATTTGAAGGCCATAGCTTTATTGTTAGGTTTGCAACTTGGATACACGAAATTCTGCTGTTTTTTGTGGGAATGGGACAGCAGGGATAGGAAGTCTCACTTCATAAAGNAACTATACTAAATATAACTGGAATTTATGTGGTGATTTGAAGGCCATAGCTTTATTGTTAGGTTTGCAACTTGGATATACGAAATTCTGCTGTTTTTTGTGGGAATGGGACAGCAGGGATAGGAAGTCTCACTTCATAAAAAAACAATGGCCTAAACGTGAATCTCTTATTCCTGGGCATACAAATGTAACAAATACCTCATTAGTTGATCCCGAAAGGGTGTATTTACCTCCCCTGTATATAAAACTGGGGCTTATACAAATTTTTATAAAAGCAATGAGTAGATAGAAAAGGGGTGTTCTGCACCACCTGCCAAGAAACGGGGAACAGGGAACCATAGATAGTATGACACAGCACATATTTCCCTAAACATTTCCCGAATTTCCCCAAAAAATGTCATTGTTTTCTCTTTTTTTCAGCTTTTCTCTCGAAATATCCCTTTCATCCTTAATTTCCCTTTTTTCCTTAAACATGTCCCGAATTTCTCGAATAAATGTCATTATTTTCTCTTATTTTCCGTTTTTATCGCCATAGATAGTATGAAAAAGCACTTTTCCACTAAACATTTTCCATTTTTCCCCAAAAAATGTTATTGTTTTCTCTTTTTTCTCGTTTTTATCGCCATAGATACTATGACAGCACATCATTCATTAAAATTTCCCGAATTTCCCCAAAAAATGTCATTGTTTTCTCTTTTTTCCCGGGTTTCTCTCGAAATATCCCTTTTTCCCCTAAAATTTCCTGATTCCCTCAAATATTTTCCTCACACAGGCATCCCAGCGCAGGACTAGGGGTGACGGCAGGAGGTCGACGTCGTGGGACCAGGGTGACAGCAGGCCTCATGCGACTGAACCTCGTTAACGTCAGGAGGACGACGTCGTGTGACCAGGGTGATGGCATGAGGTCGATATCGTGCGGCCAGACCAGGTTGATGGCAGGAGGCTGGCATCGTGCAGCCATACCAGGTTGATGGCAGGAGGTTGGCATCGTGGGACCAGGGTGACAGCAGGCCAGTGTCCTGTGGCTGAACATCGTTGATGGTAGGTTGACTTTGTGCAGTCATACCAGGGTGATGGCAGGAGTTCGACGTCGTGTGACCAGGGTGACGGTCGGCATCGTGCAGTTGAACCTTGTTGGCGTCAGGAGATCGACATTATGTCACCAGGGTAATGGTAGAAGGTCGAAGTCATGCGGCCGGACCTGGGTAATGGCAGGCAGCGCTCGACTTCATGCAGCCATACCAGGGTGATGGCAGGAGGTTGGCATCATGCAGTTGGACTAGGGTGATGGTCGGCATCGTGTGGCTGAACCTCGTTGACATCAAGAGGTCGACATCGTGTGACCAGGGTGACGGCAGGAGGTTGATGTCGTGCAGCCAGACCAGGGTTATGGCAGGAGGTCAACATCGTGAGGCCGGACCTGGGTGTCGGCAGGCAGCGCTCGGCATCGTACGGCCGGACCTCGGTGATGGTGAGCGGGGTTGGCATCGTGTGGCCAGACCTGGGTGACAGCGAAGCTGCGCAGGGGCTGAAGATGGGACCTTGCTCCCATCTTCAGCTTCGACGATGGCGTTCGCCATCGTCGAAGCTGCAACTAATTTCTTACGATTTTTTTTGTTTTTTGAATTTTTTTGGAATTTTTTTTTTGTAATTTTTAAAAATATTTTTAAGTGTTTTTAAAATTTAAATTTGACCTTGATGTTATGACAGGTAAACAAAATGACCATCGTCTAAGCAGAATGCAAGAGCATGGTATTTATGTACTGGCCTACAAAATGACTGTCATACCAGGATCCTTCGATAGAGAACTGAGTTCGAGCTTTGAAACTATATAAACTATTAATCTTCTTTCGTACTTTGACTAAATCAGGTAATTTTCTTTTCCTAGTGATAAACGTGAACCTTATATTATAATGGTTATGATAAATGAATGACACTGGAGTAATAATGATAATTTATATATTTTACCTTACTTTAACAGATGTGAAAGACGTGTCATACAGTCTCATTAAACATAATTATTCCAGCATGTAGGTCGCATGCTTGTGTGCGTACATGTTACTTGTAGTCTGTGTATGACTCGCCTAGTTGCTAAGACCTTCAGTGTACATGGTACTTGCACCTTGTTTATGATCCGTCTCTTACCCTACATTCATGACGACTGCTGTCTCTCTCTAGAGTATATAGTAATTGTTATCATTCTGTCTATTCAGACTTCGACAAGTGAACAGTGGCTAAGGTGAACGTGCTTTTCATCTTCGGCGATGGAAAATAATCGGGAAAGTTATTTGTTTCGTTACTGTAAGAAGATTTTTTTTCTCAAACACTGTCATTCTCGATGAGCATGGGACTTGCCACTTCTAGGATGTCAGGTGAAAGGATGCTGGAAGGAATATGAAAAAACCTAAGTGGAGTGGTAGAGCATGAGGCATATCTCCATCAGGGTACCAGGTAAAAGGTTGTTAGATGGAATATGAGAAAACCAAGGTGTATTGACTGTTGTACTGACCAGGATGGTATGGTCTTGTCTCGTACTATCTAAAGTCTCGTAGAATATCTGACACTTGTGTAATATGCGCTGGTTGTTAGGTAAGTTATAACTGGTTTACTTTAGATTTTTAATATTTTTAATATCTGTTTGTGATGGCATGTTTTAGTGTTGACCTTATCGTTCTCCATACTTCACGACTCTGTCATAGTATTTTACTTTAGTCTAATGTTACATATGTTATTCGTTGCTTGGTTGAATTTGGTGTCTCTGCAGCATAGCTCGGACGTAGGATGTATGTGAGAAAGATAGTTTTACTATTTATTTTGCTGTACTAACCAAGGTTACCACGCCAGCCAGATATACAGTGTTGACTAGCATCGTGCGATGTGCTGTATAGTGCTCGTCACTTGTGCAATACATGTTGATAGGTGATAATAACTATTTTTATTTGATTTGTATGCCTGCTAGTATCAGCATTTCGAGAGTGTATTTTTTTCGGTCTAACGTAATGTATAGTGTTAGTTGCGTGTGCAATATACAGTGGTCGGTGGGAGTTTATAACCATTTTCCTTTACATTTTTTAAAAATATCTAATCATTAATGTATATCAGTGACATAGACTCTTGCATGATTACTGGTTTATGCACACTGTGTTTAGTAGCAAGCAAAGGGACACAACATTTACAAGTCGTTTAATGAAACGTTACATTAACTTCGGTGATTGATAGTATATATTTTTTCATTCAATGTCTGGTTGTTAACGGCTGCCCATGTTAGCGATGACTTGAGCTGCCGACCCTTGTGTAGGACTGACGATGATTGTTTATATTATCATTTAAGTATTTTTTTTGCAGTTATCACGACTATGTGTCACATGTGTATATCACATTTGTATGCATTTTTTTTTTGCTTTTTACATATCTTAGTTTGTTGTAAGTTATCCGTCCTGAATTTTATTTACGTATCTGCTTTCATATATATTTTAGTCTTTCGACTGAGTCATTGAAGTCTTCACAAAATAAGCAGCTAGACTTTCCCTTAAATTTTCACAGAAGGTTCACGATACACGCCTGCGTGTATGTTCTTCCATGATGAGTAGGGAATTGAGTTCGAGCCTTGGAACTATACAAAACTATTAATTCTCTTTCGGACTTTGACTAAATATGTAAATTTCTTTTTCCTAGTGATGGCTGTGAACCTAATATAAGCATGGTTATGATAAATGAATAACACTAAAATAACAATTTATATACTTTAACTTCTTTCTTTACAGATGTGAGATACGAGTCATACAGTCTCATTAAACACTATTGTTCTAGCGTGGAGGTTGTGTGCGTGCATGTATACATGTTACTTGTAGTTTATGTATGACTTGTCTAGTGACTGTGACCTTCAGCATACATGGTACTTGCACCGTTTTATCATTTGTCTCTCCCCCTACACACACGTCGACTGTAGCTAGACTTCCCGTCACTCTTCACAAAAGGTTCACGATACATGTCTGCATGTATGTTCTTCCATGATGAGTAGGTTGTTAGATACCTCTGAGTCAGGGTACTAGGTTCGAATCTGGGTTTCTACGCATAGGTAAGTGTTCTGCACGTCGGAATTCAGTCATGTCGGCTGAAGGCTATCGTGTCCCTAGCAGAGACTGTGTGAACTTGGAGCCTTAGATTACACTCTCTCCCCTAGTGATCTGTGTTATCCGTTAGACATGTCAAAACTTGCACGGTGCTTACATCGCAAGCTGACCATCCGAGCTGTTTCACATATTCCCTGGCATATGACAACAGTCGCACTATACCCTTGTATAGGACTGACAATGATTGTTTATGTTATCATAAACATTTTTTTTACAGTTACCGCGACTGTGTTTCTCATGTATGTATCATATTTGTTTATATGTTGCTTTATGCATATCTCAGTTTGTTGTATGTTATCCATCCTGAATGATATTTACATATGTATGTATATATATATGCTTTTCATATTTATTTGGTTTGGAAATTATAGCTAGCTATGCTGAGGAAATGTATATCTATTTATATATATGTATGTAGCCATTTTCGTTGCCGGTAGTGAGAGCTTCTGTACGTATTGCTCAAGCAACCCATCGATAGTGAACTGAGTTTGAGACTTGACAATATACAAAAACTATTAATTGTATTTCAGACTTTTGACAAAATCTGGGTTTTTTTCTTAGTGGTGTAGGTGAACTTAATATTAGAGAGGTTTAAGATAAATGAATAACAGAGAAATAAATTACATACATTTATATTTTTATTTACAGAGTTGACATAACATGAATACATAATAATATTTTGTACATGCTCGCCATATTATTCTTCATTCGAGCGAAACATTTATGCTTTTTGTTTTGGAATAAGAACAATGACTGATGTGAGCATTCAAGCTGTCCTTATTCGAATATACTGTACGACAGTTATCACATGGGTATCACTAGCTGCTCTTGCTGAATGTCTTGCCGCAATACTTGCACTCGTTTCCCGATAAACGACAAACATGGCCTTTGCATGAATTGTTATGTCTATACAGGTTATCACTACGGGTAAACGCGGCATCACAGTTATCACAGTGGATGCTTTGTATGCTGGGCTGAACATGCAATGACAACTTTCATGTCGGTGTGAACTATAACTTTTGCTAAAAGTATTTTCACTGTAGTTGCATTGATGTCGTACTGCTTGCTCGACACTTCAGGGCCACTAGCTGTTGACCATGTTGTAGTTGGTACGTCATCAACCATAGATTTCATTTTCATATTGTAGCACAGTATACAATCACAGTATTAACATTGATACTGTATTGGTTGTAGCGTCTCTTCAGGGCTTCTCGCTTTTACAGAGTACACACTCGTAGTAGATGAATGTAGTAGTAACAATCTGCTTTCCTCCACCATGCTCGACAATGAAATTACATTCATTTTATATGATGCATGCTTATATATATATGCTGATAAATATTTTCCTTCTAAATTTTTTACATAAGTTTGAATCAGTGTATAGTTGTTTCGACCTAAATGTTCACAAACTTTACAACTGAAATTTCTACGCCTAAAATACTGAATTGAAAACGTTGCTCTTGTAATATGTCACAGTATATACATATATATATTTAAATATATATAACTATTTGTTTTATAATTATTTTTTTATATCAGTTTGCATCAGCATGTAGCTGTGATGACTCTATTGCGTGACTAATGGTTCGAGAGTGTGTGGTAGCACCCTTCATGATAAGCTATCGATTTCTTCTGTAACAAGACACATTCGATCACCTCGCGTAACATGTTAGGCCCCTTTATCGTTGTGTATGGAAAAATTCATTATGATAGGCTACCAGCTTCGTCCGAGACTCTTTCGAGAGCCTTGCGTAACATGTTTGGCAGCTTTATCATTGTGTGTGGCAGCTTCCTTTATGATAGGCCACCTGCTTCGTCTGTGCTGAGACATTTTTGAGAGCCTCATGTATTATGTTAGGTTCCTTGATCGTTGTGCATGGTAACGTTCTTTATGATAAAATAACAGCTTCGTTCGATACTCTTTCGAGTGTCTCGCATAACATGTTAGGTCACTTTATCATTTAGTTTGAGCCTCGCATAATATGTTAGGCTCCTTTATCACTGTGCGTGGTAGTGTTATTTATGACACACTGTCGATGACGAGACACTTTCGAGAGCCTTGTGTAACATGTTAGGTTCCTTTATCGTTGTGCATGATAGCATACTTTATGATAGGCGAGTAGCTTCACCAGTACAGAGACACTTTCGAGAGCCTCGCATAACATGTTAGGCTTCTTTATCGTTGTGCATGATAGCATCCTTTAGGATAGGCTACCAGCTTCGACAGTGGTGAGACATTTTTGAGAGCTTCACGTAACATGTTTGGCTCCTTTATCGTTGTGTATGGTTGGGACGACTCTGGATAACCTGTGTATATATGTGATTGCATGAGTGTTTATATATGTGTGTGTGCATATGTAAATGAATGTGTGTTTGTGCATGTTTGTGCATGTATATGTGTGCATGCATACAAGTGTCAGTCAGCATCCTTTATTTTTAGGCTGCGCACTTCGTCACAGTGTTCGCAGTTAATTTTCATGTTAAGTTGCGGGGGTCGTTGAAGTGTTTGGCATCACATGTTATGTTATGCTGTGCATGTTATTGAAGTAAATTGCAGCATCCTTTATGTTATGTCGAGCATTTCGTTGCAGTGTTTGGCATCATCTTTTATGTTATGCCATTCGTTATGGCGACAACCTTTATATTACATCATGTGTAATGGCGACGTCCTTTGTTACGACACACAACACAGCGACATCCTCTACTGTATGTCAGGCATCACTGCAACGTCCTTTATGTTTCATCATGCATCACGGCGACATCCTTTACACTATGCAGTGCATGTCTTTAAAGTGTTCGGCAGCATCCTTTATACTACACCACACATCACAGCGACATCGTTTATGTTATGTAATGCATCACAGCTATGTCCTTTATGTAATGCCATGCGATTCGTTGAAGTGTTCGGCAGCATCCTTTATGTTATGCCTCGTGCTTTGTCGCATTGTGCGAGATACTTTCGAGAGCCTTGCGTAACATGTTAGACTCCTTTATGTATGGTTGAGAAGAATCTTAGATAACCCTCCTGGTCCTGTTGTTGTTAATCATTTGGGTGGGATCAGAGTAACTAATTTTTTCAGCAATGCCAGCCATCAACAAGGTTCAGACGCACAAGGTCGACCCAGCTTGCTGTCACCCAGGTCTGGCCACACGACACCGACATCGCTCGCCGTATCCCATGACCAGCCACACGATGCCGATCCCGGTCGCCATTACCCAGGTCCCGCCACACGACATCGAACTCCTGCAGTCACTCTGGTCTGGCTGCACAATGCCAATCTCCTGTCACCCTGGTATGGTTGCACAACGTCGAGCAATGCCTGCCGTTACCCAGGTCTGGCCTTACGATGTCAACCTCCTGTCGTCACCCTGGTCACACGATGTTGACCTCCTGATGTCAACGAGGTTTAGCGACACAACGGCGACTGTCACCCTGATCACACGACATCAACCTCCTGCCATCACCCTGGCATAGCTGCAAGAAGTCTAACTACTTCCATCAACGAGGTTCAGCTGCACAATGCCGATATTCTGCCGACACCCTGGTCCGACGACGCTGACCCCCACTCACTAACAGAGGTGACTTACTAACATTTCAGAACATTGCCAATGCAGCCTGGGCTGAAATATTTTTTTCTCAAAACAGCGCACGCCGGCAGAGCACAACACATTATAATATGACTTGTTCTTTTAAAAGAATAATTTTTTGGATATGACTAGAGTTACTAATTTTTTTCAGCTACATCAATGAGGTCCAGCCGAAAATTTCCTCCTGGTGTAGCATGCAGCTGTGGACGTGCCGCCAGGAGCTGCATCGAACACCGGACATGCAGTCAGCATGCAGCATCGAACACTGGATGTGCAGTCAGAAATCGTACACCAGACGCGCAGCCTGATAGGTATCTTGCGTCATAATTAGAAGCAGAAGTCCCGCATATTTGAAATTATTTTAAAAATATATGAAATATAACAAATATATATTAATATACATAAAATAATATGGTTTTTTTTATTTAACATACCAGCATCCTGGAGAGCAAATTTAATCGAATATTCGACATCATGCATAGCAGCAACTTAGGTCCCTTTATTGTTGTGTATGGTAACATTCTTTATGATAGGCTACCAGCTTCGTCCGAGACTCTTTCGAGAGCCTCGCGTAACATGTTAGGCAGCTTTATCATTGTTTGTGGCAGCTTCCTTTATGATAAGCCACCAGCTTTGCCACTGCTGAGACATTTTTGAGAGCGTCATGAGTTATGTTAGGTCTCTTGATCGTTGTGTATGGTAACATTCTATATGATAGAATACCAGCCTCGTTCGATACTCTTTCGAGTGTCTCACATAACATGTTAGGTCACTTTATCATTGTGCGTGAGCCTGGCATAATATGTTAGGCTCCTTTATCATTGTGCATGGTAGTGTTATTTATGACACTGTCGATGACGAGACACTTTCGAGAGCCTTGTGTAACATGTTAGGTTCCTTTATAGTTGTGCATGATAACGTACTTTATGATAGGCGAAGAACTTCACCAGTACAGGGACACTTTCGTGAGCCTCGGATACCATGTTAGGCTCCTTTATCGTTATGTATGGTTGGGAAGACTCTTAGAGAACACTCCTGGTCCTGTTGTTAATCATTTGGGTGAGACCAGAGTTACTAATTTTTTCCAGCGATGCCTGCCATCAATGAGGTTCAGCCGCACGACATCGTCGTCGCTCGCTGTCACCCAGGTCTGGCCGTACGATGCAGACATCGCTCGCCATCACCCATGTCCAGTCTCACGATGCCGACCCGGCTTGCCATCACCCAGGTCCGGCCTCTCGACATCGAACTCCTGCAGTTACCCTTGTCTGGCTGCACAATGCCAATCTCCTTCCATCACCCTGGTATGATTACACGACGTTGAGTGCTGCCAGCCATTACCCAGGTCTGGCCTACCGATGTCGTTCCCTGCCATCACCTTGGTCACACGACGTCAACCTCCTGATATCAACAGGGTTCAGCCGCACGACGACGAACTTCACTCTGGTCACAAGACGTGAACCTCCTGCCATCACCCTGACATGGCTGCCAGAAGTTGACCTACATCCATCAATGAGTTTCAGCCGCACGCTTCTGATATCCTGCCGTCACCCTGGCCCCACGGCGCCAACTTTCTGCTGTTACCCCAGTATGTCTGCATGACGAAACCTCCTGCCATCACCATGGTCTGGCCGCACTACGTCGACTTCCTGCATGTCACCCTTGTCACACAATGTCGACCTCCTGAAGTCAATGAGGTTCAGTCGCACAACGCCTGCTGTCAACCGGTTCACATGACATCGACCTTCTGCTGTCACCCTGGTATGGCTGCACGACGCCTGCCATCACCCTGGTCCCACGACGCCGATCCCAGCTCAATAACAGAGGTGACTTACTAACATTTCAGAGCATTGCCGATGCAGCCTGGGCTCTAATGTTTCTTTTTCAGAACAGCGCACGCCGACAGAGCACGACACAGAATAAAATATTACGATTCTTTTAAAGAATTATTATTTGGATATGACTAGATATTCTAATTTTTTTTCAGCGCCGTTAACGAGGTCTGGCCGAAAATTTCCTCCCTGTGTAGCACTCAGCTGTGGATGTGCAGCCAGGAGAAGCATCGAACACCGGACATGCAACTAGCATGCAGCATCGAACACTGGATGTGCAGTCAGACGTCGTACACCGGACGAGCAGTCTGATAGGTATCTTTCGTCACCATTAGAAGCAGAAGTCCTGCATATTTGATATATTAAAAAATTATGAAATTTAAAAAATATATATTAATATATATAAAATAATTTGGTTTTTTATTTAACAAATCAGCATCCTGAAAAGCAAATTTAAACGAATATTTGACATCATGCTTAGCAGCATCTAAGGCCCCTTTATCGTTGTGTATGGTAACGTTATTTATGATAGGCTACCAGCTTCGTCCGAGACTCCTTTCGAGAGCCTCGCGTAATATGATAGGCAGCTTTATCATTGTGTGTGACAACTTCCTTTATGTTAGGCTCTTCGTCAGTGCTGAGACATTTTCGAGAGCCTCATGTATTATGTTAGGTCCCTTTATCGTTGTGTATTGTAACATTCTTTATGATAGGATACCAGTTTCGTTGGATACTCTTTCGAGTATGTCGCGTAATATGTTAGGTCACTTTATCATTGTGTGTGAGCCTCACATAATATGTTAGGCTCCTTTATCATCATGCATTATAGTGTTATTTATGATAGACTGTCGATGACGAGACACTTTCGAGAGCCTCGTGTAACATGTTAGGTTCCTTTATCGTTGTGCATGATAGCATACTTTATGATAGGCGAGTAGCTTCACCAGTACAGAGATACTTTCGAGAGCCTCGCATAACATGTTAGGCTCCTTTATCGTTGTTTATGTTAGCATCCTTTAGGATAGGCTACCAGCTTCGACAGTGCCGAGACATTTTTGAGAGCTTCGCATAACATGTTAGGCATCTTTATCGTTGTGTATGGTTAGGAATATTCTGGGATAACCTGTGTATATATGTGAGTGCATGAGTGTTTATCATTGTGTGTGTGCATGTCTATATAAGTAAATGTATGTGTGTGCATGTGTGTGCATGTATATGTGTGCATGCACTCAAGTGTCCCTCAGCATCCTTTATTTTTAGGCAGTAGATTTGTATTTTTTATTTAACATATCAGCATCCTGGAGAGCAAATTTAAACGAATATTTGACATCATGTATAGCAGCAACTTAGGCCCCTTTATTGTTGTGTATGGTAACATTCTTTATGATAGGCTACCAGCTTCGTCCGAGACTCTTTTGAGAGCTTTGCTTAACATTTTCGGCAGTTTTATCATTGTGTGTGGCAGCTTCCTTTATGATAGGCCACCAGCTATGCCACTGCTGAGACATTTTCGAGAGCATCATGAGTTATGTTAGGTCCCTTGATCGTTGTGTATGGTAACATTCTATATGATAGAATACCAGCTTCGTTCGATACTCTTTCGAGTGTCTCGTGTAACATTTTAGGTCACTTTATTGTTGTGTGTGAGCCTCGCATAATATGTTAGGCTCCTTTATCATTGTACGAGGTAGTGTTATTTATGATAGACTGTTGATGACGAGACACTTTCGAGAACCTTGTGTAACATGTTAGGTTCATTTATTGTTGTGCATGATAACATACTTTATGATAGGCGTCTAGCTTCACCAGTACAGAGACACTTTCGAGAGCCTCGCATACTATGTTAGGCTCCTTTACCATTATGTATGGTTGGAAAGATTCTTAGATAACCCTCCTGGTCCTGTTGTGTATCATTTGGGTGATACCAGAGTTACTATTTTTTCAGCGATGCCTGCAATCAATGAGGTTCAGCCACACCACGTCGATCCCGCTTAGCTGTCACCCAGGTCTGGCCACACAACACCGACATCGCTCGCTGTCACCTATGTCCAGCCAAACGATGCCGACCCAGCTCACCATCACCCAGGTCTGGCCACACAACATCGAACTCCTGCATTAACCTTGGTCTGGCTACACGATGCCAATCTCCTGCCATGGCCCTGGTATGGTTGCTCGTCGTCAGCACTGCCTGCCATTACCCAGCTCCGGCCTAACGATGTCGACCTCCTGCTGTTTCCCTGGTCACACGACGTCGACCTCCTGATGTCAACAGGGTTCAGCCGCACGATGGCGACCGTAACTCTGGTTACACGACGCGAACCTCCTGCCATCACCCTGGCATGGCTGCAAGAAGTCAACCTACTTCCATCAACGAGGTTCAGCCGCACAATTCTGATATCCTGCCGTCACCCTGGTCCCATGTGGACAACCTTATGCCGTTACCATGGCATGGCTGCACGACACAACCTCCTCCCATCATTCTAGTCTGGCCGCACGACATCGACCTCCTGCCGTCACCCTTGTCACACAATGTCGACCTCCTGAAGTCAATGAAGTTCAGTCGCACAACGCCTGCTGTAAACCGGTTCACACGAATACGACCTCCTGCTGTCACCCTGGTATGGCTGCACGATACCTGACATCACCCTAGACCCACGAAGTCAACCCCTGCTCCCTAACAGAGGTGAATTACCAACATTTCAGAATATTGAAGAAGCAGCCTGGGCTCTAATGTTTATTTTTCAGAAAATCACACGCAGACACAGCGCGACATAGAATAATATGTCAAAATTTTTTTTAAAAGAATTGCTATTTGGTATAATACCAGATTTACTAATTTTTTTTGCAGCACTGTCAACGAGGTCCGGCCCGAAAATTTCCTATCGTTTTAGCAGGCAGCTGCAGATGTGCAGCCAGGAGCAACATCGAACACTGGACATACATCCAGCATGCAGCATTGAACACTGGATGTTCAGTCAGACATCGAACACCAGATGTGCAACCTGATAGGTATCTTTGGTCACCAATAGAAGCAAAAGTCCTGCATATTTGAAATTATTAAAAAAAATGTATGAAATTAAAAAATATATTTTAATGTACATAAAATAATTTGGTTTTTTTATTTAACATCTCAGCATCCTAGAGAGCCAATTTAATCAAATATTTGACATCATGCATAGCAGCAACTTAGGACCCTTCATTTTTAGGTTTGGTAACTCTTTTTTATGATAGGCTACCAGCTTCGTTCGAGACTCTTTCGAGAGCCTTGCATAACATATTTGGCAGCTTTATCATTGTGTGTGGCAGCTTCCTTTATGATAGGCCACCTGCTACGTCTGTGCTGAGACATTTTTGAGAGCCTCATGTATTATGTTAGTTTCCTTGATCGTTGTGCATGGTGACATTCTTTATGATAGAATAACAGCTTCGTTCGATACTCTTTCGAGCATCTCGCATAACATGTTAGGTCACTTTATCATTTAGTTTGAGCCTCGCATAATATGTTAGGCTCCTTTATCATTGTGCATGGTAGTGTTATTTATGACACACTGTCGATGACGAGACACTTTCGAGAGCCTTGTGTAACATGTTAGGTTCCTTTATCGTTGTGCATGATAGCATACTTTAGGATAGGCTACCAGCTTCGACAGTGGTGAGACATTTTTGAGAGCTTCACGTAACATGTTTGGCTCCTTTATCATTGTGTATGGTTGGGACGACTCTGGATAACCTGTGTGTATATGTGCATGCATGAGTGTTTATGTATGTGTGTGCATATGTATATATGTAAATGAATGTGTGTTTGTGCATGTTTGTGCATATATATGTGTGTTTGCATTTAAGTTTCCGTCAGCGTCCTTTTAATTTTTAGGCTGCGCGCTTCGTCGCAGTGTGTGCAGTCAGTAATTATGTTAGGTTGTGTGCGTCGTTGAATTGTTTGGCACCACATGTTATGTAATGCTGTGCATGTTATTGAAGTGTACTGCAGCATCCTTTATGTTATGTGCCGCTCTCTTCATTGCAGTGTTTGGCATCATCGTTTATGTTATGTCATTCTTCATGGCTACATCCTTTATATTAGATCACATGTCATGGCAACATCGTTTTATATGCCACGCAACACATGCGACGTCCTCTATGTTATGCCAGGCATCACAGCAACATCCTTTATGTTACTTAATGCATCATGGCGACATCCTTTACGTTATGCCCCGCATGTCTTTCAAGTGTTCGGCAGCGTCCTTTATATTACACTACACATCACGGCGACGTCGTTTATGTCATGTCACGTGTCACAGCGATGTCCTTTATGTTATGCCCTGAGATTCGTTGAAGTGTTCGGCAGCGTCCTTTATGTTATGCCTCAAGCTTCGTCGCCGTGTCTGAGATACTCTCGGGAGCCTCGCGTAATATGTTAGGCTCCTTTATCATTGTGCATGTTGTCATTCTTTATGATACGCTGTCGATGATGAGACACTTTCGAGAGCCTTGAGTAACATGTTAGGCTTCTTTATCGTTGTGTACGGCAGCATCCTTTAGGATTGGCTACCAGCTTCGACAGTGTTGAGACACTTGTGAGAGCCTCGCGTAACATGTTAGGCTCTTTTATCATTATGTATGGTTGGGAAGACTCTTAGATAACCCTCCTGGTCCTGTTGTTGATAATTTGGGTGGGACCAGATTTACTAATTTTTTTCAGCAATGCCTGCCATCAATGAGGTTCAGCCGCACGACGTCGACCCCGCTCACTGTCACTGAGGTCTGGCCGCACGACGCCAACATCGCTCGCCGTCACCCATGTCCGGCCGTTCGACACCGACCCCGCTCGCCATTAGCCAGGTGCGGCCTCACAACATCGAACTCCTGCAGTCACCCTGGTCTGGCTGCACGACACCTGCCATCATCCTGGTCCCACGATGCCGACCCCCCGCTCACTAACAGATATGACTTACTAACATTTCAGAACATTGAAGATGCAGCCTGGGCTCTAATGTTTCTTTTTCAGAAAATCACACGCCTACACAGCGCGACACAAAATAATATGTCAAAATTTTTTTTAAAGAATTGCTATTTGGTATAATACTAGATTTACTAATTTCTTTTTGCAGCGCTGTCAACAAGGTCCGGCCGAAAATTTCCTCCTGGTGTAGCACACAGCTGTGGATGTGCAGCCAGGAGCAGCATCGAACACCGGACATGCAGCCAGCATGCAGCGTCGAATACTGGATGTGCAGTCAGACGTCGAACACCGGACGCTTAGCCTGATAGGTATCTTTTGTCACCATTAGAAGCAGAAGTCTCGCATATTTGAAATTATTAAAAAAGATGTATGAAATTTAATATATATATATTAATATACATAAAATAATATGATTTTTTATTTAACATATCAACATTCTGGAGAGCTAATTTAAACTAATATTTGACATCATGCATAGCAGCAACCTTAATGCTGCAAATACAATAGCTTTGTGTGATGACATTAACTTACAAATGAAANAGTTTGTATTAGTGAAAAAAAAAAAAAAAAAAAAAAAAAAAAAAAAAAAAAATTAAAATAAATTATTTAAAAACAATTTTTTTTTCCAAAATCTTCGTGGGCCTCGCGTTGTTAATCGGAGACGAGAGCCTCGCATCCTGCACTGGGATGCCTTTGTAAGGAAAATGTTTGGTTGAATCTAGGAAATTTAAGGGAAAATGGGAAAATTTGGGGTTAAAAGGAATATTTCGAGAGAAAAACGAGAAGAAGAAAAAAGCAATGAATTTTTTTGGGAATATTCGGGAAATCGATAAAAACGGGGGAAAAAATGATGCCATTTTTCGGAGAAATTCGGGACTTTTTAGGGAAAACGGGAAATTTTGGGAAAAAGGAATATTTTAAGAGAAAAACGGGAAAAAAGAGAAAACAATATTATTTTTTTGGGGAAATTCGGGAAATTTTTAGGGAAAGATGTGCTGTGTCATTCTATCTATGGCTCCAAGCTCCCCGTTTCATGGCAGGTGGTGCAGAACCCCCTATTTTCTATATACTGCAATGGATAAAAGTTCTGCTGCAATTATGTATCTGAAATATAAATTTCCTAAAATAAGCGATGCAAAATTGAAGGAAGAAATATTCATAGGGATGCAAATAAGATCACTAATATAGGATGATGAACATTTTGAGGAACTGTTACATCCACCAGGAAAAGCAGCATGAAAATCATTCAAAAATATATGTTGTGGATTTATTGGCAATAATAAAGAAGAAAACTAAAGTGAAATAGTGAGTGATCTTCTGATGTCTTACAAAGGAATTGGCTGCAACATGTCTTTGAAAATTCACTTCTTTGACTCTCACCTAGACTTCTTCCCTGAAAATCTTGGGGCTATCTCTGATGAACATATGAGCGTTTTCATCAGCAGATTTATACTATGGAAAAGACGTACCAAGGCAAATGGAGTCCCAATATGTTGGCTGACTACTGCTGGACCATGAAGAGAGACATCCCGAATGCAAAATATGGCCAAAAATCATTATATAAAATATTTTAGGTAAGTGTATATTAGCTGTATATTTATTATTTAGTGTTTCGTATGTACTAATTCTTTTAAAATTTTTAACATGTGCCACAAAAAAAAAACCCTGTCTGACAGAAAAAAATCTGAGAACATATTTGAACTCAGTATGGTAAAGATAATTAGATTTTGTTTATTTAGTCCTTGTGAAAAAAAACTTTTTTTTTGTTGACCAGTGTAATTAATATGAACAAGAAAGTATTGATGTAACTATTGAGCCCACTTTCTCCTACATGGCTGCAAATATTTTTAAATTATTTTAAAAGCTTAGATAGTAGGCAGGCCTTTATCATGTTGATAGCAATATAATTAGAGATGAAACTGACGAAAGGTACCACCACTGTCGATGACATGGTGGCTTATCTGGTCAGAGTTAATGTCCTCCAGGCACCGACTAAAAAGTGCTTGGAGGTTGCGGGTATTATAATGAGGTAGACTATCACTGTTGTATTTTGAAGTACGAATATATTGTCTCGTATATATTCACAAATACACAACATCAAAACTTTCGAGGTGCGGTACTGTCATAATTTGTTTACTCGTATTCACGGGGCGAATTCGTGGTTGAGTGGGGCTTCTTTGGACGACGAATTCTATACTTAACTCAGCGGTGAGTGTGGGTAGGCTGTCATCTGGGAATGAGTTCCAGCGAAGTGGTAGGCCGTGGAAGCCGGCCCGCCGGTGCTGATTCTCCCTGGGCTGCTGTTCGGACTCGTACTCACGTCTTCTCGCGATTTCTTCCCACAACTCTTCCCTTGGCTCGGTGATGATCAACTGTCTCCCCTCTACTCTCGAAACGGGTTTTTTATGCTCGCAAGCCCCCCAGTCTTAATTGTCGGCACGTGGCGCCTTGTAAGGGTGGGAAGGAGTGGAGGGGTGAAGTGGAATAGCTCCGAACAAAGCCTTCCACCACACGTGTCCTCGCTTAATTGTCGGCACGTGGCACCTTGTAGGGGTGGGAAGGAGGGGAGGG
>NQII01002117.1:272448-394116 GCA_002778355.1 Clitarchus hookeri | reverse complement strand
TTTTGGCAACTTGTTTTTGGCCGTCGGTATGAGGTCTCAAAAAATAATTATTCCCCCATCGATAAATACACTCAATTTGAGCAAACGACAAGATTATATAGGTAACTTTAATTATATACTATAATGTAAACATATTTTTGGTATTAAATATTTACATTCTCTTGCATTGTAGATTTCAGAATAAATTTATCGAGGCAAAAGAATTAGGCGATGCCTTTCGTCACTTTAGTCTTCACGGGCGCGTTTTCAAAAACCAAAATTGAGCACGAATAAATTTTCTCCTGTACGTGCAAATGAAGGAGCTGTTAGTTGTTTTATTGCTTAATACTGCAAGGAAAACACATAACCAAGGCAGAACAAAAGAAAAAATTATAATAAGGGCCTATTTGCTTATTTTGTGGCATAACTCACATTTTAAAAAAAAGTACGTTCCCGCTGTCGACTTGTTGGGATGTTTACATACATGTGTTTAATAAAATGTTTTTGCAAATGCAGACGAAAATTGTATAATCGCAGCTGGATTTTGCCACGTAATATACGTAGCATTTACTAGAAATTTAAAAAATCCACAAATGTATTACTTAATTACGCAAATAACATGACGTGTTTATTACGAACGTAAGCACTGCTGCAATTACGAATTATGAATCAGTGTATACCAACATACATGTAAAATATATGAGCGTTCTACTGCTACATAGTCTTGTACTCTCTCATATATGTTATTTTTTTATTACATGCCAAATGAAAAAGGAATTTCAAAGGAAATTCTTAGCGGATAAACANTCTCTCATATATGTTATTTTTTTATTACATGCCAAATGAAAAAGGAATTTCAAAGGAAATTCTTAGCGGATAAACATGAGTGTAAATAAATTACGCGGGACTCTGGAAACGGGCCCTGCGTCTTATTGGCTACTGCGTGCTGCAAAAGATACCCTATTGGCTTGGCTGCCGGATGGCATGTAGGGCAACAGGCGCTGATTGGCGAAAGGCGTTCCGACATATCGTTGGTCAGTGACGCCATTTTGCTGGCGTGCGCGGCTTTAGTTCGTGGAATAAGCAGGTGTTTCACTTCTGTATTCGTACGTACTCTGTGGCGGCAGAGCGATCGACTTCGTTTAAGGCCAGCGCTAGCGCTGTAACCAGCTCTTTTCAAATTTCACTCACATTTTTCCCGACAGTAGGCACTCGGCGGTGGCATTTGAAGTAAATTTATAAAAGGTACGACACCAATTGAAAAAAGGGAAGGTGAAAAAAGTAATTTGTGGTGCAATAAAAATTACTATATGCACAAGAATGTTTGAACTAAGAAACCGGCACCTGTATGCGCAGAGTTAAGGCAGTACTATAATTTTAAAAAACATAAGAGCTGAGTTACCTTCTATACAATAATGTTTGTTATAACCGCGTAGAACGATACCCATAATAATTGCCAACGCATAGTTGCATAGAAAGATGGCGAACCTTTAACTTTCTTGAGTAAGAACTTACGTTTAGCAAATTAGAATTCACTCTTATTAATGCACACTTCAAATTCACTTTCGAAACCATGCATTTTCTATAGGTTGTTCACGGTAAAGTGAGCACTTTAGGGCATGCTTAAAAGTTCATTTCAGGTTATTTGTATACTTTCGCCAATTGTTAATATAAAAATTGCCACGTGACTAATAAACACAGCTCTCTAAAGTTAACTTCTGAGGCCATAATAAAATATAATTATTTTTTGTTACTGTGCCTGCTGTGAGGTCCATAAAAAGTGCGGATGATTTTTGAACCGAAATCTTTAGCTTGAAAAATCGATGTGAATATGTGCTGTAAAGGTGCCAGTGTTGCTTTCCAAGAAACTGTCGTAACTTTGGCAGAAAAATTATTTTACACAGTTTACAATGAAAATACTAGCGTAAACATTTTATATTTGAATTACTATCCATTGAAATTTGCTTTCCTTAAAATGTTTTCTTGTGATTTTCCTTCAACTTTTCATAAAGAAACTCTTAATACTTAAGTTCTCGTTTTATTTTAGTCAAGTAAGGTGATTTGCTCAAAGTGTTGCGTTTATTGTGTGTAATGTTGTGTGTGTGTTTGTGTGTAATGTTGTGTGTGTGTTTGTGTGTGTGTGTGTGGTCAGTCAGCCCTTCTAGTTTCTTGCGCTATTCTTACAGGTGGAAAAAAAATGCCTATGTAATAACCTATTGTGGTATCTAATCCTTCCACGTCTACTTTAGGTTTACCAAAAGTCAATGGCAACACTGAGGTTCAAGTCCCTGAGAACAATGAGGTCTGGGGTTTGTAAACTTTTGCAGACCAGGAACCTAACCCATCTAAAACACGACATAGTTCAATCTAAAGCATAACTACTGATGACAGAGATGGCCGGTTGAACCATATCGCCCAGTTCATCTGCTCAGAAATGGAGAAACAAAAGGCACAAATCAATGCACTAATGAAAAATTTTCGGGCAGACATTAGTTTGTGCGTAAATTCGCAAGACATGCAGATTAATAACTTCCTGTGCTGGATTAAATCGCAAATGGACAGCTCTCGATCAGGTACATAATCTACAGCGTGCAGCCTAATACTACGAAGCAAGGCATCATGGAAGTACGTGAACTTGAGACTTCGAGATATTTAAAGAACTGTTGAAAACAGATTTTCGACGTAGGCAGCCGCGTTGTAACGATGCAAGCTACTGTAACAGCAACGCAAAATGTGTAGGACTAGAGAAGAAATTACGATTGAGGTCGAACAAGTTGATACTCTATGCAAGAGAGAGTAAGAAGTAGGCTAGTTACCGTAAAGTCAGACATGCAAATCCGACACCATACACAGAAACTTACAACCGCCGCCTGCATTAACTATCAAAGTCACTTGCTACTACACAGTTGCACTAATTCAGAGTGAACCATTTGTAGGCGAAGATGCAAGGGAGGAGTGTTGATACTCAAGGAAAAATAAAGGCGGCGAGGCTGTGTCTGAGAAGATGTTCGCCATTAAAGAGCATCCTTCAGAAACCGAATACCCACATTTTATTTCAGCCACAAGCGAAGCAGAGGAAAAGAAACTACAAGAAATTACGCCTCTTTCCAGCCAGTAAAGTTACATAGATATGCCATTGCAAGTGCGTGGTTTCTTACGCAGGTGAAAATTTGACACCAGCCAAGTTCAGCGAATTAAACAAAAGAAGCGCTTCCTCAGCACTTCGAAGAAAGAAGAAAATTTAGTAAAGATGAGAAACAGAAAGTAATAAGAGCATGTCTCCCGTCCGAAGAAACAAATGTGAACCTTTCAAGTAAAACCTAATCCAACTAATCCAACGAAGATCCCGCCAAGGATGAAGTCTCAAATTGACGGTAACCCTAATTAATAATTGTGAATGCATTGCACAGTCGCCACGACTGCTTCACAGCAACGGAAATGCATAATGTTTACCACAATCTACACTAAAAAAAAAGAAGGGGATAAAATAGTGGCCTCCTTAACGGCTAAAGAAACAATCGCANCACTAAAAAAAAGAAGGGGATAAAATAGTGGCCTCCTTAATGGCTAAAGAAACAATCGCAAGGAGAGTTATTTGAGGTTTTTGAGGCATTAGGATCATTTTACGTCCCCGCCATTAACCAGTGACAAAACCAGCCACATACAAAAAATTAGAAATAAGAAAGCCTGAGGTTTTTTTTAAATCAAATAACTGACCGGAGCCGCCCAGAAAAACAAATAGGACTGATGCTTTGATGGAAACAGAATTTCAGAAGAGATCAGACACCTGCCGAAGACACATTTCCATTAGTCGCAGAAACCTACATTAAATATTTTAAGATCGTGAAAACAGGAAGCAGACCTGGAAGGGCCAGAAGTTGGGCCCTAAAGGAAAAAGTTTGTCACGAGTCATACAAGTTTTAGAATGAAATCAAGCTGTACAAAGAATCAAATGCTATTTAATACCCATGAAGATGAGCCCGTGTGTAAATTAGTTTACGCAACATTTAGTTAGAGAGTTAAAACACTGCGTTTCCATGTCGTCAGTAAAAGGTTCAAGGACTGTTGAGCCTGTGTTCCCGGCAGAGAAACCATCAAGATTTAAATAAAAAAAGATGCGTTTACCTGAGTTTTATTTAATATGCGATAACATCCCGAGGTAAAAACATAAATACAGTTAACTTGACCTAATGCATTTAATTTTTTAACTGAATTTAATTCTTGAAAAATTGTTGTTAATTACTGCTGTAAAGACGTTGGTGCTGTTTCCCACGAAATCTGTCATAATACAGCTCAGAAGAATTCTGTTACACAGTTACAAATCAAGATACTTATTGTAAACATTTTCCATTTTGAATACACATGCATTGAACTTTGCTTTTCTTAAATTACTATATATTGCAATTGCTTGAATTTTTCATAAATAAAAACCTCATTATAAGTTTTCCGCTTATATAATCTGATTGGAGTTATTTNTGCAATTGCTTGAATTTTTCATAAATAAAAACCTCATTATAAGTTTTCCGCTTATATAATCTGATTGGAGTTATTTGTTCAATGTGGTGTATTTATTCTGTGGAATGTGTAACGTATGTGCTCAGTCGGCCATTCTAGTTTCTTGCACTTGTTTTACACCAGAAACATATCTAAATAAGCAGAGGTNGACGTATGTGCTCAGTCGGCCATTCTAGTTTCTTGCACTTGTTTTACACCAGAAACATATCTAAATAAGCAGAGGTAAATAGTGGCACCCGGCTTATTAAACTGTTCAAACACGACTGCAGCTGATAGTTGTCTATCGAAGGGCAAAACCGTTTTTATATAAAAATGGTTTATTTCGACTTATCCATATACATTTTTCAGTTGTTTTTAAGCCAAGTAGAGCTGCTACAGTGACTCAAACGAGGTTACATTTGAACACCAAATTCTCTTGATGAGAACGTTGTTATAACAAACATATCAATCTCCGCCATACCGTAAACAACAAAATACATTAAATAACAGTATACATTTTTATCATGAAATTATTTTAAATAGCNATCTCCGCCATACCGTAAACAACAAAATACATTAAATAACAGTATACATTTTTATCATGAAATTATTTTAAATAGCTAAATTAAGTTAATTGTGTAATGGGACATCACAAACTACGCAACTAAATCAGTATTAAGTCGACTTGTAATGAGCAGCCTGAATTCTTGATGTCGCAATGTTTGGCAAAAGTGGCAAACACGAATAACATGTTTACAACACTTGACAACTTACGAACAAAAGTTGCTGCGCCTTTATACCGATGACGCTATTTATTTGCAATCTTATTTTCAATCTTATCTTTCGTGGGGCGTGATTGTGACGTTTCCTTTCGACGCAGTTTTAACACTTCAGAGCTTCGGAGTTCGTAGTTATACAAGATATGTAGGCAGGTCTAATATCTCGCCTTCGGCGAGGTCGTTAAACACGTAATAGCTAGTTTTCGGACACGAAATAACGGGCATGGCGTGCGTCAAGAATACCATCCCCGCATCCCCATCCAACTGGAGCGATTTCTGAAAAGCAGAAAACCGAAATCAGTATGGTCGGACTGGGAAGCGAACCCGGTAACCCCCGTATGCTAGTTCATTGTGTTAGCATTGCGCCACCTCGCTCAGTAGCATCCTAGTTGTTTTGTAACAATTCATAATTATCGCAAAATGTAGATGGAAATACAGGATTTTCCGTTTGAGATGTCAATAAAATATTTCTCGCATGAAAATTCCAACCAATGAAAATTTACATTTATCTCTTCATAACATAACAATATACGTTTCACGCATTAAAACGTGTACCAAATAAATTTCTAAAAGCAAAATTTTATTTTAGTTAAAAATTTTTAAAATATAAAACATAATATAACTCAATCGAAGCAGTCGGCATGTATATAGTCAAATCTAGCGCGTATACGAGTGTNATCTCCGCCATACCGTAAACAACAAAATACATTAAATAACAGTATACATTTTTATCATGAAATTATTTTAAATAGCAAAATAAGTTAATTGTGTAATGGGACATCACAAACTACGCAACTAAATCAGTATTAAGTCGACTTGTAATGAGCAGCCTGAATTATTGATGTCACAATGTTTGGCAAAAGTGGCAAACACGAATAACATGTTTACAACACTTGACAACTTACGAACAAAAGTTGCTGCGCCTTTATACCGATGACGCTATTTATTTGCAATCTTATTTTCAATCTTATCTTTCGTGGGGCGTGATTGTGACGTTTCCTTTCGACGCAGTTTTAACACTTCAGAGCTTCGGAGTTCGTAGTTATACAAGATATGTAGGCAGGTCTAATATCTCGCCTTCGGCGAGGTCGTTAAACACGTAATAGCTAGTTTTTCGGACACGAAATAACGGGCATGGCGTGCGTCAAGAATACCATCCCCGCATCCCCATCCAACTGGAGCGATTTCTGAAAAGCAGAAAACCGAAATCAGTATGGTCGGACTGGGAAGCGAACCCGGTAACCCCCGTATGCTAGTTCATTGTGTTAGCATTGCGCCACCTCGCTCAGTAGCATCCTAGTTGTTTTGTAACAATTCATAATTATCGCAAAATGTAGATGGAAATACAGGATTTTCCGTTTGAGATGTCAATAAAATATTTCTCGCATGAAAATTCCAACCAATGAAAATTTACATTTATCTCTTCATAACATAACAATATACGTTTCACGCATTAAAACGTGTACCAAATAAATTTTTATAAGCAAAATTTTATTTTAGTTAAAAATTTTCAAAATATAAAACATAATATAACTCAATCGAAGCAGTCGGCATGTATATAGTCAAATCTAGCGCGTATACGAGTGTNCAAAATATAAAACATAATATAACTCAATCGAAGCAGTCGGCATGTATATAGTCAAATCTAGCGCGTATACGAGTGTGAGGTACTGAATTATTTCTCGAAATGACAATTACCTTAATACAAATCGTTATTTGGGTAAAGGCATAAATAAGTTCAAGCACGAAATATCCTGTTCAGTTAATATTCAGAATCAAAGTTANATCGTTATTTGGGTAAAGGCATAAATAAGTTCAAGCACGAAATATCCTGTTCAGTTAATATTCAGAATCAAAGTTATCAATGTATAACACCAATATGAGTTTTATATACATCTCTGAACGAGGCTGACTTATTTCTTAACCTTTGTATGGGANTCAATGTATAACACCAATATGAGTTTTATATACATCTCTGAACGAGGCTGACTTATTTCTTAACCTTTGTATGGGAAAACATAAATCAATGCTAATAAGGATACGGCAACATCATTAAAGTGAAAGATTTATGTAATTTTGATCATTTTTGAAATTATCTACGTTTTCGTCATTAAAATTTTATTTGTTTCTGTGTATTATTATTTAACTTCAATATTCAGCAATGCCAAGGTGAAATTTTATAATGTAATTATAATGCCAGCGAAAGAAGCTCTTTTCTCTTTTTAGCATTGACTGAGTGATCCGGTTTTTACCATGGGATCTCACGGTAAATTAAATGCGATTTTATTTTGAGGGTACGGTGTATGTACACTAGTCCTCATACACCTCCCCTGTAATTGCAATTACTTCTTAGCTTCTCTCAAAGCCAGTACATTACGAAGCACTTAGGAGCTCTATGAAACTTAGGAAGCTGCTTCTTCATTCTTCAATTCTTTATGGTTTCTCTGTTGAAAACACGTCCCGAATTGTGCCACTACAGTCCTTGCTGATTGATCTTCTTGGTCTTAAATCGCTGCGTCTTTGATTCTTTGTACAATTTTGTTTCATGATAATTAGATCAGAAAAACTCTAGTTTCCAAAATGATTTCCCTAAGTATAATTGCTGAAACGCATTTTCTAATTAAATTTAATTTAAAATAAGATTAATATTAAGGTTGTTAAATAACATATACATACATATTAATATATGGTAATATATATCATATTGTCCGCAAAGAGGTGCTCAAAAATTTGAATAATTTAACTTCTTCATCTCAGAAAATCAAACAATTTTTAAATTATATATTATGAACGGTTACGTTAATAATTTCTCTACTGGGAAGTATTTGTTATTTTGGCAAAGCAACAATAACTATCAAAAATTATTACTAAGCATAATAAACAGAATTATATTATGGAGTATTTTATACAAATTAACGTAACAGTCATTGAAATTCCTAGTGTTTTTCTGCAGTGAACAGGATACTCTCTTATTAGTGCCTGATCCACTTCATAAGTGCTGTTACAAATTATATTTCACGCGTAAAACGTTTGGCGTCCGTTTTCCAAAAAGTTTCGTTTCAAGACGTCATTTCGTGAATACTTTACAGGCATCGTTCCAAAAATATCCAGAATGTACTTTTTTTATTTGTGTTTTTTAACGTCTCAATTTTTTGCAGGGAAGTTAAGGCTTATATTATATAGTAAGTTTCCGTCTAAGAAAAT
Organism: Clitarchus hookeri; assembly: GCA_002778355.1. Lineage (NCBI taxonomy): Eukaryota > Metazoa > Arthropoda > Insecta > Phasmatodea > Phasmatidae > Clitarchus > Clitarchus hookeri. The sequence continues at coordinate 385,660 of NQII01002117.1, read as the reverse complement.
GTCGCGAATCCGCGGACTACGTAAAGTCTATTCGCAGTTTCTTTACACATTTTGAATCAAACCTGTGGAAAATCACCCAGTGTACGACGTGTTTAGTTATTTCCTAATATACTATGTATACCAAGAGTTCCATAACTCTGNCATCGTTCCAAAAATATCCAGAATGTACTTTTTTTATTTGTGTTTTTTAACGTCTCAATTTATTGCAGGGAAGTTAAGGCTTATATTATATAGTAAGTTTCCGTCTAAGAAAATGTCGCGAATCCGCGGACTACGTAAAGTCTATTCGCGGTTTCTTTACACATTTTGAATCAAACCTTTGGAAAATCACCCAGTGTACGACGTGTTTAGTTATTTCCTAATATACTATGTATACCAAGAGTTCCATAACTCTGATTACATAAGAGTATCATATTTTTCTTTAAATTAAAGATTTACCTATATTTTATTTATAATAATTGTGAATAAAAACAGCGAGAAAACATGGGTGTTAGTAGCGCCTTGTAAGAAATAGCTCGCATGCAAAATATTATTACAACTGAGTGCGCACGAATTCGGTGCGTTGTCCTTTGGTGTAATTTTTTAGACTTAGTCAAGCTTAGTTTTGCACGAGGCGAAGGAATAACCTAGCAGGGCTTCAGAAAAGTTTGAAGTAACCGTGAGTGGATTATATATATGCAGTTTTGAATCATTTCACTAACTTTTATCTTAAAATATATTTCATAGGCCATTAGTAAAAAGGTGACAACTGTAGATAATAATTGTTTACCTTTCCTGGCAAAAAAAAATCGTATTTCCAGACAATTTATTTGCCGAGATACGCATATACGTGCAAACACTGATTTTAAAGACAATATTTTTCTCGTCTTCGGCGACTTNGTGGAAAATCACCCAGTGTACGACGTGTTTAGTTATTTCCTAATATACTATGTATACCAAGAGTTCCATAACTCTGATTACATAAGAGTATCATATTTTTCTTTAAATTAAAGATTTACCTATATTTTATTTATAATAATTGTGAATAAAAACAGCGAGAAAACATGGGTGTTGGTAGCGCCTTGTAAGAAATAGCTCGCATGCAAAATATTATTACAACTGAGTGCGCACGAATTCGGTGCGTTGTCCTTTGGTGTAATTTTTTAGACTTAGTCAAGCTTAGTTTTGCACGAGGCGAAGGAATAACCTAGCAGGGCTTCAGAAAAGTTTGAAGTAACCGTGAGTGGATTATATATATGCAGTTTTGAATCATTTCACTAACTTTTATCTTAAAATATATTTCATAGGCCATTAGTAAAAAGGTGACAACTGTAGATAATAATTGTTTACCTTTCCTGGCAAAAAAAAATCGTATTTCCAGACAATTTATTTGCCGAGATACGCATATACGTGCAAACACTGATTTTAAAGACAATATTTTTCTCGTCTTCGGCGACTTGCAGATTTAGCTGACCTTGGCCGCACTGCGCTCCCGGTGACTATCCACATTACTTTTTTTTTTTTTTATCATTATTGGCGCAACTACAGACCTTGAACCATCCTCAAGTACGTATTTACACGCACGCAAATCTCACTAGTTACGCCGTCAAGAATTTGCCTCAGCTATCGGAATCGCGAGTGAAGTACACACCTTCAGTATACGAGGGTTAAAATGCGCATATGGAACCATTTTAATTAGTGGATTATGTTCTTTTGACCTATATCATAGATAGTTGTTTTTGAAAATGTTTTTTTAAACTTTATTTGTTTTAGTTACGTACCCTAGGAAAAAAATTTAAAAAAATTACACATTTCTTATTCATCGCCCACAAAATGTACTCCATGGCCGAGATAAAAGTGCCTTNAAAAAATTTAAAAAAATTACACATTTCTTATTCATCGCCCACAAAATGTACTCCATGGCCGAGATAAAAGTGCCTTATATCGACCAAAACCCAAATCTTGGCCATAATATAAGCAAACTGTTAATCTCTATTTTAAATTCCAAATGTCTAAGGAATATATATTGTTGTAAAACATAATTGTATTGTATTTNAAACTGTTAATCTCTATTTTAAATTCCAAATGTCTAAGGAATATATATTGTTGTAAAACATAATTGTATTGTATTTCTATTTTAATTATACGCCCATAAAATACAAAACTTTGTGAGTTTTTCATTCAATATTTGAATTTTTTTGGCCTTTGGCTCAGACATGTCAGAATTTTTGTGTATTAACCTCAGCTCACTAGTAGGTGTTACAGGCGAAAACGTGTTTGCATGTCGGAATTTGTCAGTGGCACTAGGGAGTTATTATGTTCACATGATTGCAAGCAAATACGTGCACTGTTGCGTTAATTCGTACACGATGTAAGTATGCATAGCTGGCACCTAATCGCAAAGTTCTGGTTTGACCCAGAGTTAGCAGTCTGTTAATAGTCTCATATGCCCCTAAATCATACTTTACTGCGTAATGGAGGATTTTCTGAAAAAAAAAAAAACATAGGACAGAAGAAGGACGGAGCTAACTTCTATTATACAAGAAGATAATGCAATACGAAGATGGAAAATGCTCAAGTTTCCTCATATATACGTAAAGGATTGTACACGCCATTGCACGATACTGTCGATGAAGCTTTTGGGTGGTTCTCAAGTTAGGCTGTTTTAGCAATGAAAGGAATGGACAACACATGCTGCATTCAGGATGACGAGACATGTCTTACTGCATCCATTACAAGAGAGGTCGAGCCGGAAAGATGTTCTCTATAATGCACTGTAATGAACGACAGGTTGTTAACGGTTAATTGAGCACTTTTGTGAGCACCGCTTAGGCTATACTTTTCTTCTTAATTTGTATCCTTCTGCCGTATGTAAAATTAACACTGTCACGAGCATGATAATTTTATTCTTGCGCCATCCTTGTAAAACCGTAGAATTGTTAGGAATGTAAGAACGTGCAAAAGCTTACCTAATGTGTAAAAAATAAGAAATACTAACTTCAGTTGTCAAAAATTTAAACAATACTCTCACAATACAACGTAAAGTGTTAAGAACTATTTTTATTAATTCACAACGAACTTAGTGTTTAGTTATGGTCAGTATTTTTTCTGTGCTTACTTTACCGTGAACAGCCTGTACTTCTGGTCATGGGTAGTCCTCTTTGGCCGTGGAGGCTAAGGCATCACGTTGATGTGACGAGGATCCAGAAACGATGGTGGTTCGAACCCGACCGCTGGCAGGACACAATTCACGAGCAACGAATTTCTACCAAATGATCCACAGCCAAAGTAAGAAGGCCCTGCTGTCTTTCTATGCTTAATTTTGCGGTGTAGAACTGAAATGTAAAAGATGGACTGTGTGATGAATCTCCCTCCGTCAAAGTCTTACAGAGCCATTTTCGTGGACTTATCATCCGCACTGACGATGGGCTTCCGAGGACTCTCCATCTACCCGATCCGCAAGTCCAACTGTTCAAATGTTGAGTTGAGAAGTTTTGGTCGGCGCTTAGCAGCGAGGAGTTGTGTGCCAGTGAAGGTGAAATGAGGTGAAGATAGAGCAGTAACGGAATGCAAGAACGGGAGAAATGGGAATTCCCCGAGAAAACCCGCCAAACAACGGTAACGTCTGCCACGTTTTGCACATGAGAAAATCTGGGCGACCCCTCCGGGAATCAAACCCAGTTCGCCTTGTTGGGAGGCGAGTAGCTTGACCACTACTCCATCACAGCCCTTACGACTGCTGAACAAAAAGCTAGGAAGTCCTTCACACTGTGACTGCTCCTGTATTCGGCAACCTCGGATAAACGTCTCTTCAGCACGGCAGTGCTTCGACTCTCATTCTGAACTGGAAGAAATGAAAATTACTCAGAATACATTTTAACTTGACTGAAAATACCTGAAAACGTTTCAGTGGAATCGCGGAAAGACTTCTGGTTACTTCAGTGACACGTGTTCAATGAATTAACTGTTTGAGTCTCTGATTCNCAGTGGAATCGCGGAAAGACTTCTGGTTACTTCAGTGACACGTGTTCAATGAATTAACTGTTTGAGTCTCTGATTCACAGCGAAATGAGCTGATTAAAGCCAGTCGTAGTCAAGTGATTGCATTTNTGAATTAACTGTTTGAGTCTCTGATTCACAGCGAAATGAGCTGATTAAAGCCAGTCGTAGTCAAGTGATTGCATTTACTGTTGCTAGCTAGTATTTCACCTATGAAAACCACTGAGTCAGTTATAGTGTTGGTGTCGAAGCTGTACGCCAAGTGCAGAAAGTACAAAAAAAAGTAATAATAGCGTTTTAGCTAGCGGCTAAAACGAAAATTCCTTAGAAGCGAGGTGGCGCAGCGTAAAACTACAGGACTTGCATTCGGGAGGACACAGGTTCGATTCCCGGTCCGGCTGGCAGCTATACTCATTTCGGTTTTCTATGCTTTCAAGAAATCACTCCAATCAAGTGCTGCTATGGTTCCTTACTACTACANGCTATACTCATTTCGGTTTTCTATGCTTTCAAGAAATCACTCCAATCAAGTGCTGCTATGGTTCCTTACTACTACAGGCCATGGCCGATCCATTCCCCGTTCTTATTTCTCTGAGAAACTTGCTCCATCTTTAAAGAACTCGCTGTCGACAAGACGTTAAGCCATACCTACCTTAGGAGCGTAAAGGACTCACTCGTCGGAAGCAAACTTTTCTTTCTCGGAGTTTAGTGGAGATGTTTTATAGACGTNTTAGGAGCGTAAAGGACTCACTCGTCGGAAGCAAACTTTTCTTTCTCGGAGTTTAGTGGAGATGTTTTATAGACGTATTGTGCATTACGAAATACATAGCCTTTACTTTGAAAGAAGCGGCATTGGATTTAATTTTCGTAGCTAGTATTCACGATTTTATTTCACTGAAGCTACACCGTCTATATTATATAAACAAAAAAAAAAAGACTGATCCAAACAATAAACGTATTCAGGATAAAGGCAAATACTCTGTATTCAAATTTTGGACATTGGCAGACACAATGGAAACCACTTTTGTTACCAAACGTTGCTAGAATTGTTTTAAATTGCTGTTGTGAATACGTGCTTGTGTTGTACGAGAGGGAAAAAAATTCCGGGAAATCAGTAATACACTATTATTAATGGATCTAGTGAATATTCCATAAAACAGAAACAAATTTGAATACCGGTTACATTCTAAAACAATCTATACGATGCAGTGCTAGCAAAAATGGTTTTCAAGTTTCGCCATGCTAAATAGGCAGAAAGTTCGGTACTGGATTATATACTCTAAGAAATTATTTTCAAATTTACATCAGTGTATATATGTATAATAGGAAAGCACATATGGTAAAGTTATTCCCCCTACATCCATGGTGGAGTTCCTACATTTGCTCAGGAAACAGTCAAATCCGTAGGGAAATTCCCAACTTCATATAGTAGTGATACTAAACGTTCCTACTTTTAGAGTTTGATTTGTGGTAATACTTCCATACAATGTATAGGTTAAAATTTTCCAACATAGTTTAGGAGGTTTACCGGAAAATGTTACATTGCGAGGTATTTGTGCAGCCCACCTGGTACAAGATAAAGTGAACTTGGAACTACTCATTCAGAAGTATTATAGATAACTCTGTGTATCTGAAATTCTGTTTCTGCGCAGCGGTTGAAAAAAATAATCTCGGATGACGCTACTGAATAAAACTGTCAAGTTGTTAACCATTCGCAGGTCAACGAATAATTGTAATGTGAGATCTAGGGGTTAAATGTTGTATAAACAGCGATTTGCTTACTAAGCCACGTCGAGACTATTGTATGAATGTTACATAAGTTCTTACATAATTTCATGGCATCTGCACCTCAGATATATTCTCACATTCACAATAACCCATTTAACACTTTAAAATCCACCCACGTTGCTCGAAAGAAACTCTTGTCATCTCGCCATTTTTTCCACGATTGTAGTGCTGCCGCTGGTGGCTGCAAAAGGAACTGACGACAGCAAAATGGCTGCACGCGCTCACACACACCTAACGTTGTCCTTATAGCGTCAAATACAAGCAGTATTATCAGAGTNGCACCTAACGTTGTCCTTATAGCGTCAAATACAAGCAGTATTATCAGAGTGTCTTTAATAGTTTCTCTGTTGTTCACGTTCAAAGAGTATAAACAGTAATTTGGTACGGCCGGTATGTTATAAGCCTATCATATTCCTTACCTAGTTATTAGAATTTTAATAATACATTTACGTGAGCTCGGCTCACCCTCACTGACATCAGCATATGCACAACTCCTGCCTCAGGAAACTGCACTGAAAAGATTAGAGTCAATCGATACGTATGTTGACGTAGGAAAGATTTTCACTCATGGGGCCGCGGTGGCTGAGGGGTTAAACTGCTCGCCTCCCACCAAGAGGAAGAGGGTTCACTCCCGGATTTTCGCAAGTGGGAATCGTGTCGGACGGTGCCGCTGATTGACGGGTTTTCTTGGGGATCCCCCGTTTCCCCCGCCCGTGCGTACCGAGGCTGCTCCATTCTCACCTCATTTCACCCTCATAGGTTCTCAATACCTCGTTGTTAAGAGCCGCCCAAATCTCTCAACTCAACTCAACTAATTTTCACTCATAACGCTTGCAATTTTCTTTGAACGCTTTGTTGTCGAGGCCATGTGATTNCAACTCAACTCAACTAATTTTCACTCATAACGCTTGCAATTTTCTTTGAACGCTTTGTTGTCGAGGCCATGTGATTCTGTAATTATTCACACGAGTTGCTTTTTCTTTCTCGATTACCAGCGGCGGAAACTAACATACTGTTGATATAATTTNATGTAATTATTCACACGAGTTGCTTTTTCTTTCTCGATTACCAGCGGCGGAAACTAACATACTGTTGATATAATTTTCTCTTTCTTGTGGATTAAAGGGCCCGGGGGGGGGGGTGTTAATACTTCTACGTTCGAAGAACTTCCCTCAAGTTTCAGCAGCTCGTTCATGCGCCTGGTGTTCTTTACAGAAGCAATTAGTGTGTTTATTACGAGCCTTGCAAATTGGTGCGAACTCTCTCTGGTGACGGCACTGACTTCCGCGCATAACACCCCCCCCCCCTCANGCCACCCTCATAAATTATGTATTCCTTTATTCCACACGATAAGTTACATACAAGCTTACAGATTTTGTTCAGCAGGCTACGTATATATTCTTATATAATGTGCGTTTTAACTTATCTGTGGATAGGAACTTATATCAGTAAATGGTATGTTTCAAATATTATTATTTATATTATTCGGTCGCAAGGTAGTTGCATGACGACTTGGGACTATAGTACTCTGATATTGTAATGGAACTTTTTCAGAGGTTCAGACAAGTATAATTACATCAAGAAAAAAGTTCCTATGACATTGCAGAAAGCAACTACACCGTCGTACGCTGGAATTTTAATATTCGTCCTNGCCACCCTCATAAATTATGTATTCCTTTATTCCACACGATAAGTTACATACAAGCTTACAGATTTTGTTCAGCAGGATACGTATATATTCTTATATAATGTGCGTTTTAACTTATCTGTGGATAGGAACTTAAATCAGTAAATGGTATGTTTCAAATATTATTATTTATATTATTCGGTCGCAAGGTAGTTGCATGACGACTTGGGACTATAGTACTCTGATATTGTAATGGAACTTTTTCAGAGGTTCAGACAAGTATAATTGCATCAAGAAAAAAGTTCCTATGACATTGCAGAAAGCAACTACACCGTCGTACGCTGGAATTTTAATATTCGTCCTCGTTGCACTTAAGTAATGCCAGTAATTGAATTGAAAGTTGAGAGGTCTTAAGAACCGGTGAGATTGAGATAAATTGAAGATGGAGCAGCGGCTGAACGCAAGAGCAGGTGAAACGGGGATGCCCGGAGAAAACCCGCTGTCCAACGGCATGCGAAAGCGGGTGACTTCTTCGGGGATCGATCCTGGTTAGTCGTGGTGGAAGGTGAGTGGTTTGACAACTACGCCACCGCTGCCCCAATGCATCTGAAATGGAAATAGAATTCTCGTACACGAAAAATTTCCCGGCTTATCTAGAGTAAAGAACAGAGCTTACATCCGCCAGTGGGAGCGAGAGGTCAAGGTTCACGTTTCGTGTCTCTCAGTTCATCCCTCCCACATCGCTATCACGTAACATCGTAATGTCGGTGGATGAATACTTCTAGTTAATGATTGCAAAAGACCATTAATATTTGAATTTTACTTTTCTTTATATGGTTGCTTATGTCATCATTTCATGTACCCCATGACATTTTTTTTATTATGGTAAAAAATGTGAATAAGACGTATTATTTAAATTTCCTACTGACTAAGGAAGTAAATAATATTCACTCTCTTATATAAGCTGTTTACGGTAAAATGAGCACTTTTGAAAGCCACGCTTAAGATTTACTTGTATGCAAATTGTGTGTCCTTCCACCATATGTAAAATTAATATGGCAATGGGCCTGAGCACTTCGTTCATACGCCAGTTAAGTGAAACTGTGAAACCATTAGAACAGTAAATATTTAACAAATGTGTTCTTTGTTACATTTATACGCAATAAACAATTTTATTATTCACAAGTCTTTGCCTGACACTCTTAACGTCAAGACATGGAACTACTGCCTTCCCTCCATCGTTGCCAACTTTACTGGGCGCATGTTAGTGTGCCCGGTAAAATACACGTAGGTAGTGACAGTGACATTTTTCAAAGTTTGATTTCAAAAATGCTCAATTAACCGTGAACAGCCTATACATGCCTGAAAATTCTAAACTCTAAATAATAACCTCTTATTTACCAGGAGAATATTAACTCACATTGTTTTTCAGTGTTCCCTTGAGCACGACCAATTTGAAGATTTACTGTCTTAAGTGATTTGGCACCTTTCCGCGGCGTTACATATACGAATCTTCTATGTACACATAAGTATAGGCTGTTCGCTGTTAAATAAGCACTTTTGAAATTTACCTTTGAAAAACGTCACTGCACATATCTGTAGATATTTTAATAGGCACGCCAACTGGCATGCGCTCAGTAAAGTTGGTAACGACGNAACGTCACTGCACATATCTGTAGATATTTTAATAGGCACGCCAACTGGCATGCGCTCAGTAAAGTTGGTAACGACGGAGAAGAAAGTAGGTCCATGTTTAAAAGTTGAATTTAATGTGTTAGATAAACATTTGTGAACACTAAAACGATTTANAAGAAGAAAGTAGGTCCATGTTTAAAAGTTGATTTTAATGTGTTAGATAAACATTTGTGAACACTAAAACGATTTATTTTGCTTTCAGTTTTTTTTCTAATGCATACAAATGTAAGGATTAGCAAATTTGCAAATTACTTGCTTTTTTTAATAGTTCAAAAGTTTCACTTGACTGGCGTATGAATAAAGTTATCAGGTCCATGGCAATGTCAATTTTACACATAATGGAAGAATACAAGGTGCATACAAGTAGATCTTAAGCACTGCTTTCGAAAGAGNGGCAATGTCAATTTTACACATAATGGAAGAATACAAGGTGCATACAAGTAGATCTTAAGCACTGCTTTCGAAAGAGTTTAGTTTACTGTGAACAGCCTATAGTGTTGTTTTCGTAACATATCCGACTACCCAATGAGGAGCTCGAGTCTTTACCAAATATATTTATTTAACATCTAAGATCTCTGAGTGGCTCTCGAACACACCAATACAACAATTTTGAGGAAATAAATTACGTCACGATTCTTACGAAGAGTACCGTTTCGTGCACGCACTGGAAGCAAAACAAACCATTAGATGCTCGCATCATGTACCACAGTTCACAAGTGATAGTACNGTTTCGTGCACGCACTGGAAGCAAAACAAACCATTAGATGCTCGCATCATGTACCACAGTTCACAAGTGATAGTACGCTGCCGTCTTTTAAGGTGCGCTATTCTATTTCCGGCAATAAGACGTGACGGGAAGTGACGAACATACATACAAATATACATGGCACAGTCGTACAAGGCATACACTCTATACTGTATCCAACTTGTATATATGCACTCTAACAGCCATTGTTGAGTGTTCACATACGTCATACGTTAAAAAAAAAACAGTGGAATATTGGCAAATTATTACTCTGAATCGCCGAAGGGGCCGCGGTGGATAGCGGATGATAGTGTGCCATTTTGAATTACAAATTCGATTACAACCACGTCATCAATCATCGTGCGGAGTCAATTGAAAACTATGTTTACGCTATATCGTTGAAGTGTTTTGTAAATTTGTATCATGTTTATTTTGTGCGAAAACAACTTCTCGACGGAAATGCGTGAGTAACAGTTTTCAGAATACTTGAAACCATAACAGATAAGCTGCTGAGCTGTTATCAACTAGCACGTAAGCCGTTGGGGTCAGAGTTCAAGGTTAAATACGTCGTCACCAATTTAAGATCACCGCCTTTTCCCGCACGAGTGATCCAACTGAAGCTGAGGCGGAATATATTGAATTATTATTTTGGCATATGCACATATGTGCTGAGTAGCGTTAAGTGGGGGGGAGGGGGGCATTCGTCCCTCCACTTTTCAGCTAGCACAGGCGTTGCCCCCCTACGTTGAAAGAGTGGCTTGTCATAACTTCAGACTATTAGGTTTTTGCAAATTATGTTCACTCGCTAGCCTTATACCTTATAGTATATTATTCTTACAGGTATTTACATAAAAAAACAATATCTCAGTAGAAATTGTTACATTATTAAAATTTTTGAAAGTAGGATGTTCACAGTAAGAGAGAGGCAAGGAGTGAGAGGAACAATATTAAAATAAACTTTTGTATAAAAATAAAACCCCTCATGTGTAAACAAGTAGTCGGAGGCTAAGCATGTGTCACATTCATTATTTTTCCTGGGGCGTGACAACTTATTTGTGCTAGTGCATTGTGATTTCCTTGGTATGAGGGATTTAGTTACTTTAAATCTTGTACTTGACCTTTATCGGTCACGTCTATATATATANGTGATTTCCTTGGTATGAGGGATTTAGTTACTTTAAATCTTGTACTTGACCTTTATCGGTCACGTCTATATATATAGCAAAATATTTAATTGCTAGGTGGTTTATGAAGCAAATGCTAAAAAGTGTTTTACCTATTGTTAANATATATATATAGCAAAATATTTAATTGCTAGGTGGTTTATGAAGCAAATGCTAAAAAGTGTTTTACCTATTGTTAAAAAAAAAAAAANTATATATAGCAAAATATTTAATTGCTAGGTGGTTTATGAAGCAAATGCTAAAAAGTGTTTTACCTATTGTTAAAAAAAAAAAAATGTAACATGCCTTTGCAACTAACATTTGAAAGTTTGCGATGGTTAAATGTGCATTATAAGAAATCCATTATTGGTATGCTCCTCCAGTGTTGCCATATCAAATGTACCATATGATCAAAACTATATATATATAATGTACTAGCTGACCCGGCAAACGTTGTTTTGCCATAAAAAGTATTTCTAGATGGATTCTCACTAAATTTTATACACACTGACTTTAATATAATATAATAAACAAATTTGTTTATTATGCAGCACGTGCTCGTGACACGTGTTGAGTACTGTTGAGGTTATATAAAATTAATTAAATAACTGAACGTGAGAACTACACTTATATATTAGATAATTTAATAAATATTAATAAAATGGAAATACAAACAATTACAGCTTTGCGATCAATAATAAAGTTAATTAAGAAGTACACTTAATTATTGAAAATATAATTGTAAACACGTCACTACTACGATCTGAGCACAAATGAATAAGAGAAAGGTTATTGTGTGAGAGAAAGTGGAGACCGGCTACTCCGTGCTGTGTCACTGGGAGACACCTGGTGGGAATAAATTGTAACCTAGATCGATAAATGATCGATGATAATTGATCAGTTATCGACCTAGGGTAAAATTTATTAAATTACTAATATCGCCATAAAAAAATAAGGGTTGGTGGTAGAAGGTTGAAAATTTAGGAGGGTATGTATTTTTTGATGCCACATCATAAAANAAAAAATAAGGGTTGGTGGTAGAAGGTTGAAAATTTAGGAGGGTATGTATTTTTTGATGCCACATCATAAAAAAAAATAAAAAANGTTGGTGGTAGAAGGTTGAAAATTTAGGAGGGTATGTATTTTTTGATGCCACATCATAAAAAAATAAAAAATAAAAAATTTGTTCAAACAATAAAAAAAAATTGTTTGGGGGCGGCCACCCTTATTACTTAGGGGTGTAAAAAATAGATATAAATATATTCTCAGACCTACTGAGTATACATAAAAAATTTCATAAAAATCGGTCCAGCCGTTTCGGAGGAGTTCAGTGACTAACACTGTGACGGGAGAATTTTATATATTAGATAAACAATTTTTCGTGTATCTCGTTTAACAAAATAAAGCTTAGAAGAGTCGTAATATAAATATAAGTCATTTTATTCTTGAACTTATGTGTAGTATTCACTATAAAACATAAATAAATATAATATGTGTACATGTATTCATATATAAAAAACATTCAAATACAAGTACTATGCATAATGATCCTTCACGTCTGAACTGCTCCTAATGTAGTTTTTACTTCTATACCCCAGATTCTGTAGAAAGAATCCGCCACTACATTCCCTCACCTCTAAGAAAATGTTGTTTATCCATGTCTGGTTACGATAAATATGACGGTTTATCAATAATTCCCGCGATTCGACCCCGAGGCTGAGGAGTCCGAAGTTAGTAACTACAGATGTTCTCAAGCAGGACACTCAGTAGACACACGTTTCATTTCATTTCTAGAAGAACCTGCTCCACAATCACGTGTGCAGTAATGACGACCACCTCGGTCCACATGCCCTCTCGTGCAATATTAAGTAAGGTGTAGAGATTTGGGCGGCTCTTAACAACGAGGTCTTGAAAGCCGATGAGGGTGAAGCGAGGTGAGTATAGAGTAGCTCCCAAATGCAATGGGGTAGGAAAATCAGCGAAAAACCCCGCTGACCAGCGGCATCGTCCAGCACAGTTTCCATGTGCGAAAATACGGGAGCGACCCCACCGGGAATCGAACCAGGTTCGCCTTGGTTGGAGGCTAGCACTCTAGCCGCTGAGCTTCTGCGACCCCCAATATCAAGTAAAGGCTTCGCCAGGACAGACATATGTGAGAACAAGGGGGAGAGGGAGGGTAGTTATATATATGAATGGCGTTTAACATCCGAGGCCTTTAGCCCCGATGGGGGTGAATCGGTTAAAGTTGGAGCAGCGATGTAATGCAACTGCGGAGGACCCACGGTATTACATACATCAAAACAAAAAATTGCTGAAATATTGTGAGATGCTATTGGATGAACCGAGGAAAACTTCTCCGCAATAATAGTGATATGCAAAACCGCCAGAGAAATGTTTTTTTCCTATGATCTACGACAAATGGGGGGTGCACGGGCTCGTGACATCAGTATGCCGTCCGGCTTGTTAACAATTAGAGGCCTGCGCACATTTTCTGGCATTCAAGACAAGCTAGAAGCGAGTCACTTATGTACACATATGAGGGTTGCTGACGGACGGTACCGACACCACACGGGGACTACAGATGTGTGGTACGACTGCGAGGGCTAAAGGTCGCAATAAACCGTGTCAGCCCAACACGTGGGTTGGGGTCACCTCGTGCAATATACAAAACCGTCCCATGCATGAAAAAATTAAGTCAGTTAATAATAAATATTAATGGCACAACGTAGACGCAAGTACGCTAGAGCACGATGTTGTATCGAAGCTCTACTATAAAAAAATAATACCTGATAGTTCCACAGTCCGTAATATCGATATCAGTGTTGCTATTGCGACGAGAACTTTAATAAAAAGCTGGAATGCCCGTCAACGGAAAAAATAGCTTATGTTCACAAGGACCAACCTCAAAAAATTTCTACAATATGACAAGTGCAGTACACTATTTACCAGCGATGATAATTTGAAGATGCATTACACGACTTGTAAAGGCTGTGTTCCTTTGCTTGCCACTAAAAATCATGCATTTAAACAAGTGGTCATGCAAGAGACGACGACACTGCTACATATTAATGATTAGATATAAAAATTCAAAGAAAAATAGTTATAAACACCTACCAACCGATGCATATTGCACGAGCAATCAACGCTGTACATTATGTTAGACCAATAAAAAACTTACCATCGCGAAGCACTGATGTCAGCAGACATAAAAAAGGGAAATGGTTATAAACACTTACCAACCAACACGTATTGCACAAGCGACGAGCACTGTACATCGTAAATCGTTGCTAGACAAGACCATGCGTCTGAAGAATGATGTGGTGGCCTTGGCTAGTACAGCAGAATGGCGAACCATTTTTCCCACATACACCTTCCGACCGAGCTACGCTACCGTACAGAGGCGCACGAATTTCACTATCAACCAACGCGTAATGTGCCAGCATCGAGCAAAGACTAAAATAAACTACAATGACACAGTCGAGAAGCAGAGGGAGCGACAAGGTGTGCACTGCTACATACCGATGTAAACAGATACAAAAAAAATNCCACATACACCTTCCGACCGAGCTACGCTACCGTACAGAGGCGCACGAATTTCACTATCAACCAACGCGTAATGTGCGAGCATCGAGCAAAGACTAAAATAAACTACAATGACACAGTCGAGAAGCAGAGGGAGCGACAAGGTGTGCACTGCTACATACCGATGTAAACAGATACAAAAAAAATAAAATGTAAATGATACTTGTTATAAGAACTTACCAACCAGCGCATATTGCACATACGTCGAGCGTTTTACGTCGCGGTAGATGATGCTAATCAAGACCAGGCAGCCCTCTCAACTTATTTACACTCGTTCGTCTTTCATTGTTGGAGGTGCCTTGTTTTTCTTTTGCTGCTGCTGCTCGCTCCCGATGCGTCTTACACCAGCTCTTGGAATGTGATGTGTGTGTAACGGTAGCACTGCCTTGAAAATTATTCTAGGCATGAGAGGCAGCCAAGAGTCTCTTCGTCCTGTTGCAAATAGACAAGTAGGTGTTTTTGTATACGGATTTTATTTCGTGTCGTGCATATGCGAGAAGGAATTCCTTAGGCAGGTATGTAAACTCGGTATCTTTGTCGAGTTCTGCAAGTGATTTAATCTTTCCATATGCCACGATAGCCGATACAATTTTCTGACCACTGGAACAGCATCCCATCAATTTCACTATGTCCTCTCTATGAGAGAAAGAAGTTCTGAGCAATGTGTGGTGGTGGTACGAACTGCTTTTATAGGCCTAAAAGTGAGTAAGTGAGTAGCGTGGGCAGAAGCGATGTCCACTACCAACACAAGTTTATTTGAAGCGATATTTTAAAGAGACATGCTAATATTTACAGCTTGATGTATTAAAACAAAATAAATTACTTGTAATGTATAACTGAATTCCTCTCGTAAAGGGGCATGCATGTGTGAGTCGACTGGTCTGACACCCTGGAGCCTGACATGTCTTTCTTGGCTATTGTTATGTATCATCCTTCAACTTGTTGAGACCTGCACGGTGCTAGCGTCGCCGGCCGACCGCCTGGGGCAGCCTTACATATTCTCATTATGCTAGTTGATGGCACAACGACGGTCGTATTGGGCGCATTCTGCTGCTAGCGTTGTGAGTGTTGGATGTACTCTGAATTTGATGGTTTCGTTTCACTCAGTTCGTATGGAGGAAGTTTTCTATTCTGTTGTACTGACCAGGACAGTCTGGCACTTGTCTAGCACCATCTAAAGCAGCATACATCACCCGTCGTTGGTTTAATGTGTGATTGCAATGGTTTTTATATCAGTTTGCATCAGTGTGTAGCTGTGTTATCCTTATCGCACCTGTGCTTCTCGGCTTCGCAAATATTTTTTTTAGACTAACGTGATGTATAGCATTCGATGCTCGCGCAATATGCATAGGTTGTTAAAACCTTATAAATATTTGCTTTTATAATTATCTGTTTGCATCAGCATGTAGCAGTGACGTCTTTCTTGCGCGAATAATGGTTTTAATGAATGTTGTTTTGTGGCAAGCAAAGGTACACAGACTTTACAAGTTGCGTAATGTGTATCGTACTTGACGCGTTGTAGTCATTTTTGTGATTGGCCCTTGTGATCATTCTTTTTTTTTCACGTTGGCGTGCATTCTAGCTTTTACTAAACTTTTTGGCATTATAGCAACACTGATATCACAATTATGGACTGTGGCTCCAACAGGTATTTTTTATATATTGTGACTCGTTATGACATCATGTTCATGATTACTTGCATATATGCCAGTCCTTTATCGTTTGTTATGTGACTGATTTTTCATGTACAGTGCCGTTTCATATATTTTACACTTGGTTTCCCTGACCCATGCGCTAGGCTGATGGTGTTTGTTTATATTAACGCTTACATGCTTTAGTGTAACCTGCGACTACGTATGTTATCGGTACATTTGTATACCACTTTATTTTTCAATATAACTGGTTGTTAAGGGTTACCTAGGCTAACGATGACTCGGGCCGCCGGTCCTTGTGTTGGACTGAACTGTTATATTACTAAATACATGTATATATATTACCATTGCTTATGACTATGTACCGTATGCACACAGTGCATTTGTATACATCTTAATTTTTTTCGCATATAGTTATTTGTCGTATGTTACCCATTCCAGGATTTATTGATGTGCTTGTTGTAGCATTTGTGTATATGTATATATTGTACAACCTAGATGATGGAGGACGAAGGGAGGCTAGCTGTCGATGAGGCGGATCCTAGTCGGTAGACACCTGCGGTAGCAGATGACAAGGGTGATGGTGGGTGATTGTCGAGTGCATGCAGGTCGATGCGTATATGTGTGTGCTATTTCAATCCCTACACTCCTACATGCAACGTTAACTTTGCGATGCACTTGTATGTATACCTACATGTGTGGACGGTCGTTACATGATCCCGAAATAAAAAGGTTTGGGAATGCTGTCCAACTATGCATATAACATAGCTTAAGGCCTACTTGTCCTTATTTCCTTGATTTCAATCGGAAATGATGACTGTGATATGAATTTTGGTGGTCATAGCTTCTGTCGGTAGGAAATGATGGACAAATATGCTTATAAGAGGGCTTAAAGTACTTGTCCTTACCACCCTGATTGTCATCGGAGGTGATGCATATGACATTAATTTGATGACTATAGCTTCTGTGGGTGGGAAATGGCAGCCAACTATGCTTATACGAAGGGCTTTTCGTGGTAGGAAATTATGCCTATGTTATGAATTTGGTGACTATAGCCTCTGCGGGTGGGAAATAGTAGCCAACTATGCTTATACGAGGGGTTAGGGTGTACTTGACACTACCATCTTGGACATTGTCGGCATCGATGTCTATGTTATAAATTTGAAGATTTTAGTTTCTGTGGTGAGGAAATGGCAGTCGACAATGCTTATAAGATGTCGTAAAGTTTACTTGACCCACCACCCTGTTATTCATCAGAGGTGATGTTTATGATATATTTGGTGCTTATAGCTTCCATGGGTGGGAAATAGTGGACAACTATGCTTATAAGTGGGCTTAAGGTGTTCTTTACCCTGTAGCCCAGTTAATCTTCGGGACGATGACTATGTTATGAATTAGGTAACTATATCTTAAATAGTTCGGAAATAACGGCCAACTTTGCTAGGCTTAGGGTATACTTGACCCAGCGCCTCTTTTCGTTGTCGGGGGTGATGTCTGTGTTATGAATTTGGTGGCTGTATCTTAAACGGTTCGGAAATTACAGACAACTATGCTTATAAATAGGCTTTGGACGTACTTGAGTCTGCAGTGCTCTTCGTTATCGGGAGTGGTGTCTATGATACGAATTTGGTGGCTGTATCATAAACGGTCCGGAAATTACAGCCAAATATGCTTATAAGTGGGCTTAGGACATACTTCGCCCGCGCGCGGAGCGACTCTAGGCTAGCGTGTATGGACAGGCTTCGCTCCGTGTCGCTCAGGTGAAATGACAGAGCATGAGACTCGTCCCCGCCAGGACGCCAGGTGAAAGGAGCCCAGGAGGAATATGAGAAAATCAAGGTGGAATGACAGATCATGAGACTTGTCCCCGCCAGGGCGCTAGGTGAAATGAGTCCAGAAGGAATATGAGACAATCAAGGTGGAATGACAGATCATGAGACTCGTCCCCGCCAGGACGCCAGGTGAAAGGAGCCCAGGAGGAATATGAGAAAATCAAGGTGGAATGACAGATCATGAGACTTGTCCCCGCCAGGGCGCTAGGTGAAATGAGCCCAGAAGGAATATGAGAAAACCAAAGTGGAATGACAGAGCATGAATGTCAGGGTAACCCCTCAAACCTTCATCCCTTCATTCCCAAAAAGGAGTCATCTAACCACATTGTAGAGTCATCGGCGGAAATTGTGCAAGTGCCAGCCGCATTGTGCAAAACATATTTTTGTGGGAAATTTTGCTGGTTTTCGGGGAAAAAAGGGGAATTCCATGGGAAAAAGGCAATTTCTAGGAAAAAAGAGAAAAAAGGGCCACGTGACGTCATCAAAGATGGCGGCCGTGGCTCCACGGCACCGCACCCCCAATTCCTTGCAGCAGAATCGGTATTTTCTAACTACTGAGGTGAGTATGGAGCAACGCTGGAATGAAAGGACGTGGGAAACGGGAGATCCCCGAGTAAACCCACTGATCAGCGACACCGTCCGGCACGATTCGCACATGCGAAAATCCGGGGGTAACCCCGCCGGGAATCGAACCCGGTTCGCTTTGGTGAGATTCTGTACGTAATAATGAGGTGTGAATTTTAGTATTAAATTTTACAGTAAGTTATAAAGAGATATAAATAAAAACAAGATGGTAAGGGTGCCATCACCTTAACGTCTCGTCTACAACAAAATCATTAGAGGCGAAGCAAGTTGCTCAGAAAAGAAGGAACGGGGAAGGAATATGCCTATAGTAAGGAGCTATTCCAGCGTTCTCCTGGAGGAATTAGGTGATGCCATGGGTGACCTAACCGGAATAGGAACCAATGTCTTCTCGATTGAAAGTCCGGTGGTCTACCGCTGCGCCACCTCGTTCGGTACACTTACACGGGACTCTTACCCGGAATCTCAGGACTGAAAAAGTAAAGGCTTGGCGGTCGCCTCCAATAAAAGTATTTTATACTTTAGCACCTTCAAGGACAATCATCTGACAAGCTGTCAAGGCCAAGAGGCGCCAGTCAACAGTAATTAAAGGTCATAAATTGCACAGACGTGACTGACGCCTATTCAAACTATTCGTAAACAAATGGGTGGTCATATTTTACAAGTCAGGGAAGAATGGACACTTTTAAAATTATCCTTTCTGGAAATATCCCTCTCCGTAATTGTATACATTTGAACGTAAGCACTGACTGACACATCGGCAGAAATTTTGGCAGTAATTTATGGAAAACTATATGATAGTATATATTTGACTGGGTACATTGTCAATTTCTGATTTTCTGTTAAATGACAAATTATTTGTTATTACCGGACTTGGGTCTAATTTAACGAAATCAAGTTTAGCAAGTGAAGTTGTTAAGCAGTGGTCGCCTCCGGTTCGAGCTCAAGTCACCTACCGGGATAACTCTCAGTGGCGCTGCGTGAGGCCGTGCTCTCGGGCTCACTTATTTGCAGGTGTTTTTATAGCGTGGCGCGCACCGCCTCAGTGCTGTACTGCGGCTGAGCACGGCTGCCGCTCTCCCAGCCAGTCCCTCGCGCCGGGGGGAATCTCGCGGAACACTATCCAAGGGCTACTCGTAAAATTAAGAAGTTTACTGACGGAGGAAAATTGCAACATTGGTTTCCTTGTGTTCAGTATTGTAAAAGGTATCACGTTTCGAAATAGAAGAATATTTATGTTTACAAACTTTTACCAGTGTCACATAGATACTAATTAATAAAATCCATGTAAACGTTAATTTTTAAATGTGACAGAAAAATATTTATGTTCACAGACTTTTTTTACCAATGTCACATAGATAATAGTTAATAAAATCCATGTAAACGTTAATTTTTAAATGTGACGGAAAAATATTTATGTTTACAGACTTTTTTACTAGTGTCACATAGATACTAATTAATAAAATCCATGTAAACGTTAATTTTTAAATGTGACGGAAAAATATTTATGTTTACAGACTTTTTTACCAGTGTCACATAGATAATAGTTAATAAAATCCGTGTAACCGTTAATTTTTAAATGTGACGGAAGAATACACCGTAAACAGAAGGGAAAAAAAGCTAATAACCATTTTGAAAAGTGCTCACTTTACCATGAACAAAATATAATATGGCACAGAAATTATTATTTTCAATTAGCCCAATGCAGGGCTGTTTTTCGAACATTTGTTTTTGATTGGAATATTATCAAAATGAAAGAAAGCCATAATTATATTATTAAAAACGTGCGTTTAGATTTAAACTCAGAAATTTTGTAATGAAATTTTGCTTAGTTTTTGAGAAATTATGGCAATGGCATTACTTTTCGGACTAGGTTAATTCCGTTATGAATAAATAATAATAATAAATAAAAGCACATAATAACCAACTCGAATGAGCCGAACGTTTATATTAGTATGGAAATGTTTTGCCGAAAATATGGCTACCATCTTCCTACTCTGCTCATATACAAACATCTATCTGCACACGTGCGTGTTTTTACGGTGCTAATTCCAACGGTCGTTCGCATGCTGAGGATTCGCTTGCTTGCACGGCAAACCAAACACAGCCGTGACGTGGGCTGTCGCCTCGTGACACTCCTTGTTTGTGACTGGCAGAAAAAATGACGCCATCATTCTCTCCGCCAGTGGCATCTACAAGAGGGCCGCAGATGGGTTTGCGACTTCAGCGTCTCGTTGGAACTCATGCAAAGGTTCGTTTCTTCCAACTACGCAGGCAGCTAAACTGCACAACTCTCAGTTCTTTCGACTCGGTGTAACGTCAGACCGATTGAAAAGTATCGTTTCTTTCAACCTGTGCAGTTATACCTGGTGTAATTTGTGCAGCCAAAATTACACCAGCTCTAAAGGTTTAACTGGTGTAGTGCAAATAAAAACCCGCGAAATATATATATGTCTGTTGTTTATTGATTGTATGAGGAAAGATATACTTTTATGACGAGATGAAAGTTTGAAATATTCTTGTAGGTAATGGTTTAAGAAGTCATGAATTTTTTTGTTTTTGTTTTCGAAAACAGCTAATAAAGTGTACCTACTTAAAAGCGGGATAAAGTTAATATAACTTTAAATATTCCATACTTCTTTGAGAGAAAATAATATTAAAATTAATGTAAATTTAGTTAGAGCTTTCTTAAAGACTTCGGAGATTATTTATTGTTAATTGCGTTGAACACTAAATAACAGGCATATAAAACTATAGGGACGTGTTTTTATAAATGTCGCATCCAACTCTATACATTTCTTTGCAGGCTACAGTATATTAACATAGCTACAGAATTCTAAAATTTATCATAATAAAAATACAATAATAAAATTCACCCTTCCTCTCATAAGAAAGAAAAATCTGACAAAAATGTTTGTGCCGTTGAAAGCGCAGCAAAATAGAGGCGAAAATTGCACAAAATTAGCTTATTTCAACTCTTACAGTGCAGTTAAACCAATAAACAAAACCAGTGTAGCTAATCTACACCACACTACACCAGCTATAATTTTGGATTTGGTATTGGGAAAACAATAAAACCGTTTTATTCCGGTTCCAGAACAAGAACTACAGAACACCCCTAACTGCACATATAATTTACTTGCACATTTGCGTAAATAATAATGTTTCGAAAACTTAGGCCTCTATGTTACTTATACAGAAAATGAAAATAAATAATAACGTGAGACCTACCTTCAAAATCACCAAACCAGAGTACATGTGTATGTTTATTTCTTCACGCGTTTAGTGGTGACGTGATTTCGTCTATAAAAATCATACATACAGTTATTTCATAGCACTGACGATCTTCTGTGGCCCATTACACGACCTAAGTAAGGGCGAAGGAGAAGACAACTCCAAACTGAATATCAAACATGTCCTTTCGAAGCCCATCACTTTATTCCTGTTCCTTCTTTTCACTAAGCAAAACGGTTTTTTATATCGAACCCCCGGTCTCCCACCCAAGTCAACAACGGTTTTCAGTGTCTTTGTATCAGATTGATTTATCAGGTTTAGCTAGTTGCAAAAGGAAAATAGTATTTGCCGCGGTGGTGTATTGGTTAGACTACTCGCCTCCCACCTAGGCGAACCGGATTCGATTCCCGGCGGTGTCAATCCCGGATTTTTGCATGTGGGAATCGTGCCGGACGATGCCCACTTGTCGGCGGGTTTTCTCGGGGATCTCCCGTTTCTCCCGCCCCCTTCATTCCGGCGCTGCTCCATGCCTCGCCTCACCCTCATCGGTTCTCAAGATCTCGATGTACAGAGCCTCCCAAATCTCTTCACTCACTCCGAGCTTGAGTAACGTCACAAAAAAAGGAGGGGTGGTGAGACAAACGAGAAGGGGTGGAAGATAGAGGTGGAGAGAGACTGGAGTAAAACGAACTGTTTAGACAATGTACAGAAACGTAGAGCATATTGACTGCGGGATACTACATCGATATTGCAATGCCGTACTCTATTCCTGGCGATGAATTTGTTGTGATATCGTCACTGCTGTCACTGTCAGCACCACCTACATATTTATGATCTCGTCGATTTCAATGTCAAAGCGAATATCCTTGTCGTGGGAACAGTTCTCCAGCTTCTTCGCGCGATTGCAAAGCGGCATACAATAATTTTACCTCATGCTGTTAAATGTGTTCTCGCACAGTTGTTTCACACCTGTCAAATGAGAAGTGAAGTGTGTAACTTCCAACTTACTTAAGTAAAATTTACAAAACACAATCACAAATTATGTCAATAACAAATTCGTATTATTTCGGTACTGAAACGTTTCACATTCAAGGAACTAATTTACTTTACGCTCTAGTAGTATAGTAAGAAACAGTATAGTAAGTATAGTACTGTAGTAATAGTAAGTACTGTGAAATCGTAGCCACTAATGGTTTTGAATTTGTTTTGAATATTTTTTATGATTTTTTTTTCGCCAACTTTAAAAAGACTCGTGCTATGTGCGACAAAATATGCGAATAGTCTAGATATTTAGTAAATCCCAGTTCTTAATTGCGCTTTCTCAAGTGGAGTGGGCCTAGTGGATTGTGTGGTTCCTTTATTCTCGCTGCGGTTTGCATAAACTGCAAAACGTAAATGCGTTTGAGAATGCTATTTATTGCCTTTCACTTTTGGCAAAATTGGAGGCATTTCTGAAAATATTTTCATCTAATCATATAAGTGTGCAGGAGTGTGTTTAAAAAATCATGTGGACGTGTGCAAACTGCTTCTGTCTGAAGCCCACCGAAGATACTAATTTTTCCAGGCAGAATAGTAGCATGAATCCTTACTGGTGCACGTGTGCGTTATCGCTCCGCCATATCGCCTCCGTCCCCCATCCTTTGTAACTCTATACTCGTGCCTTCATCCTGTAATGGCCATCCAGGCTTGTGAATGTTATTTGTTTGGCTACACAACGGCACCACGAGCATGCGCAATAGATCACAGAGCTACCTATTGTCGAGGCAGCAAACTAGGTTCAAAACTTAGAAAAATTTCGTGGTAGCTTCGCTCCCTCTATATTCCTTTTTAGCCTAGCATACTTTCCGACGGAAATAAAGACTTATGAGATCACTTTCCTGTCTGTGTGTATGAATCTGTGTGTCAACCCCTTTTCAATTTTTGAACGCGTCAACTGAATTTCACCAAACTCTGTACGCATATAGTACTTAGTAAGGGCATCTGATTTTATTAGTTTTAGAACTCGGTGGTTACTTACTTTCAAAATGGCGTCCATTTTAGCATTTAGGGTGATATGTCATACCTCGGAAACCATTCAGCCTATTTAAAACAAATTTTGAATGCTGGCAGTGCATCGTGTAAGCATAATTTTTTTTTATGGACGTTGTTGGTACGTCATTTTAGGAGATAGCACCAAATTTAAAAATAAATATTTTACATTATATGTCGAAAACTATTAAACCAATTCTCACCCTGTTTGGCGTGTATTATGACATGCCAGGTAAACGCAAGTACTAATTAAACTTGATAAGGCACTTATTTTTAAAATGGTGGCCATGCAATTATTTTGGATTAATTTGATATATTTACCATTCCGTTTAACCAATTTCGCCCAAATTTTGTATGCTGAAAGTATCTATTACAAGCACCATATATGGCAACACATAGTCACTTTCGTCAGCCATTTTATAAGTTAGTGCTACATGAATAAATAAAGTTTCTATTTCATATCTCGGTAAACAATTAAACCGATTCCTACCAAATGTGTCAAACAAGTACACGATGTTAAAAATGATATGTTTTAAGTATGTCAGACACTTAATTTCAAAATGGCGGATATATAGCAATTTTAGCTTGGAATGTTATACAGTCGAAATTGTGTAATCAATTCCAACTCATCTGTGTATGCCGGCAGTAGATATTACAACTATCGACTGTATCTACGCGGAGCCTATTTAGTCCACCGTTTTGTAAGATGGCGTCATACGAATAAATTAAATTTTTACGACGTATCTCGGAAAACAATAAACCCATTCTTACTAACTTTGGCGAATAAATCGTACTGCGGTAGGCTATAGAAATATATGTACTTTTTAAGTGTGGCACACGCTTATTTTCAGAATTGTAGCTAGAAAATCGTTTTAGCACAGTGTGCTATATCTACGAAACTATGTAATCTGTTTTAACTTAACTATACATACTAGCAGTATACAATCATCAATTGTGCAAATACATAACTTTTTTATCTTCCATTTATGAAGATCGTTACATAAAAAATATGGAGGTTTCATGCCATATCTCAGAAACCAATCAACCTATTTCCATCAAATTCTTCATACAAGTGACGCTAAGGTAGGCCATGTGAACTTACATTTTTAAGTGGCTCAGTCACTTATCTTCAAAATGACGGCCCTGTTAATATTTTAGGTTAGTAAACCCTATCATTCGAAACATTAGACTGATTAAATCCTTAGTTGATGCTCCGAATCCGACCTCCGCACCGCAGTTGAATGCGCACCAGTTTATGGTACGAGATTTTCCGGGTTCGAATACCGGGTGAGACACGTGCGTATTTGCAATTGTCTCATCACTGCTGTTGCATATGTTTCTGGTTTCAACTCTAATGACATTGCTTTCAACGAGAAAAAAATTCCTACCTTACAACTGAGCTTTTAAGAACTTATGAAAAAATTAAATGCATCCTTGTTGAGGAAAGTAAGCTCATTAGTTATATGAGTAACTTCTTGTTACATTATGTACTTTCTCACAGACGCAGAAGCTCAACTAGAATACAGTAGCGCCGCCTGCGTGCGTCTAGAGACAAAAAAATGTGAAGAAAATAATACTGATTTCCATTCGAATCGTCCATATTTTGTGTTTGGAGTGTTTCTTTTTTAAGTATAAGTTACTACCACAGTCAATATCTTCGTGGACTGACTGGCACCCCGAGTGTAGGCAGCCACGCACCATCGCGTCCACGAACTTCCTGATTGTACTACGTATTACTAGATACCTGTGAAGTTCGCAAATTATTTCTGTGGCAGGTTAGTCGCCAAGAACGTACACACCAGTGCCATTTTCGTGAGATTGGATCACAGTGGTTTGACGCGCCTTGGACAGATATTTATTTACCCGTAGTGAACAGGAAGAGAGAGAGAGAGAGAGAGAGAGAGAGAGAGAGAGTGGCCTCATAACCTATAACCTGTTGAATAAAAACAAAGGCTCTCACCACGACGGCTGCCAATGAATAAACAATTCCGGCTCGAGTATCTAAACCAATGAAAAATATAGGTGCTGCCAAATTAACTCGCGAAATTCACTTACCTCTGTATGTTAACTTACATAACATTTATGTGCACAAAAATTAAATCGTATAATTAAATAACTTATATACGTACACGCAGAAAAATATATTTTTAAAATAATATGCTATTATACTGACACTTTTATTTAGCGCTTTCCAAAAAAAGCGGCATCTGATGATGTAGTTACGCTCGACTCCTCCAAGGATCGGCTTTCAGAAAGTGAGAATATTTTAAGGAGACTATACACTGAGATATTTTCTGCGAAATCGATGTTTGCGCGGATACGTGTATCTCAGAAATAAATATGTCCTGGGAATACGATTTTTTGTCTGAAAATGTAAAATCCAATCATTAATGCTAGTATTTTTTTTATCATATTAGTGTATTAAAAAAACCTTGAAAATGGTTTTCAAAAAATTTAATTTCTAAGCGGTAGGAGAAAACTACAAACATACGAACATTGTTTAACTGTGAGCTTTTACCGCGAGTAACAAAATCCCACTCTTACAGATATAATGTTTATAGTACAGTGTTCTGGCAGAAACATTGCACGCCTTGCGTGTTAATGGTCAGACTATTTGCCTCCCACCAAGGTGAACCGGGTTCGATTCCCGGTGGGGTCGCACCCGGATTTTCGCATGTGGGATCTTGCCGAACGATGTCGCTGGTCGACAGGTTTCCTCGGGGATCTCCCGTTTCCCCCGCCCTTGCATTCCGGCGCTGCTCCATTCTCACCTCATTGCACTCTCATCGGCTATCAAGACCTCGATGTTAAGAGCCGCCCAAATCTCTACACACTTACACGAGGGAGACTGGCTTCCGTCTTCTACGCAAGTCACCAACACTGAGGCTGTGTTCGAATCGACCATTTAGCTGTGCTTTTTGTTAAAATAAAAATTCGCTTGAACTATACATATTCTAGTTGCATCGAAATCTTGTTAGTGGTAGTGATCCTCAGCTTCTCGCGGCTAGCGACGGGTGACGGCCTGTGACAGACAATGGGCGCCTTATGAGCTGTCAAGCAAGTCCCTCATGATGCCTTCTGCATCATTCCTTGTTGATACTATATTCCATTGTCATCAAGTACAAACACTTTTCTATTGATGCCAACTTGTGAAAAGTGTTATACTAAAGCAAATAACATCAAGTACAAACATGTCTACCGTTACCAACTTATGAAATAGCGTTATACTGGTACTTGTCAAGTTATAAACGAAACTTTAACAACGTCAGAAGTTAAATATTTATTTATGACCGAAAGTGTTAAACACTTCTATTGAAATCGAACTTTGATAATGTATTTTAACATTCACTGACAGCCATGCCCTCAGTAAAGTTGGCAACAATGTTCGAAAAGTAGTCCAATGTTTTAAGGTCTTATTTAAAGTGAAATGTTTAAATTTGTGTACCTAAAAGGATTTAGGTACACAAATGTCAGAAAGAGCACAATAGTAACATATTTACAGTGCTAAAATTTTATAGTTACTTTTGCTTGATGCACGAATAAAGTTATAGAGACCAGGATAATGTTGATTTTACATATATTTTACATATTGTGGAAGGATGCAAAACTGTGAGTTAAGTAGATCCTAAGTAGGGTCTCCAAAATCATAGACTTAAGATTAAGATGAGGTATACTGATTTTCATCTTCTGTGCATGTTTCCTACATAGATTCTACAATTGCCTTCGGAACTGTCAAAATCACCTGTTCAATCAATGATGTGTTGTTTGTTTACGTTCTATAACACTTTGTGTAATTTGATTACCTAGCCTAGTATTTGCGTTACAACTAGAAAAGTAGTGTATTCGCGTACCAATGCACAAAAAAAAAACCTGAACAGTGTGATGAAACTATGTAGTTTTGAAAGTTCTGTAGGAATATATTCAGTCCAGTGTTGGGTCACGGATATTGGTTACTGCGCATTTGACATGCGCAATCTACCTCACGTTCAATTTAAGTCTGAGAGTGCTAANGGGTCACGGATATTGGTTACTGCGCATTTGACATGCGCAATCTACCTCACGTTCAATTTAAGTCTGAGAGTGCTAAACAAACCGCGAAAAGCCTATGTAAATGCGACGAAAATCCCATCCTAGAATCGTCTGGATGCCTCTTCGTAAGCGGAAACGTAAGTCCTACTGAGATAGCTGTGAGTGTCATGCGCGAGCCAGTAGTGTTAACATCTAGAAGGGGGAGGGGGGTACAATTGCCCTTACCTAAATTTAGTAAAGGGTTCCAGAATGAGATTAAATGGGCATCCAAAGTGCTTTTGTTCAGAAAGATGTGTACAATCTCTAATGAATTGTTATACGCTGTTCATGGTTAGTTTAACTGAGCATTTCTCAAATCAAACGTTGACAAATGTCACTGCCCTTAACTGCGTACAAATTAAAGAGCACAGCAACGGGTATGAGCACAGCTAAGTTGGTAACGACGAGGGATAATAGTTCAATTTCTTAACGTGGAATTAAAAGGGTTTTGTAAACATTCGTGAATCCTTAAATGATTAATTTGGCTTTCTGTTTTTTTTTTTAATGCGTGAAGTGTAAGAATGAGCAATTGTGTAAAGTGTTTACTTGTATAATAAGTAGTTTTGCAGTTTCACTTGACCGACGCACGAACAAAGTGATCAGGCCCTTCCCTTGGCAATGTTAATTATACATTTTGTTAAATGGGACGTCTGAGGGGCGTATCTGAGATCGTGAAGGATAGAGGTCTTAATAAAAATAAAATAACTAAATTTGATTTTCAGTTTATTCACCCAGCTATTATTTACAGCATTAAATTATCTGCCTTACCTATTACTGTTTTTATTTAACAGTGAGCTCAATATTTAATGTCTATTTCAACTTTAATTAACTTAATTTTTAATGTCTTTGTTTGGTTACCGTAAATTATCTCATACTCATCATTAACGCGTGTTCGGTCTATCTATTGCCTTCACTTGTAATGTATTTCACTCACGGATCTAGTTCAATAACCCAGCCTGCCAGCCGCACTCTTCACTGCTTAATATTCAAAGTCGCAGACCTCCCTTCCGCTGGTCACTTCTCTCGCTACTCGTCTTCTATCGTTCGGAACTCAGTCACTCATTCTCTCATAAACTCCACTCAAATCAACTTAACTCCCGACTCGAGGGCCTGTCACACTTATATATCGTTCGCCCTGACCATCTGGAAGGTTCAACGCACCCCGAGTCACGCTGACAGAACGAGGTCATAAATCCAGAGCATTCTTCAGATAAACGCAGAAATCAATACAACCAGGGTCAGCAGCGTGCACCGCAAAATGGATTNTCGGATTTTCGCATGTGGGATCTTGCCGAACGATGTCGCTGGTCGACAGGTTTCCTCGGGGATCTCCCGTTTCCCCCGCCCTTGCATTCCGGCGCTGCTCCATTCTCACCTCATTGCACTCTCATCGGCTATCAAGACCTCGATGTTAAGAGCCGCCNGGCGCTGCTCCATTCTCACCTCATTGCACTCTCATCGGCTATCAAGACCTCGATGTTAAGAGCCGCCCAAATCTCTACACACTTACACGAGGGAGACTGGCTTCCGTCTTCTACGCAAGTCACCAACACTGAGGCTGTGTTCAAATCAACCATTTAGCTATGATTTTTGTTAAAATAAAAATTTGCTTGAACTGAACATATTCTAGTTGCATCGAAATCTTGTCAGTGGTAGTGGTCAACCTTCTCAGCTTCTCGCGGCTAGCGACGGGTGGCGGCCTGTGACAGACAATGGGCGCCTTATGAGCTGTAAAGCAAGACCCTCATGATGCCTTCTGCATCATTCCTTGTTGATACTATATTCCGTCGTCATCAAGAACAAACACTTTTCTATTGATGCCAACTTATGAAAAGTGTTATACCAATGCAAATAACATCAAGTACAAACACATTTCTACCGCTACCAACTTATGAAATAGCGTTATACTGGTACTTGTCAAGTTATAAACGAAACTTTAATAACGTCAGAAGTTAAATATTTATTTATGACTGAAAGTGTTAAACACTTCTGTTGAAATCAAACTTTGATAATGTATTTTAACATGCACTGACAGCCATGTCCTCAGTAAGTTGGCAACTATGTTCGAAAAGTAGTCCGATGTTTTAAGGTCTTATTTAAAGTTAAATGTTTAAATTAGTATACCTAAAAGGATTTAGATACACGAATGTCAGAAAGAGCACAATAGTAACATATTTACAGTGCTAAAATTTCATAGTTACTTTTGCTTGATGCACGAATAAAGTTATAGGGACCAGGATAATGATGATTTTACATATATTTTACATATGGTGGAAGGATGCAAAACTGTGAGTTAAGTAGATCCTAAGTAAGGTCTCCAAAATCATAGACTTAAGATGAGGTTTACTGATTTTCGTTTTCTGTGCATGTTTCCTACATAGATTCTACAATTGCCTTCGGAACTGTCAAAATCACCTTTTCAATCAATGACGTGTTGTTTGTTTACGTTTTATAACACTTTGTGTAATTTGATTACATAGGCTAGTATTTGCGTTACAACTAGAAAAGTAGTGTATTCGCGTACCAATGCACAAAAAGAACCTGAACAGTGTGATGAAACTATGTAGTTTTGAAAGTTCTGTAGGAATATATTCAGTCCAGTGTTAGGTCACGGATATTGGTTACTGCGCATTTGACATGCGCAATCTACCTCACGTTCAATTTAAGTCTGAGAGTGCTAAACAAACCGCGAAAAGCCTATGTAAATGCGACGAAAATCCCATCCTAGAATCGTCTGGATGCCTCTTCGTAAGCGGAAATGTNNGGGGGGGGGGGGTTATCTATTGCCCTTGCCTAAATTTAGTAAAGGATGCCAGAATTAGATTAAATGGGCATCCAAAGTGCTTTTGTTCAGAAAGATGTGTACAATCGCTAATGAATTGTTATAGGATGTTCATGGTTACGTTAACTGAGCATTTCTCAAATCAAACGTTGACAAATGTCACTGCCCCTATCTGCGTACAATTTAACGAGCACAGCAACGGGTATGAGCACAGCTAAGTTGGTAACGAAGAGGGATAATATTTCAATTTCTTAACGTGGAATTAAAAGGGTTTTGTAAACATTCGTGAATCCTAAAATGATTAATTTGGCTTTCTGTTTTTTTTAATGCGTGAAGTGTAAGAATGAGCAATTCTGTAAAGTGTTTAATTGTATAATAAGTAGTTTTGCAGTTTCACTTGACCGACGCACGAACAAAGTGATCAGGTCCTGGTAATGTTAATTATACATATTGTTAAATGGGACGTCTGAGGGGCGTATCTAAGATCGTGAAGGATAGAGGTCTTAATAAACATAAAAGAACTAAATTTGATTTCCAGTTTATTCACACAGCTATTATTTACAGCATTAAATTATCTGCCTTACCTATTACTCTTTTATTCAACAGTGAGCTCAATATTTAATGCATATTTTAACTTTAATTAACTTCTTTTTTAATGTCTTTGATTGGTTACAGTCAATTATCTCATACTCATCAATAACGCACGTTCGGTCTATCTATTTCCATCACTTGTAATGTATTTCACTCACGGATCTAGTCCAATAACCCAGCCTGCCAGCCGCACTCTTCACTGCTTGATATTCAAAGTCGCAGACCTCCCTTCCGCTGGTCACTTCTCTCGCTACTCGTCTTCTATCTTTCGGAACTCAGTCACTCATTCTATAAGCTCCACTCAAATCAACTGAACTCAACTCCCGACTCGAGGGCCTGTCACACTTAGATATCGTTCGCCCTTACCATCTGGAAGGTTCAACGCACCCCGAGTCACGCTGACAGAACGAGGTCACAAATCCAGAGCATTCTTCAGATAAACGCAGAAATCAATACAACCAGGGTCAGCAGCGTGCACCGCAAAATGGATTATCGAGTCGGCTCACTTTCTGTAACAGATATGCAGCCACCGGCCTATCGCTCGCCTGTTCATTCAAAACAATCCTTTGACTTGTTGCCGCCGCTATCGTCAACTGCTGTCCTTGACTTCTACTCGCTCGCGCGGGATGCGAAGCAGCGAGCGCGTAACAATATGATGGAGGGATACACTATGTGTATACAAGTAGATATTCAGTTGGGCTTTCAAAAATTCTCAATTCACCATGAACAGCCTATATAATGTATTTATTACACTTATATACATATTAGCTTCTGGGTTATATACTTTTCTCTATCTTTCATGCAGCATGTAATTCATGTTTTGATAGCATTAAAATTAAATTTATGAAAGAAGCAAAAATTCTTAAGAGAGGCGCCTAAAGAATCCCCACCCCCCTCCAAATCACTAGGGATACGCCTAAAGACGTGCCCCGTCCCAAGCTGGAGACGTTTCACCATTGGTGCTAGTCACGGGTGAGGTAGGAAAGGTACTCGTACCACTTCCAGATCTTCGATTATAGGTAGCTGCATCACTTGTCGTGAAACACGCACACATGGTGGGGCAAAGAAAGCGTTATAATGTTGTCATCATTAATTGAAAATGATTAAACAAAACTTCGCCACTCTTGGCCCCCTAAAACACTGAATAAAATACTAAGATTTATTTAAATCTTGTTCTCACAATGGGTTATGCTTATTTTTAGTTTTACACTTACGAGGAGTTAAATATGCTATGCACACGGCTATGTAAACAATGCTCACGCCTGGTACTAAAAATTAATTAAATCCGGCGCAAAACGTCATGACATAACTTACTGCAGTATCACAACACTGACAGTGGATAACAAATGCATTGCAACAAATGAACTCCGCCGAAACGCCTCACATTAGCTTATAGGGCGTCTCACTCTTAGATTGCAGTGCGGGGTGTATTGGACATTCGCTCTCTCTCTCTTTCCAATACTTGATTTCTGTCGTTAACGCTGTCCTTGTTCCTGCGTGTACTGTTGCCTGATAAGTTATCTTTATGCAGCCTCAAAAAAATATGACATTTTCGTTGCGTGCGCGCCATGCAATCAAAATGATAGGGATTCTCACAGGTTTCAGTTTCAAAGGAGCCGCTTAACTTTGCGTCGCAGGGTTGGATTATCTTTAAGAGTTGTCAGGGAGGTAAACAGATACAATTCACTTAATCAAGCAATTTCCAGCCTGCCAGTTACGTCTACGCACCATTCACACTGTACTACAATCTAATAGTGGGACGCTCTATAGTTCAGATCTCGGTTTCAAAACACAACACAGTAAGTAATAGCCAAAGAGTTCTTTAGGTATATATTACATAAGTTCCAGNGAGATCTCGGTTTCAAAACACAACACAGTAAGTAATAGCCAAAGAGTTCTTTAGGTATATATTACATAAGTTCCAGATGTGCAGTGGAGTCTGCCATGAGTCTGAGATGCCTGGCGAAATCGTGTTTAGAATGAGCGATGAATCGTGTGGTTAATCCGTTCCAAGTTGACAGCAGAGATGAATATTGCCAGTGACAAAATCAAAACCATCGGCTGGCTAGTCTGCCCACTGCATGACTACGCCAGGAAACTTTAACCGCTGTATTTTGAATTTTTTTTAAATCAACCATAGTATTTGAAGGTATTATTTTATTTTTATGTCTTCTGATGCTCTATAATATTAAAATACTCCGTGCACATGCAGCAGTATACGTGTTTGAAGCTTGGAAATATTTTTAATTGTTTTGTTTCTGGGTAAAACGGCTTATTCCAGATTAGCAACTTAGTTTTCCTGGTAATAAAAACCATTTAAAGGTTGTCAATAGCCAAAATGTCTTTCTCTAGACTTTGGGGACATTTTTCAGTATCCTGACATGAAATGAATGATAACTTTATAAATATATAAAATCACAATCATTAAGAGCATCCAGTTTTTAGCGTAAATAAAACATTTTAATTAAAAAAATTTTATTCGTTTAGTTTTTAAAATGTAATTTTAACACAGAGTTTGGGTTCGGCTTAAGCGTTTATTAAAGACACAGGCTTTTTTTTTTATATCTAAAATGTTAAAAATAAAATACAAACAACCCAATAACGAATTAAAAAAATTACATTCGGATGACATGGAAAATTATTTTTTAATGTACCTTAACGTATTGTTTTCAAATGTAAGATGTGTACGGAAAAAAATTAATTTAAAATGGCAATGTTTTTTTATTCGTTTTTGAAAAGTAATTTTTTGCCATTGTCATTATTTTTTTTCAAACTATTATTTTATAGCACAGCGGAAAAAAAAATGCATTGTGCTTAACACGTAGAAAATAAATTTGCATGTTATTGAACGTCCTAAATTCTGCCATATTAGTGGTGTTTTACATTCAATTCTTCGAGATTTCACACTCCTGAAAATGTGTTGTACGTACGTATATTTTGGAACCCAGCCTCGCCACTCAATTCATTCACTTCCGGAACAGAGGAAAACCGCAGGCGCTCTATTCGAGCACCGGTCGCTGCATTGGCAGCCGGTTTCGAACTAATTCAGCAGTAAGTAACAGAGCGGAAGTAAATTGCAGCAGTCGGCACAAAGCTGCTGCCGTTCCTGTTGAGGACTCTGACGTACGCAGAGTTCATTGATTAAGGGAACTAACAATCGATATACTCTCCTACATTCACCCCCTCACTCCTCACTAATTTCATTCTAACTAGTAGGGCTTCTTCTTTTCGCTCTCCACAGTGGGTCCACGGCTGTTGAGCAGAGGCTTCATTCACAATGACTCGCTGTCCTCAACTCTTCAGCAAACTGATATAGGATGTAAAGAGTGTGAAACGAAGTGACTTTCATTAGCGAACACGTAACCGTAAGCGTTTGGCTTAACCTGGTCACTACTGTGAAATTCTTTTAAAATGTTGATTGTGCCTGGCCGAACATTTTTAATGGACAAGTGTTCATGAATATCGGCCTTGCCCGTCAGATGCGTGTTGGGTTCCCAGAAATGTTTTAATGTATGTAGATGTTAAACGAATTATTTCCAGATACATAGCCCGATATCCCCCCCCCCTTTNTTTTTTTTTTTAATGTGATACTAGGACTCCACGGCCAATGATTTATTTCGCGTTGTCCGCATCTTTTCGGGGTCGTGGTGGTGTAGTGGTTAGACTACTCGCCTCCCACCAAGGAGAACCAAATTCGATTCCCGGCGGGATCGCTCCCGGATTTTCGCATGCGGGAACCGTGCCGGGGGCTTTCTCGGAGATCTCCCATTTCCCCCGCCCTTGCATTCCGACGCTGCTCTATACTCACCTCGCGTCACCCTCATCGGCTCTCAAAACCTCGATATTAAGGCGGATAAGTCCCCGCCATGTTGGTTTTTCACTATTTTTGCTATACGTTCCATTTAAACAATAGCTGCTAAATTTTTATCAAACAATTGTATCTCTACTGCCTTTATTAGTGACTGCCAGCGAAAATAAGTAATTTTTTCTTGCAGGTGATCGTAGAAATCATAATAGCAGAAGTAGTCAAGCAATCCATAATTTAGAACATTTACAACGCAATGCCGCATGCCTTGTGTCGATGCCCAAAATAAAATATAAAGTATATGATAGGTGTAATGGCGAGAATTCCAAACATCCAAGATGGCGGGTGCTGATTCCTCCTTAGAGCCGCCCAAATCTTTTCACTCACTCACTCACGCCGCTTCTTGTATTTTTTTTTTCTTCATCGTGGCATTCTGGTCGCCTCTAGCCCACGCCCTCCGCCACCTCTCGGCAGTTTGTCGGTGTCAAGTGACGCCGTACAAAGGCAGTGCGGACGTCAGACAGCGCGCGTGCCGGGCCACACCATAGACTAAAGACGACGTAGACAGCTTATTCGTCTTCTGCGCATGTACCAAACATTGATGTATTCCAAACATAAACAACTGTCAAAGTCACATGAATAACATGGATGAAAGTGTTTGTTTATATCTTAAGTTTTAAATGACAAGGACTATTATTCGAATAAAATACTTTTACCAGTTTTAATTTAATCAAACAGCATTACAAATTGGTTAGAGGAAGTATGCATACATCTCAAAGCGTTTTTTTTTTTACAAATCAGTTTTCTAACCTAAAATTCAAACCACGGCGTTTTCGCTAGACGTGTTGGCAGAAAAGCAGTTCAATGTTGAGCTTGGCTGTGCGCAACCAGCGAGATATGTCTACCTCGTCTCTAGTGTATGGGCCACACATGACGCACACGCACGCACGCGGCGCGTGACCGTCGCGAGAGTACTCGCCGTGCGGCGGTGGAGAGTGGGGCCGGCGCGACCTTGGGCGACGACGCCCGGCAGCAGTAGGGAGAGCCGCGCGCGAACAGTCGACGACGCCGTATCCGGTTGCCGCAGGTCTGTGTTCGCCGCCGGCGCAGCGCCCCGACAACCTCGGCAGACCGCACGCGACAACCGCTCCACGGACAGTCGCAGGTTAGTGGAAGCGCGGGGAGGACGACCGTCACTTGTCTTCTCCTCTCCACGTCCTCCTTGCTATAGGCTATTCACGGTAAAGTGTGCACTTTTTGAAGCCCTCTCACATGGAATAATAGTATATATATTTTTCTTTTATTTTAGCCTTAGACGTTAACTTCCGGGTCCGGTGAAATATATACACTGTGTTCATTACTTACGTGGCAATATTTATTTTAAAAAGTGGTGTAAGGATAAAAAATGTCTCGTAGGAAACAAGTAACTAGAGCCTCTAAAGTGCTCACTTTACCGTGTACGGCCTATACTTTTTTCCCCTGCAGAGAATACCTGGTGGCTATGGCCGTGTTAGAATTAGCACTTTAAATTTACTAAATGGTCACGTGACAAGAATTGTTCTACTAAAATGATGCCATATTTGGTATTTTAGTAGTTAGCTTTCAATGTGTATAGAAACTTACTAAAATACTAAATTACCAAATCGAAATCATTTTTGAACAAGTGACTATCGACGGCGTCCGAATTGAACGCTACTAAATACTAATATATCAATGTACTAAATGGTCAGTTCGAATACGGCCTAAAACTGGCTTCCCGATTGAAAGTAAAAAGTGATTTACACAACTGAAAATACAAGCAGTGGCCGCTATGATTTGGCAGAGAGCAGTATCGTAACAAACATCAAGTGAGCAGTAAAAACGCATCTTTAAAGTGTTTTGCTTGGAATTATTATAGTAGAAGTAGGTGTTTATTTAGTTGAATTTCTGCAATCGCTTTTAGCAGCAGGCAAATAGAAATAAAATCGCTGTTCTGTATACAGAATTTTTTTAGGTTACTGCTTACTGCTTGAGTTTTTAATTGTGTAAACCCCTT
This sequence comes from Clitarchus hookeri, assembly GCA_002778355.1. NCBI lineage: Eukaryota > Metazoa > Arthropoda > Insecta > Phasmatodea > Phasmatidae > Clitarchus > Clitarchus hookeri. The sequence goes on along the minus strand of NQII01002117.1, from coordinate 348,473 downwards.
AACTGTAACTATCATGTCTTGCTGGGCTGGTTTGGAGGGCAGGACTTATAATCCTGAAAGCAGATTATTGGGGTTTCTTCTGTGGCGTCTAAGTATAAATCAACTTGATGTTCGTGACACTATATGTTGGAAAATTTTTGGTGTTCGTGAAGGTGTCCGTGACCAGGTGTTCTGTATTCACGTAAATAACTTAAGTTTAAATTAGGGAATCAAATTTAGGATGTTTGTTAAGTTGGTTGGTACTACTGGTGGTACGGTAGAATAGACTGCTACGATTTCGAGTCTATTGATTCACAAATGCGCATGACAGGTCGTGTTCATGAGAGCTCATCACATAGTACATAAAAGGAATAGTTATATTTCATTTTTTATTGCAGATAAATGGGGCAACAGCCAATCAGGGTAGAGCAGAGAAATTTTGACGAAGTTGTTAATTTAACTGTATAAATGTAGGAACATAGTTATGCTGCAGAAACGAAGAAATGTCACAAGTAGAGGAAATAACAGGAAACGGTGTAGTAGTATCAATTTTTAAAGGTCATCCACATATTTATGATTGCAAAAACAAAGATTTTAAAGACGAGCAAACATGCCAACTCTTTTCAATCACTGTCCATTCTCGACACGTTATCACGCTCAGTATGTTATTATAAATCCATCTTATGTACAAGACCACCAAAAAATCTAAACATTATTTACCAACACCGTCAGCTAACGTCATACACTTCGCAAAATTTTATAGGCTAAATAAAATACGTAAGTACTCAATTGTAGATCAATTTCACACGCGGTTAAAGTTTGTGTTCAATGTTATACTGTTGTGTCCTACGCTCTGTGCCTATGTTTTTTTTTTATTGTGAACGCACCATATGGCTTGGTTCATAATTGAAAGCATAACAGTAACCACAGAACACAGATCGTTTGCACAAGAATTGATTGCGATGTTTCCAAACCTATCGATTCACAACTGCGCGTAACAGGTCGTGTGCATGAGAGATCCTGACATTGTACACAAAGGAAATGGTTATATTTCATTTCTTGTGCGGGCGCTTGGGGGCAACAAACAGCCAATCAAAGCAGAGTACAGAAATTTCAAGGAAGTTAATTGTTTAAAATGGAGTAACAGTTAAACTGCAGAAACAAAGATATTTCGCAAGATATAAATTTAGAAAAAAGAACAGGTGGCAGTTAACTAGCAGGCATTTCTAAAGGTTATTCATATATTTACGATCGCAAAAACAAACATTTTAAGGAAAAGCAGAATTGCTAATTAATTTAAATCACTTGTCAATTTTCAACACAATACCAGTCTGTTACGAAAATCCGTTATTTACCAACACTGCCAGCTGACATCAGACTCAACGCGGAGTTTCATTGCCTGAACGCTGAACATAATACATAGACTAAGTATTCAATTATGAATCAATTTCGCACAAGAATTCTAGTCGTATGAATGTTCTACTGTTTTGTTATATGCTTTGTGCTTATGTATTTTGATTGCGAACCCACCATAATGCTAGTAGAAATAATGTCTGACGAGCGATTGAAAAAGCCCTACTTCCTGGCTCAACTTCCGTCTCAGTTGCCACATGCTTCGAAACGAAGTCCTCTCGCATGTAGCATATCCGTTTATTTTATTAAAATTATTTAGGATGATCANTGCGTGCATAGCCGCAGAGATGTAGTCTGGGACATTTTCTAATTTGAATATGGCAGTATTTTATTAAAATTATTTAGGATGATCAAGTGAATATAGGGATTCACTTTACTATAATATTTCGTTAACAAACGTTTCAACTAAAAAAGGGGAAATTAACTGAAAATACAAATTCAAGGGGAATTTTCGGTCTTTACAACAGGCGGGGCTGCTGGGGTTCACCTTGCAAAAGAGACCAGTGGAAAAATGATAAGGGGAATTCCCTGCCTCAGTGCCTCCATATAATAGGGCGTTCACGTCGCTAAACAATGAGAAATTGATGAAGGCATTTCCCCTGTGCAGGGGATTTACTTTACTATGTAAACAGGTATGCTGTGTAGTTGTGAGTTAGTTACAGCTCAAGCTTTACTGTGAGTGAGCCCCAAGTTTCGAAGTACACATTACGTTTATCTGGATAAGTAAATGTAAAGTGTGATTGTAAGTAATGCTTAATGTGAAAAAAACAAGTGTGTGGTATCAATACCTATATTGAAATCTGTGAGGGAAACACAAAGAAGATAACAAGAAAATGTTAATATTGTGGACAAACTTACACAAATAATGCAACAAAAATGAAGAGACGTATGACAACATGTCAAAATTGCCCAGAGAAGATACAATCCTTGTACTGGAAGCTAATACAAAAAACCTGTTGGAGCCACTATTTCTGGGAGAAGTAATTTGCATCAGGAATCAAATGTAGGTATATATATTTTTAAAATTCAAATACAGGCGTTTACAGTAGGAAGTAAAAGATTTTTCAGAAATATTATTTTAATAAATCCTCAGAAACTGAGTGTTTAATTATGCTCAAATTTTTAGTCAGACAGCAAATTATTTTAATTCCGCGATACCCTCAATTCTTAAGGAATCGTAGAATCAAGAATCTAAAACCTAAGAATCGAACCATTGAATACCAATTACTGCAGAAACATCACCTAAACTGTTACCTTTGGTGTGGTTGACTATTACTGCATTTATTCGTGTACTATGCCCTTTTAATACTATTTTGTACCTCAAAATTGTTAGAAGATGAATTACTTACTGCGCCTGATACAATCATGGACGTTGCAAAAACATCCCAAACATTGATGAAGTAGCTATGATGGCAGACTTGGCAGAATACCATGCCAAACATACTTTGTGGAGTGGAGACATAATTTGGCAGGCAGCAGAGAATCTCTCTCCACTTACATGGTGGAAGGGATATTGCATAACTCTAACGGTTATCTAAAGTTGCTATAAGGATTCTTAGTATTCCACTAACAGCTGCCTCATATGAACAGCACAATTAAAAACAAAAAGAGGAACATGTTAACTAGCGAACGCACTGCCAAGCTGGTTTATGTTTCTCGGAATCTCTTTTTGTTGTCACTACAAGAGAATCCATCAAATACAAGTAAACCAGAATCTTGTGATACGAGCAGCAGCAGTTCTATGGACATGGACACAACGCTAGCGTGAAGACTAACTACATATTTGGCACAATGGCATTGTAATGTGTTTTGTTAAGTAATTTCATTTGCTATAAATCATTAATCCAAGCGTGTAGTGCAGCCTGCCAGGAATTATAAAGTTATTAGTCTAGGTTACAATTTTGACTGTGTATTTTGTGACTATACGAGCATATTGACTACCAGGCCTTATAAAGGCATTGTTTAGATTCTAGGAAATATTTTTCAGCATGTGTAGTGTAGTGACTTTTCAAGGACATTGCTTTTAGGGAATTATAACATTATTATTTAAGGTCTACCGTTCACATTTTCTTTTTTATGTTTTGTGTGTTTAATTAAATCTCATAAACCTTGATTGATATATGATTTGCTTAGTTGACAGATTTGTTAATGAAATAGTGTAACTGTACACTTGTTGTACCAAATCCTTGATCCATTTTGAGTTAGGAAATTTTCTGGAAAAACTTTAGGAAAATTTTTTTGTCCAAAACTTTTTGCAAAATCCACATATTTGCACAATGGTGAGATGTAAATGACAGAACGCTGTTTCCAGAAATGTTGTGTGGCTTCTCAGTATGCTATGAAATAGTTGACCTCGGAACATACATTCCCAACTTATCGTTAATTTTTCTAGGACACGTTCAATGCCAGTCTTTGTTAGCACATATCAACGCCGTAAATCGCTGGTTCAAGTCGGATGTAGATGTCAGGTTGTCATATATAGGTTAGCACAACATTTCCCACAGACAAACCCCTTTTATAGTTTTTTTTTAAATTCTTAATGAGTGTCTTCAAAAAATATCGTTGTCCCGAAACATGTTTGAAAGATTCTAAACGAGCGTACTTGATTATGTGGTAACATGAATAGCTCGCATTCTGAAGGTCATAAATTTGATTCCAATCGTCTGAACGGAAAAGGGGAGGAAGGTACATATATTAAAGATGGTTTTCCATGCATTTAAATGTCGATACAGAGTCTCAATATGAACCTTGCTGATTTCTCGCCCATTTGATAAATATTTTGGCTAGTTTCCAAGAATTACAACAAAAATAAAGGAAAAACCCTTACTGTATATTTATTTATACGTGACAAATTAATTTACCCCAAAACATTTATTTCTAATAAAACCGTGTAATAATTTTTTACAAACCTATCAGAAGACGTCACATCACCTTACTTCAATATTATAACATTATGCGGGATTCTAATCCAAAATATGTCAGCCCGGAAGATAACGCCATTGTTTTACCATGTGTTTTTTTTTTAAGAATTAAAAACTAATTATTTTAATTACACTTCACAACCACTTATGCTGTCAAATAGCGTTTTCATGTGATGCTTTGTTGTGGGCAGTGGAAATGAAAATATATTTCACGGTCGTGCCCAGATACTGATACAACATTGAAAAGTAAGGTTGGAAAAGGTATGGCTATGTAGTAACATGCTTATATAAGATTTGTTTTTAGATTAAATCAGATAAAAATATATGTGTTATTTTTGCCTAACACACAGATATTTGATGGTATAAACTAAATTGAGCTATTATATATGGATGTCCGAACAACTTAATGTTCGATTAACAGAATAAAGCCACGTCAAGACAGGAGTGGAGACTTCTATGAATAAATCAATTGCGACCTTATTTAAGTTGCTCAAGTGAACTAGCTATTTAACAATATTCCTGCATACCTAAATTAATGGCTTAATGGGTTGCCAAACCGAATTCGTCTTTATCATCTGCGGATTAAAAAATAATGAAAAGTCACTACGTAATAAATTTATTGCAATGAGAAAATCAACTGTTATCTCGGAGAGAAAAAAAAAGTAATTCCCCGCGTCGAAATAGTTATCTATAATTTTGTGTGTTTTCAAAGCCTCAGAATTATTGTTATCAAATAAAAGAATGCATAGTCACCTTGATCAGTCAGTTTGCAAGTTTCCATGCTATCAAGCACCTCTTGCGTGACAGAGTGAGGAGGTATGTATGTCTCCTAGCGTATTACCATTGCTCGAAGCGTGGACGCGACCACGACTCTGGGAAAATAAGTTTATATGAGAGAGTAAAGAATTTCGTCACACTCTCAGTAATACGCTCAATTGTAAAATATGCTTCGAACAATTTTTCTTTTGTTACCTTTTACACGGTCGTATGTCCTACGACTCTTCCTGTATTCTCAGGGAGTGTGCATCTGAATCTATCTCGCACCTCTTCAGACCTATGCCTCCCTCACGCTACACTATGAATTTAAAAAGTGGACACGTATAAATAATTCCCCGAAGTCTTGGAGTACAAACGTTACCTGAAATCTAGCTTCCACAATAGTAGCACTAGTGTCTATTTTATCGTTATATTGCAAGGTGGAGGGGGTGTCTTGTAAGGTGGCTGTTCCCCTAGACAGGTAACCAAAGAAGTATAACTTCTAACGCGCGTACATAAGTACACGCACCCATTTATATTTATAAACTAGTAAATATTTTTGAGTGATGCATGTTTGAGAATGGCTATTTAGGTAGATTACGAGTGCAAATACGTGTTTCGGGTTCTCTGTTGTCCTCTAAAGAATATATTTTCGAGAACTAATATGGCTGAAGCATTTTTTACATTCAATAAGTTCAAAATTTTCAATACGTATATTTTCAAGAATAGATATAGCTAAAACGTTTTTTAAATTCAATTTTTAGGTTAGAAATTTTTACTAAATAATCTTTATAAAGTTGTGTAGGCACGTGCAGCATGCCTTCGATTTAGTTTTTACGCCATAAAATGAAAGGGACAGCACCGCGCCGAACCGTAAAGGCGACGAGACTTACGATGCTCGTGACTGCATCGCCCTTATTACCTCCTACGCTGCTTGACATAGAACACCCAAAATACATCCACAGGCGGCCACATAAACTAAAATCTCCCGATTTTCTTCCTAGATAAACGAGGCTGAAGTGCACCTATCGCTTTCGCACAATACGGTTACATGCGCTGCCTGACGGCCATATCTGAGTTCGTGAGGGATGAAGGTCTTAATAAAAATAAAAGAACTAAATTCAATAATTATACTTATTCTCAATGCCACAACTAGTCAAACATCTGTCTTTTACCAGTCTGAGCGTCCTATTAACTCTTATTGTTCTTATTGATCGCAATATTTAATTACAATCGCCTTTTCAATTAAAGTATTTATCGCAGTCTTTACTCCTGCTAACTTAAACTGCTCCAATTATTTCCACACATTTAGTTAAAACTGTCAATTTCCATCGTCCCGAATGTCTTTCACTCCCGCATCCAGTCCACAGTCCCGCAGATCAGTCCCACTCTTCACTACACACAAGCTCGCCAACGCACTCTCACAGATCGCTGAAGTCGTCCCTCGCTGCTCCGGAATCTCCGAACTGTGTCGCTTAAGGTCGCACGAGACGCCAAACTCTCGGCTCTTAATCATTCTCCCTCAGAGGCCCGCATGTGGTATTTATACTTGAGGTAGGTGCCATCTAGAACGTTCTCGGCAATCAAAGATGTTCTGGGAAAAGTGATGGCGATGACGACGACGTTACTGCGTGATAAATTGAGAAATATGAGCTTCACAAGGTCTGCGAGGCGCGAGCTGCGATAAGTTGATCGGCGTGTGCGGCGGCGTCCTTTATGACAGACCGCTCCCTATCATATAACTGCTGTCCTTCACTTCCACTCGCTCGCGCGGGATGCGAAGCTGCGAGCGCGTAACAATACATTATCAACTTGGTTCACTCAAATAACAAAATTTGAGAAACACGCAAGCTCTTGATTTAAATTTGTTACATAATCCATGACGACGCAGTGCGTGTTTTCATTGAGTACATACCACAAGCATATTCATTCAAGGAGTTATTGTTTCTCATATTATGCCAAAAGTTGAAGTCTGCGAAGCCACAAAAAAGGTACCGATGCCTTCTGCAACCCAGAACGCTTGAAAGTTGAAAGTAGTATCTGGTATATAGGTATTTGTACACATTAAAAATATTTATAGCGCTATTTTAGGTATAGCTTTGAAATATGTTTAGCACTTACTGGACATATTAAATAAGTCGCATTCCTGACATTATTTGTTTCGAGTAGGTTACGGGGAAGAGACGTTCATGTACCTTTATTGATGCCTNATAAGTCGCATTCCTGACATTATTTGTTTCGAGTAGGTTACGGGGAAGAGACGTTCATGTACCTTTATTGATGCCTGTCTTACCATACTGACATTCAGAGTTTCCTCGATGCCAGTAAAACACGATAACGAAGGAAATAAAATAACGAATGAACTTGATATCTGCCATATCTAGTCACGCTTCTAATAGCTGCAGTCAACCATGCAGGAAACAATGGCATTCGTAGTTACTTCTTTCAAGGTCGCATTTCATTACTTTAGATAAGTGGTAAGTGAGTTTTAAGAAGAAGATTAAATGTTGAGCTCATTGGTATAATTAAATTTTTGATGTTATACCACGTGTATAATTTTAATGTTGAGGAATCCTGNATAAGTCGCATTCCTGACATTATTTGTTTCGAGTAGGTTACGGGGAAGAGACGTTCATGTACCTTTATTGATGCCTTTCTTACCATACTGACATTCAGAGTTTCCTCGATGCCAGTAAAACATGATAACGAAGGAAATAAAAGAACGAATGAACTTGATATCTGCCATATCTATAGTCACGCTTCTAATAGCTGCAGTCAACCATGCGGGAAACAATGGCATTCGTAGTGACTTCTTTCAAGGTCGCATTTCATTACTTTAGATAAGTGGTAAGTGAGTTTTAAGAAGAAGATGAAATGTTGAGCTCATTGGTATAATTAAATTTTTGATGTTATACCACGTGTATAATTTTAATGTTGAGGAATCCTGNTAAATGTTGAGCTCATTGGTATAATTAAATTTTTGATGTTATACCACGTGTATAATTTTAATGTTGAGGAATCCTGGATTCAGTTTATCACAATCTCTGATAAGAACCCATCTTAACAGAAGTTTTATGTTGTTTACTTTTATCGAGCTAATCCCGTTCAAGGTTTCTTATCAGAGGCTGTTAAACTTTGTTTTCTAAGTTTTCTTTCACTTAAAATGTATCAGTTTAGCTGTGGAATGCTTTCAACTCGTCACATGAATCTGTTTTTGACCTAACATGGAATAGAGTTTTGCCAGTTTATATTGAGAAGGAAACGCACTCATGACAGTGGATGGGAGAAAACAAGCATTTTTGTTTCAAATTATGCCTTGTCGCTATTTTCTCTTGTGGTTCAGTTTAAACGTACATATATTTCTTATCATTAGAAACTAAATTTGGAGGGAAGAAATGTTAATATCTCACCTCTCATACTCTGAAGCGAAAGTTCCGTGAATTAGAGCGAGTTGTTGTTACCTGTATTTCACTCCACTGTTAGAAAAGTTTTTGTGTTAAATTCCGTAACCCGTCTTTTGAAAGAGGCTACGTTTTATACCTAGGTACGAATCCTATAAAAGTCGTTGCTTGATACTTGTGTCTTCCTATGAACGTTTGTGTGGCGTATTAAAGCTAAATTTCAGTAGATCAACCCTTTCATTCCCACGTAAATGTGTAATTACCGGTGTTGCAAATTATAAGTATTTTGATGCGTGCTGTACTTAAGCTGGCAAAGAACTTGATCCGTTATCCCAACCAGTAAGCTGTAGTATTTGTGCTTGGTGATGAATGGTATGAATCAGTCATAACGTAGCGCAATAGCATGGTTTAGGAATCAGTTATTGCGCGACCAAATCAAGAAACGTTACCGTGAGGGGAAGGTGCAGCGCTTTCACTCCTTGTTAAGTGCATTGGCACTTAACAACGCAAAGTAGTTCTGCTGTATGCCCGCCATCCAAACCGTAACACTGAACATGCTGACAAGAGCGTGGAACGAGCTTGATTATCGCGTAGATGTNGTATGCCCGCCATCCAAACCGTAACACTGAACATGCTGACAAGAGCGTGGAACGAGCTTGATTATCGCGTAGATGTTCGGGCCGCTCATGGTGGTCACATTGAACATTTATGAATGCATGGTAAACAAACTTCACGGTTCCACGATTCANCGTTCGGGCCGCTCATGGTGGTCACATTGAACATTTATGAATGCATGGTAAACAAACTTCACGGTTCCACGATTCATTTGATTGGTCAATCAAGGCTGTAAGTTTTTTGGTTTTGATATTATAGACCTTCAAAATTGGGGTATTCTTTTATACTCATCCTGTACAATGAGACGGATGCGGACGAGGATAACGTACGGATGCACGTAAGAAAGCTGGGCAACTCCCAACTCTTACGTGTCCGTGAATCCGTGAGACCAATAGGAATTGAGTATTTGGTTTTTTGATATTCGTATTCATGGCCATTGTGGTATACGCGGCAACAAGTGCTTGGATTTTCCGTGACTACTATCAGTTTTTTTAAAATAAATAAATGCGCATGGTTTGGCAGTGATATTTACAGTGTTAAACACTAAAAATATACAAATGATGTGTGTACATTATAAAACCTATATAAATAATTTACGTCAACTGTTTTTTTTTTCGTACGTTGCATGACTGTTTGTTTCTTTGTATTGTAGAATAGTTAAAAATTCATCCCGTGTCATCCGCTCGTTCCGTTTACGTGTTCCGAGTCCGTTTTCTTACGTATCCGTGCATTGTAGAATGGGCCTTAAGCAATATAATTTACCTTGAGCCATCTTTGTATTTTTACAGTACAGACAGTAGTTTTTTTTTAAGTAGGAACTTCTTTTCTGCGGGCATGAAAGTTTTGAATTGTGCGTTCAACAGCGCACAAATAAAACTCATCCCAAACTATTTTTCTGCTTCTCGTCTATCGTTTGTTCCCTTGCGTACATACTTTGTATGTTAGTTTGATGCATTTTTGCCATCGATTTCCCTGTTGCAGCTGCTGCTCGTTTCGTGGCATTTTCAATGGGATGGGTATGTCTTCCAGAAACTTTCTCGTTATCAAAAAACGCAATTACGTTATCAATAATTTCTCGGACTTCACTATGACGGGTAAACGATTTTTACAAGGACATGCTATGATTTACTCTTTAGTGAATACCTCCCGCAAGACTGACGTGTTCGCTTTACATGCGCGCAGGCTATACAGTAGGTATCGCGGACACTGTTGTCTCCCTGTGATTGGCTCGCTAGACCGTCCCCGCCTCCATCCCATCTCCCGGAGCAAGGTCAAGACCCGCGACCGCATTCTTTTCAGATATTTTGTTGACGTTGCCAAGTTAAATAGTTAATTTCATATACGAAGGCCACATTCTGACAGTCAGTGAGTGGCAAATTAATGTATTAACAACAAACAACGTGCCATTTACAAAATCCTGTATCAGCTGATGCACGAACGAACAGAAATTAATATTACGTTGGCTATTCGGAGACCAGTGCCGACGCACATCAGACAAGCAGAAAATATGCGGATAAGAAAGAGTTCGTAGATTAATTAATACATTTTATTTTACGTGGTCATAAAACAGCAGTTTTTAGTTTTAGAAACAAAACTTCGTGATAAAATAGTAATGTATAGGTGTTCAAAATGAGATGCACAATAAAACGATCCGTATCCAAATGTAAGGAAAAAATCGAAACCTTTTTAAAGTTTCCAGAGACTCCAATCATGTGCTGCCATCTTGTGAGGGATAGGCGCACCATATTTTACAACACGCCCTTCCACGCTATCTGTTATCCATATCCCGAACTACATCCAGAAACATATTATAGTTTTATTGTTTTAAAAATAACGTATTTACGCGCATTTACAACTGGTTTTATTTTCCCGCGAGCTCTGTATAATTTTTAAAGTAAGATATATTTCGTGTACAACGTTTACGAACAACCCTACACACGTCCACCAAGCTCCGTTTGTGAATGCAGCGCCACCCAAGAAGTTCACCAATTGTCACACGTAGAAGCACCTCCTGGACGCGCTGACTCGCCGCATCAAAGTCTATACTTGACACACCAGTTGATGGCGAATGGATACATAAACGAAAAGACGCGGAGATTGTCAACTGTCAAGAATGTGGCCTTCTTATATGGTACACAGTATACCTCCAGGGAAGATAACTGCGCACTGAGCCTCGCAGAGTACAGTACCGGCCAAATATAAGCTTCCTGTGCAACATGTAGACAATTGTCTACGATGGGCATGAAAGGGTTAGCAGCACTTGCATTTAGTCTGCATCAGTTAATTATAAAATTCTAGAGGTCTTATCGTTTTTCGCTTTGGTTTGTATGGTTAGGTGATGTAAAACCGTTTACAGTGCTATCGCGCAGCTCCAGAAAGTCCGTAACATATTTATGACATTCTTTCTCTGACGTATGCATGTGTAATACACCAGTACCGTCTGATCCGAAGTCAAAAGCTAGCTTACTAAGGGAAGTAATATTGACTTCGGACTAACAAAACACGTATATTTGTATTTTGTTTTTGGTTCTCATGTCTTTAGCCAGAAAACACACACATATAAGCATAAGTGATATCTCTCACACGGCTATGGACTTACCTAAATCAACTGTTAGCCTGAACTTTGGTACGTGCCGATTCCTCCCCCCCCCTCCTCCATACGGGATGCCTCCTCCAATACGCCAACAAACTCGAGTGTAATCTGTTCTGCCTTGTGTGTGAAATCATATTAGTCATCATGTGTTACAATATCAACGTCGAAATTCATTTGACCTTAGGCCTTACGTTGTACAGACTCGCTGTCACGTACGCCATCTAGGAACGGGGCTAACGACTTCTACAAACTAGCATATTCGCAGTATGTGAATATCGCCTGCTTCTTTTCTGTTTCAAATAGCTTGCCCATGTTTCTTTGCACGTCCTTCAATTCGTTATCAGTAAGAATGACTTATTCGCTCGTTTGCATGACGTGCATTTGGTGTAACAACGACAACAATCTACATTTTCTTTTTCAGAAATCATTTCCCAACCCACAAACAGTCCGGGCCCTGTATGAAAGATGGGCCTCTCCTCCATGATAGTTTTTCCTGCAGCGAATCACGTAAAACATAGTTACCGGCTGAAGTGCTTATCCTGAAGGCACCAGCCAATGAACAAACGGCATTGTATGGCGTGTACACAGACTGTTAAGTCTAACCTAACCGTCAAATGAACTCGTGAAATTTCCGGTGCCAGGAAACGAGTGGCCGGCAAAGAAAAGTAACAAGCAAGCACAAATGTTTAAAATCTATCCTAACACCTCTATAACTCGCGAAATTTCCAGGTCCCTAATTACTGGTAGCCTAAATCTAGAGGCAGGAAAAATTCGCGAGTTTGTAGAAAACCGGTTAAGCTAGTTTTGCGCGATGCCGGAACAAACAGACGAAAAAACATACAAACAGTATTACCATTGAGTAAAGATATACACCAGAGTGGCCATGCGATAAGAAAAAGTCTGGCCAGTTTTGTTGTTAGTGATTGGGATGATTCAGAGGAGCGCTAGTGTTCTCGGCTGGGAGGTAGCATTCGAAATACCTCGCCACCCGTGCGGTGTTGCCAGTTCCGCAGCCGGCAAAAGCAGGTCAACAACCTGGTCTTGGCTCACCCACGTGTTCGTTCATGTTCTGACTAAAGCGAGCCTTTCTCACGCGAGTTATCAGGTTTCGTTGCAGCTGTGAATACCCAACTCATGATTTACTAGTGGCGACCATGGCATGCGATTCGTTTCTATCGTAGAATTCTGTATTTGCTTAAATTTGCTGTGATATCGACTACTATTTGGTTTTGTTTACCTCTGCGAAAATGAATTATCAAAAACATATAACTGTCATTGTTTTTAATTATAATTTATTATTTTAATATAGTTAGGTGTTCATGATAAAATACGAGTACTGTTAGCACTTACAATTACAAATTTGATATTAATCATGGATGATATCATACATCATAGTAGCGTTTTCATCCCGTTATAATGTGTAAAGAAATTGACAGGATTTGATGGTTCACTAGTCGAGAAATATATGTTAGACGCATGAAGGTCTACTTTAAATAGCTCGTAACAATACCTTTTGCAAAAAAAAAAAACTGCTGTCTTCATACGTTGCACTTAAGTGAGTGAGTGAAGTGAGTGAAGAGATTTGTGCGGCTCTCAATAGCGAGGTCTTGAGAGCCTATTGAACTGACGTGGTCTTTATATCATCGACTCGCCTCATAGGACTTTTAGTGGTTACTATAATTTTATAGCGTAGTAATAAAGACAAAGGTATGCTGCATATTTCCCTATGCCATATGTTTATTGGCCTGTTCCGCAAGTTCCATGCCTAAAAACCATTGCGAAACTCTCGTATTAGACCGGTTTCACTTTAAAAAATACGCATTCGTACGTGAAAAATTTGTCAAATTCTATTCGTAAGCAGACACCGCTCACTAACATGAAAAGTTTTTTCAAGATCAAATATGCGATTAAAGCTCTGCACTCTGGGGACGTTGGCAAAGTGCCCTTAAGGTTTTAAATATTTTCCCTAGTGGAATATGAATGGCAAAATGTTGAGTGCAATACAAAGTAACTACAAGTGTGGAGAGTACGCAGAATTTTTAAAAATGGCAACAAAAAATAAATCGAACAGAAATATTTTAATGTGTAGATCAGTCTGAGGCTGATACGCGACACTTCAGTTTCCGTAAGCGAGAGCTGCCAAACACTGATCGGCTGTTCATGACCTGGCGGAAATGCAAAGGCGCTTTGCTTTGTCAGGCGGATAGACTGCCACATCAGTTTTTGCATAGGCGTGCGTAGCACTCGCAAGTAAGATTCTTCTTCTAGCTGGAGCAAGACGCCACTTGCGTCGACACCGCCTTTATGGCCGTGTTGTGGTCTCTCTGCAATACAATAGACACGAGTTTTGCCAGGGACGATGATGTAATGAGACCGACGTATTATTCCCACGTCAGATGAACCGTTTAGAAAATGCGAATAAAAATACTTCACCTTCCACCCGGGATCATGCTTTCGCTGTCGAAATTCCGCTGTTTCTGTAGAAACGCCGCGCCGTGGTGATTCCCTTGAATGATAGAATCGCGCAGTGACCTGTGGGGAACTGTTGCGCTGTAAGGTGGTGCTTGTTCAGTGCTGTACATTCTCGGCGCACGCAGGAGGAGCCAATAACCACTGTGGAGCTCAGGGAAACGGATTGTATTTCGACTATTCAAAGCGAGCAGGCAGGGAACCCAGTTTACACGTCCTGTGGCATCACCTGCGCAACTACGTTTTAGTAGTGGAAGTGTAAACTAGCAAGCAACAGGGTACAGCACAGAGCTAACACCAGCTTACATTGCAACAGTTCACCACACGCCACTGTCAGTAGCAGTAGCAGTAATAACACCAGTAGTTAGCAGTAGTAAGTAAACAGTAGAAGATAATAATTTATTTCTAGAAACGTGTTACTTTTTATTTTTAAGCGGTATTCAAATATTTTATTTCTTTCTGATTTCACAAATACAAATTTTACTCACTAATTAAAATTTCTGCGGACTTGGACGAGAAAGTCTTGCTTAACACGCCAATTCAAGGACAAATTCTCATTCCGGACGGGCTAGAAATGAAAATAAATTGTTGCGTAACGGTTGTCGTCACCGCACACGACAGATGGCATTGTCGTCACTGCAAGCACATAGTGATCGCAGAGCGGGGCAGGACCGGCCGAGTGCGAGAACAAACAAGCGTGTGGGCGTCCACGGTCGGTGCGCGACGAAGTGATCAGATCAGCTGGGGAAGGGAGGGGACGTGCTATCTCTGGCAGCGTCGCCTAGCTGGCCCGCTGACTGGCCAACACCTGGGCGACATTGGCAACATTCGCCACATGAGTGAATAGCCGGGGATATTTTTTCGCAACGGCCAGTCGTCTTGCTGGCCGCGAGCTGCTTACGAGATTACACACGCTGTGCGTCGTGCAGTACTGCTTGGTTCGCACACGTGGACAGTTGGGAAACGGTCGCGATCTCAAGGCTTTGCTGGTGAGCAAATTATTTATCTTACAATAATACCTCTGAACTTTGTTCTTTGCCAGGATAAATTTGTTTACCCGTGTTTTACAGACCCATTCAAATGTTTACTTTTACAGCCCATTAATTAATTAAGTGCAATTATTATTACCACTAAAATCATACTAGGTTTTGACAATGCCATGCTTGGATTTTAATTTCAATCTACAATTTTTGTATCTTTTTTTTAAATCAAATAATACGCGTTAAAAGTTTTTTCTGACAACCACCAACAACTTTTAAAATCTAAAAAAGTTTGATGCTATTAGGTTGTAGGAGTATAGGCTATTCACGGTAAACAGGGTACTCCTGAAAGCCGTGGTAAAGATCTACTTGTATGTACATGTTGTATTCCTCCACCGTATGTAAAATTAACAATACTGTCGGCACTTTACTCATATGTTGTCCAAGTAAAATGAAATTATTGGAAAAGTACATATTTTACAAATTTGCTAATTCTTAAACTTGTACGCATTAAAAAACAGAAAGCAGAAGAAATCACTTCAGTATTCGCAAATGTTTACCCAACACCTTTGATTCAACGTTAAGACATGGAACTACTTTCCTTCTGTAGTTACTAACTTTACTGGGCGCATGCCAGGTAGGGGCAGTGACATTTTTCAAAGGTTTATTTCAGAAGTATTCAAATAACTATGAGCCGCGTGTTTACGATGTTATAAACGAAGTTTATTCAGCTGAGTTATGCTAAAGTCACAACGAAAAAAAAAAATTTCGATTACAAAAGTTTAATATATCCTGTAAAATATTTTACGGTAATAAAATTATTCCATACTGTTAGTACAGTTCCTTCGCCTTTTCCATGACAATGTTAAGTATAATTATATCCATAATACTTTTTTTTTGTCATCAGTAACAAGTTTCTACCAACTGGAAATTATACTCTCGCCAAAAATAGAAGACTTTTTTGTTCGGTGCTGACGGGCGTTAACTAAGGCAGCAAAAATATCAGTACCCGTATTATTGTATTCGCAAATTAAAAAGTACAAATACTTTCAAACTGTGCTGGGAACTAGAAATAATTAAATAGGGTTAATAATTATAATTACTTTATAATAAGTTTAATTGACACAAATGTGTTAAAGCCATTACAGCTTACGACCATTGCTATCATAGTCTTTTTCTGAGTTTTTTTTTTTTTTCGCTTTTCTTTTTGATATTTCTGTAAGGCAAAATAATTTCGAATAAACACTTTGCTTTAACTCGTATGTTGGAAAAAAGTCGTAAATAAAATTACCAAAGTTTTTGATATAAGGAAAATTAAACCGCGCTGTAGAAATAATATTATTTTAATTAAAACACTATTTTAAAGTGGTTATTTGAAAAACTGAAACTCTTATCTCAATCGGCAAAAAAAAAATACTAACTTACGTCTAAGTGTTAACGATAATATCGCAACTCTTTGGTATAGACTGTTCACGGTAAAGCGAGCACTTTTCTTTTCAGCCATTTTTTATATTTTAACCACCTTTTTAAATAAATATTGCCATATAAGTAATAAACACAGTGTGTATATTCCACCGCACTCGGAAGTTAACCTCTAAAGCTAAAGTAAAATATAGTTATTGACTATTATTCCAAATGAGAGGGTTTTAAAAAGAGCCCACTTTACTGTGAATAAGCCTATAACGTCCGTTTGATTCACGAGGAGTCACCACCATTTACGAAGCTCATTTCTGAAGACATCTTGAGCGACAAATGTCACATTAATCCGTAGTTTATTCTTAGGATTTACATAGTTGCGCACATATGAAGGTGTTTGTTAAATACTTTTGTCATTAGTTTGACGAATAGAAGTAAATTAGGAAATAAACAATGAATATCGCATACCGGTAAATAACGAATGACTTTTGCCAACAAAATCTTTACATTGCATGAGCACGAATTACGTCAGTGAAAAAGGCAACGGACGTGACACTGTCATACGCTCGTGGTGGCCAAGGTTTAATGCTGTCCGCCAGTAATGCACTACCGTTTTTTTTTAATTTAAGATTAGATATGAGACGTTGAATTTTTATTTCGTTTTCTCTGTTACTCTTCAAACTAAAGAGGGAAAAGAAAGGTCAAGTTACGGGAGTGTGTTTCTATAAATGGCGAGAAAAGGATATGTATTGCTTGAAATGATAATTTATGCTCAAAATTTGTTCACGATGGAATTTATCATGAACGATTATGTCCTATTGTCATCAGGTTGATCGAAATAAAACTGAAATTAACACTGCCCGCACTCAGCTCTGCCTGCCTCCTATTGTGCGGGATCGACGGGACCGTGAATAAGACCCGTTAAACGTCACAATACCAGTAATAAATGTGCCTGCAGTTGTTATATCACGTTTAAAGGGATTTACGCAATTGGAAAATTAAGCAGTAAAAAGTAGGATTTGACAGCGAGCAGTAAACCTCTTAAAAATGTACTATACACCACAACGTTTTATTACTATTTGCCTGCTGGTGAAAACGATTACGAAAACAGATATTCAACTAAATAAAAGCTTTTTTTTTTTNGTTTTATTACTATTTGCCTGCTGGTGAAAACGATTACGAAAACAGATATTCAACTAAATAAAAGCTTTTTTTTTTTCATTTTTATTTCAAACAACATACTTTAAAGACGCGTTTTTGTGCTATACTTAATTGTTGTTAGGTTACTGCTCACTGCCAAATCCTACTTCTTACTGCTTAAGTTTTCAATTGTGTAAACCCCTTAACAGTGGTTTGTATAACGTGTTGGAAAACCATGATTTCCGAGTAATTTTATAGAACTGTGAGCTCAAACTGGGACAAGTGCNAACCATGATTTCCGAGTAATTTTATAGAACTGTGAGCTCAAACTGGGACAAGTGCGCACGGCGGTGTCACAGGATAGATAAGTACACACAGGCGAAATAGTGTGGTGGTTCATTTGATATGGGCGTACTCATACTCTTATTGGCTGAGCGACACTGTGGAAACGATTCTTGTATCTAATTGGATACTGTGTCCTGCGAAAGGTTCCCTGTTGGCTGGACTGGCGGCTTGCGAGTAAGTTTACCAGGCGCTGATTGGCGAACGGCGTTCAGACATGTTGCTGGCAAGTGACGCTGTGTGTGCGGCTGAGTTCGCAGAATAAGCGCTGTTTCACCTCTGTATTCTTAAGTTCTCTGTGGCTGTGCTCTCTCGCCTCCCACCAAGGTGAACCTGGTTCGATTCCTGGCATGTGGGGAACGTGGCAGACGTTGCCATTTGCACTCCCGTTCCCCCCGCCCTTGCATTCAGCCACTGCTCCTTTTCACCCTCACCGGTGCTCAACACCCCGTTAAACTCTGGTCAAAACATCTCAACGCAATTCATCCTAAACTCGGACATAAGGCAGCAAAAACGTATCGTAAAATGGTGAACGAATGGGACGTATAAGCAGACGTTGATAAGTTAAAGGAGTTTCTAAGAGCAGTGCTTGATACTCTAACAGTCAATTACATTTGAATAGAACTACATAACTCTGTGTGTTGTTCTCAACCCTCTTTGTCTTTAATCGTGGTTTTTACAGTGGAGTCGAAAGAAAATATTCGTCCATAAGTTAAAAAGTGTGCGTCGCTGGTTTGAAAACGTTCGTGCTGGTGAAGAGTCNGTTGTTCTCAACCCTCTTTGTCTTTAATCGTGGTTTTTACAGTGGAGTCGAAAGAAAATATTCGTCCATAAGTTAAACAGTGTGCGTCGCTGGTTTGAAAACGTTCATGCTGGGGAAGAGTCTCTGAGATGAGGAANCTGGTGAAGAGTCGGTAGAGGATGCATGTCAAAAGTGGATAAAGACGCTTGTGGGAGGTATGTGTGGAGGCAAATCCTTACATTAGTCTAGGAAATTGCAAGATGGTTCACCTTTTTCAGTTCATCCACAGCTAATAATGAAAATTAAAAAAAATATCAGGGTGTGGCTGTGACGGGCCGTGAATACGTCTGTCATCAGGTAATATTTTCTTTGGGATGTGGGAATGAAATTGAAGTAACGAAATCGATACTTGGCTTTTATGAGTGAGTGAGTGAGTAAAGAGGTTTGGACGGCTTTTAACAGCGAATTCTTGAAAGCCGATGAGGGTGATTGAAGTGAGCATTGAGCAGCGCCGGAATGAAAGGGCGGGGGAAACAGTAGATCCTCGAGAAAACCCGTCGACCAGCGGCATCGTCCGGCACGATTCCCACGTGTGAAAATCCGGGAGTGACCCGACCGGGAATTGAGCCCGGTTCGCCTTGGTGGGAGGCGAGCAGACTGGCCGCTTAGACACCGCGGCCCCTTTGGCTTTTATGTCTTAAATCGATATATCCAGACGAGAACTTTCGCTCGGCACCGAAATCAGTGCGCTAACACATCGCAGTCGCGAGAAACGCTGCAAGGAAATTTCCACCAGTCGCCGCGGGCCCCCACCCGCGCCTCGCACATACGTGGCGCCAATTCAAGGCCATGCTTGCATCTTAGTCGTAAATCCGATCGAGAAAGACCAAATTTATTTCAATGGTGTTATGAGTCACGAAGTTATAACGTCGGAATGGATCACCCTGCAAACGTTATATCCCCGTTTCTGTCCTGGTACTCTGTGTGTCGGTCTGATGCTGATTTTAAAGACGTATTCACGTCAGAACATGGACAACTCGGAACCGCGTGAACTGACGGGGCATCGCGGACAGCAGCGGCTAAGACTTCTGCAATAAGCTGTATGTTCTTTAACACAGTGAGCCTCTACTCGATAGCAGCGTGACCTGTGATGATAAGCAGATAATTTTCTATTATCGCAAGCAAATTAGACAGTTGTTGGACGTAGATGAAACCACCAAACACTTTCCAAAAACCAAGGTTGACGGAGCACAAGATTTTGTAGTTAGTGTGGTGGACAACAAATAACATTATGTTTTAGCCATTATAGAATGTTCACTGTTATCTGAGCACGTTGGAAAGTGCTTCTTGAGATCTACTTTTCTCCTCATATGAAAAATTCCACCATATGTAAAATTTTACATTTTCATGGGCTTAATGTCTTTATTCATGCGCCAGTCAAGTTGAAACTTTAAATTGCCAGGAATATAAATGTGGTACTAAAATGGCAATTCATACTGCAATGTTTCCAAGCATTACACTCGCAGTACTACGTCAAGTCGTAGAACTATTTTACTTGATTCGCTGCCAACCTAACTGGGATCCTGCATCACAGTGTGCGCGGTAGCACATATACAGTTAAGGGCAGTAATTTTTTTATCAAATTTTGATTTCAAAAGTGATCACTTTACCGTGAACAGCTTATACAAGTTCTTTCCTATTGGTGAAACCGTTACTACTAATATAGAGAAACACCAAACACTAAATCCTAGGAGTCGGATCATAAAGGAATGATCACAGTGTCCCATACATTTGAATAAGCCCAAATTGGAATTCTATGTTCATTCTTCAGCCCAAAAAATTTAAGAAGAATTAATACGATTATGGCTGCCAACTAAACGGAGTTATTGAACGCTTCTATCGTTTTATTTTGAAGGAACTTGTTAAATACCAAAACATGAATTTGTGACTTGTTAGAAAATTAAACTTCCAACCACTAAAGCAACGAATCTTTTAAAAGAAAGGGTACCCTCATCAGATTCCTGCATAGGTTTAGTGCATTTACCATACTCAAGCTAATTACCTCTGAAGATAATATCAGGAGAGCTGTTCCTGTAGCAGAAAAAATGATGAGTTAGCAATAGTAAATATTTACTTGAAATGTTTGCGGAGGACCTTGCTAATCCTTACCACACTAGCATTCTGCTGCCTGACGAACGGCAAAGAATGGCGCCCTTTGTTAAAACGTGTGTATATAATAATAATGCTTCTTTCTGTATTATTCTCTGGATAAAGTTGCAACTGTTTTTTTTTTCGTGAACATCGGTTTCGTTTTTTAAACAAGCATTTTTCTTTATATTTCATAAACGCAATATCTGTTATGTATTAATCACTGTAAATTATTATAAGGAGATTATCAGACGTTCATCGTGATCGTTGTGTATTACAACTCACTAAAATGGTAAGCTGAATAGGTGTAATTAATTTTTGTTATCTAATTAGAATATTGGACACCGTAAAACCTTCAGTAGTTTTCAGCTATCTGCTCCTCTGCACAGCCTACCACCTTCATATTGCACTTGCGCTGGTGATTTTCACTGGCTGTTTCAGCCGACAGACTTGTAATACTAGGGCTGTCTTGCGCGCCAGTTTGTTCCATGCGCACATTGAAGCTGCTGATTTGCGCGTCCATTGTCACCTTCCGATAATTCAATCCTGCCTGCAGATACACCAATTCGTCGGTCTGCAACAGTGACCTCATTGCAGTCAGCTGCTCACAGAATATTTTGCTCTACGTCATATCGTCGCTACTACCGGAGCAGCCTTGCTCGTTACGGCCCTCTGAAAATCCTCTTATCATGGAAATAACGTCTTTTATAAAAACAACATATGATGTTATCCTCTCAGGAGGCAGTCTCTGGGCATACAGAACCCATTTGGTAATTAACATCTCCTGTGGATAGCTGCTCAGTATCTTCCTTGTATTGCTACAGAATGTATGCGTCAGTTGCAGGGGTATTGTCAAATGCTAAAATATTTTCTTCGCTTCACTGCTTGCCAATCTCAGTTGTAGACGTTTGCGAGATTTTTTTTGTACAGTCACCCTATTGTCTTCTGCGAAGTGCTTGAAAACCTTACAAGTTTCAGTATTGCCACATGGTGTTAATAGATTTGTGCGCCGACAAGGAGAAGAGTGGGGCAGGTCTCTCCAAGCTGCATGGTCGTGCACAGAAAAAATTCAAGGCGACAGGACAAGCAGGTTATGGAGGGTCCACAATCACTTGAGAGTTGCACAGTTTTCGTAAATTGAGTCATTTCGGGAGTTGGGCTCGAACAACCACCAGACCAGCCGCCTCGAGACACGAGCCGCGTCTGCAGTTGACGGCTTACCCACTTCGTCTTCGCCTGGCTTGGATTTCAAATATTTGCGTTAATTACGTAAACGCTTTATTTGACTTCAGTTTCAATTGCGAGCGTGTTCCACGGCCGTTTATGCTGTTTATAACACTCACTACTCTCCTGAATGTCTTCCGCAAGATTTAGATTTCTGTTGGTAGCAGTCTTCTCTCGTTTCGTTTTTCTGCTCGTTGCTTTACCTGATGTAACATACAAAGTTGACTAAACTCATGAGTGATATTATGTCCCTCTCTTGCTACACGTTCCCGTACATTATCCTCTGTTTGTGTCCTCCGTGATCAAAATCTCTAGGTGTCACTATCGTACAGGGAGGTTCCGGGTTCAAACCTTGGTAAGCCATGAATGTGTAAGGTGATATAAAGACGGCAAGACTTCCATCCTAGAACATGTTGATGTATGTTCGTGTAATAAATGTGGAATAGTGGAGAAAAGTTCATAAAGACTTTGGTGGGAGGGTTCCCCCCCCCCCTAAAAAATGTAGCTGATTAAAAAAAAACTTGCAAAATGTGGTTGTATATTCTTCACGAAAAAAAAAATTCAAACACAAGTAATACTATTTATGATATAAAGTGATTCCTAAAGCCGATGTGTATTCTTGAGAGAGGAGCTAAAATTTAATATTATAGCAATTATTAAAGAATGCATTTAAAATGGAGCACTGAATGTATGGATAGTTTGTGACTAATTGGTGATACGCTTCCACTACTAATGTTTATGCTTGAAATCATTTTATTTCACACAAGGAGTTCGATTTTCTGCCCATACTATTCCCGACATTCCCCAAGAATGGAGGTATTGAAATTTACTTTTTTTTTTTTAGTAAT
This sequence comes from Clitarchus hookeri, assembly GCA_002778355.1. Classification (NCBI taxonomy): domain Eukaryota; kingdom Metazoa; phylum Arthropoda; class Insecta; order Phasmatodea; family Phasmatidae; genus Clitarchus; species Clitarchus hookeri. The sequence goes on along the minus strand of NQII01002117.1, from coordinate 325,486 downwards.
GGTTTTGAGTTTTGTAGAACAATTATTGTCAAGTTCAAGACTGTTTGGCAATATGCCATTTTAAAATCCAGAATTATGTTCAGTCTCTCAAGAACGGTATTTTAACAGTTTCGCGATTAGGATTTCTAAGCATGGTTAAATATTTGCAATAAAATATCTAACATATCTGTGAATAAAATTCACGAAATACTATTTAAGTACCTTTAAACTGTAGCACGAATAATTTGCTTTCAAATAATTACATTTTCATGTGTTTTTCCTATATGTTCTTTTTTTTTTTTAATAAATGTGAGTGCTCCGTTTGTGCAGAGTAATTTAAATTACTGTACCATTGACAGTGAAGAAAACACAATATATTTGTTTCACGTAGCGTACGATATTATGTATATTTAATGGCGTAACTATATCTTTTTGTGCATAAGTTACTCCGAATAAACAAATATTTCTCTCTCTCTCTCTCTCTCTCTCTCTCTATATATATATTTATTTATTTTTTTTATTTTTTTATTCGGCAGGTTTGAAAGGTACTTTAGCCTAAATTTCCTCGCAGTGACTAAGTCAATTAATTTACTTTTGGCAGTGAAAGTTAAAATAATGAAATACTTATCGGTGAAATGATATTCGGCATTGCTCTAACTCATGTTTTATTAACTAGCAGCGTTTTTTAAAGGTAACTACAAGATAGAATGGTATGAAATAGAGGACGCAGAGAGATGTAGAATAACGTGTTCGTAATATATAACTAAAGTAGTGAATTAAACATACTGTCTTACTTGTTTAAAATGCGTATTATTTTTTCTTTATTTTTTGCAGGTGCTGTATTAAAGGGAACGCATCACAATGGCGGTGATATTCAGCTGGTTAATAACAGACATAGTGTTTGCCGTGTTGACGTGCTTCGTGCTGTCGTCGCTGTACTACGCTCACGTGTTCAAGTACTGGAAGAAGAGGGGAGTCCACTACATGGAGCCCAACCTGTTCTTCGGGAACTTTGCTCGCGTGGCATTCCACAGGGAGAGCCCGGCGGAGTTCCTGCGCAAGATGTACGAGAGGACAGCCGGCCTTCCCTTCGTCGGGATGTACGCGTTCAGCAAGCCGCAACTGCTCGTCCGCGACCTCAAGTTGGTGCACGACATTCTCGTGACGGACGCGTCAGTCTTCTTGGACAGCGACTTCTCGCCTCCGGAGAAAGTGAGCCCCTTGCTCTCGAAGAGTGTGTTCGTGCTCAAGGGACGTAAGTGGAGGCACATGAGGATAAAGCTAACTCCGACCTTCACTTCGGGCGAGATACAGAATATGTTCCCTCGTATCAACTTGCACAGCAAGAAGCTGGTCCTGTGCATCGATCAGGAGATATCGAAAGGTGATCAACGCTTAGTTAAACTAACTGTACACGTATAATGAATATGTACAGATTTTATATCTTAAAAATGTGTACAGCTGAAAGGTTTGGGTGGAACCGATGGTGGGTGTACACCCGCACGATGTCACTATCATTAAGGTATAATTAAAATTTATATAGGTTCATTAGAGAAGTATGATGTTCATCAGTTGCACTCGAGTTTTTTTAACACGTATTTACATAACGAAGTTTTTTGCTTTTTCCAATGGTGAATGTACAAATAAGTAATGAATGTTGGAAATATGGCCACTACTGTTAATTCTGTCTAAATTTAAACTGTTCGCTTTGTTACCTTTCTGTTAGCCACTGGTTGCACGGAAATATTACGCGGACTCAAAAACCAAGCATATGTAATTTAGTTGTGTATGGTTCCCCCCAGTATGAAATGAGTTTACACGTGTACAAACCTTGACAGAGTGAAGTTGTTAGCTTCTTCAATGTCTTTACACACTGATGCTCAAGGAGTCAATCAGCCATACATCACACCGAAACTAGTAAGGCATGGGAATCATAAGCGAATGCCTCATTCTTTTCCTTCTCTCCATGTCCGGAATGACGTGTGCTAAAATTTTGGGTGTTCTCCTACCTATGTCTCTCTTGGCAGGTGAGAAAACATAATAAAAAGCAGGCGCTGCTCTTTCAGAGTTGTCTGTCTATCGGACTGCAAATCATGGCTTACCAGGAAATATTTAAGTTCTACGACATGCCAAGGCTCCCTGTCCTCTTTCCCGAATATCATAATGGCAAACAGACTATCTATTCCCGATTCCTTAACATCCGTAATTCTAGCAGAATCTTATTTTCACCAGCTGAAAATGCAGTCACCTGAAAAGAAAAGTGCATACGTCACTACCTGACAAGGGCCAGCATTTAGATTACTGCCTGACAAAGCCCAGTACTTCCTCTGCCACTGCTTATCAAAGGCCAGCATTCTGCCGCCAGCTAATGAAGGCCACTATCTTACAAATGTAGACACTTCATACACTGCCTTACTAGGCCAAGTAACCTCCTCCCGTGCATTAACATTTACGGCGTTTTTGGTTACTGTCTTGACAAATACCGGTGCCTCGGACACTTCCTCCATTGCACTACTGTCGAATGGGTTCTCCGTCCTACTTTCTTTCTTCCTTTACACGTGCCCTACAGTTAAGAGATTACAATTATGCTGTCTATGAATCCTTTGAGAAACTTTAAGTGCACAAATATTCCGCTCTGAGCATGGCATCGTACAAGATCTCAGGGATGCATTTCGGGAAAATGAGTGCAAGCAACAGAGCGAGAGAAAGTGGCACTGACTTCCACTAGCGGCGTAGCGCGATGTTTTGAAATTGCACCGCCCATTGGTACATGTACCTTCCTGAGAAAAAGTGAAATCTTCTTCTATAACACAGTTAACTCTTTTAAGCATTTTTTTAAAAATTACCTCGATGCTAACGACATTTTTTAAAAGGCATTTAAACACTGGGAAGTCTACATGTACTCAGTGGTGCAGCCCAGCTATGAGACGTGGGAAACAATTAATCATTGTTTACATGCATCCAACTGTCTCACTCACTACCTATTCACTTCATGTAAACGTACTTACGCATCTCGGTCACAGGATATGTAAATTTAATAATTGCCAGCAATTACCTCGCCGGTTATCTGCAATAAAGTACGATATTTACATTCTCAAGGATGAAAATAATTGTGTCATTATCCTCTATTTAAATTGTCACATCCTTAATTCTATTGCGCAGCTGTGCATTGTTTGTATGTTTTGTCTTACTTTAATTATAGAATGTTTCCAATGCTTTAGTAATAATTTAATATTTTAATGATTAAAGTGGAGGTTACAACCATGGATAAGAGGATGGCTGATGGTTGGTATTCTCTTTGAAACGTATTTATGTGGTCAGCCGTACTACTATTTTTAAAATGAATGCGTATGATAGTTAATACTTTAACTGAATGTTTTGGTAAGGGTTGTACGTCTTTTAGCGAAGATAGTTGTGTGGGTAGGTTTTACACTAGAAACATACTGAATTTACATTTTTTGTTATTGTTTACCATAACAAAGAATTCACTATTATCAACAGACTGCACTTAATAGCAGTAAAGTGTTACGCATGGCATTGGAATACTTTCAATTAGAGAGCGTAAAATATTCCAAGAGGAACTAATTAAACTTGCCTATTTATCAGTTTCAGTACTGTGATTTGTTCGAGTTCTTTGCTGTGCCATTTTCTTGTTTGCACCACAAGTAGTTCAGAAACTATATTTTTCTGAAATATGCTGCCTTGAAAACGTTAAAATATTCGTAGGATTGCCTACGTAGAAATTCCAACTTTTTAAACGTCATTTTCTGTATGTACGAGGCAATGACATGACAGATAAAGGTGAAACTAATTTATTTCTTGTTAAATAACTACGAGTAAAAGTTATCTACCATTTTAAAATTCAGACCAAATAGTCCAGAACAACAAAGCAATTCGAGCTCTAAATCTGGCATATTTTGTCTAATGTGTCCAACGTGCCGCAAAATTGTAGTTGCGAATCTTTATTTTTTTTGCTTGTACAATGTCCAGTGTTTTCAGAACTCCCCTTCATATGCACTCCCTTTTACACAAACAGTCTAACATTGAACAAAATTGGCCAAAATCTGTGTGAATGGATGAATGGTCCACCAAACAATTTGCAGACATTAAAAATGCGGTTGTCTTTCGCACACTGATGGACAAAAATATCGATGATTTATTGTTCACGCGAGTTAATTCCAATTATAAGTAAAATATTTTAAGTGAACTGTCAGATATATGGGGCAATAATATTTACTGTGTACAATTAAGTAATAGAAAACGAGAGGGCCACTTCTTAATATTATGTTATAATTTCATCCTAATTAGTTATACATATAATTATGTGTATTAATGACGAAGAAATTGTTAGTAACCCATTGTAAGCACCAAACTATAGAAATGTTAAATATTTTGCATACTTGGAAGATTCGTAAGTAAGGTTAATAGGATGCTAATGGGCGAAGACTATCTTTAGAGGCAGTCAGCATTCCATCAGTCCTCTCTCCTGAGGAACCGCACTGGTTTACGCTTACTATAAAATCTCGTTTGTAATTCTGTACATAAAATTATAATTAAGGATTTAGCTTTTCCCAGCTGTTGATTGTGACTGAGCGAAATGGCGCAGTAGTAAACCATCGCAATCACATTCGGGAGGACCTGGGTTCGATTCCCGGTTCGCCAATCCTGATTTATGTTTTCCATGGTTTCCCCAAATCACTCCAGGCGAATGCTGGGGTGATTCCTTCCTATAGGCCATGACCGATTCCTTCCCCGTTCCTGCTTCACTGAGGAACTTGCTCCGTCTCTAATGACCTTGTGGGCCGCGACGGTATAGTGGTTAGACTACTCGCCTCCCACCAAGGCGAACCGAGTTCGATTCCCGGCGGGGTCGCCCCCGGATTTTCGCATGTGAGAATCGTGCCGGACGATGCCGCTGGTCGGCGGCTTTACTCGGGAAACTCCCGTTTCCCCCGTCCTTGGAGTCCGGCGCTGCCCCATACTCACCTCACTTCACCCTCATCGGCTCTCAAGACCTCGATGTTAAGAGCCGCCGACGAGATGTTAAGAGTTGCGCGTACAAAATCTCGAAACGTGTGAGCTCTAAGGCCGACTCTTGCTCACTCACCACTTAACTCGTCGCCTCTACCCACAACGCGCTCAACTGGCGTGCATTCTTTCCGCCGGCGACTCGTTTGAACGCGACTTTAAGCGGCGGCCCTAGATTTTTACATCACGCTATTAGATATAAATGTATGTCGTGTATCTAAAGACCACTCTTAAGTTTGTGTATAGAAATTTTAGCAGCTAAAACTGATTCTTAAAACACCCGTTTTAGCCATTTTTGTACCCAAAATTATCTTTGGACTTGAAACGAGAACTTTAAATTTGCCTTTGGGCACGAAATATTTCTTAAATTTTTTTCGTGTTCAGAGTGAGTGAGTGAGTGAAGAGATTTGGGCGGCTTTTAACAGCGAGGGCTTGAGAGCCAATGAGGGTGATTGAGGTGAGTATGGAGCAGCGTCGGAATGAAACGGCGGTGTCAACGGGAAAACCCGCCGACCAGCGGCATCGTCTGGCACGATTCCCACATGCGAGAACCTGGGAGTGACCCGGCCGGGTATTGAACCCGGTTCGCCTTGGTGGGAGGCGAGCAGGCTAACCGCTCAGCCATCGCGGCCCCTTTTCGTGCTCAGAAACCAATACAAAATATCCAACCGTTTTCATATCACGTGTTTTCTTTCAAACTTATGCAACGCACTTTATGTGCCTGCCAGGTGGAGCCCTTAAGAGAAATGGTGCCCGAAATCATTATATTTATCCCATTTTTGTTATCAGGTATTTTTCAGAGGGTTCCGCAACATTTTTGGCACGAAAAGACATAAATAATTATTTTTAAAATATTCTTACATGGTTAGGTTATTCACTGCCTTCTTTTTTGTAGGAGCACTGATAGAATATAAGACATAATATACATTCTTCCAAACCTCCCATCAGTGCTCCGAGAATAATACATGTAGAGAACATCTAGCAATGTAAGGTGTTCAAAATTATTATAAAAAATACTAATTGTGACAAACATTAGGTAAGTATACGGCTTTCGTGCACCATTCTCCGTAAGCTTCACCAACTTACCGGTTTTTTGAGTGTGATTGTTAAGTTACGTTCAAATATTTCTATTCGCAATTTTCTGTCGGCAGGCAATGCGGTGGACGTGAAGGACATTGTAGCTAGGTTCTCCACCGACGCTATCGCTTCGTGCGTTTTCGGCGTGAACCCGAACGCCCTGGCCGACCCGAACTGCGAGTTCCACCTCGCCTTGCTGGAAGTCATCGAGCCGGGCGTGGTGCAGAAGTTAGTCCTGGCGCTGTCCCTCTTCCTGCCGTGGGTCCTGTCTGTCCTCGGGGCGGTCGCCTTCCCGGGCAGAGTCAGCGAGTTCGTCCGCATGACCCTGTGGGACATCGTCGAGCACCGCAAGAAGAGCAGGACGGTCCGCAAGGACTTGGGCGGTCTCTTCGCGCAGATCAGCGATCCAAGAGGAGCCCAGCCCGAAAACTCGGGAAACAGCAGTGGCAGATCTGATAGTGGTGAGTGCTTACATTGTCTGTACATAACAGGCTTGAACTTGGTTCGTGAACAGTCTCCACTATCTCACTTAACCCTTTCTTTCCCCCTTTAACTTATTTTTTCTGATGTTGCAAATAAGACAATTTTTGTTGCGTGTTGTACTCAAGCTGACAAAGAACTTACTTCGTTATCACAACCAATATGTTGTACGCTGTGTGTTCGGTGATCAGTGATATTAACCAGTCGTAACGTAGAGCAGTAGCACGGATTACGAATCAGTTATCCACAGGGAAGATCATTGGGCACTGAACCCCTACATTGTACAGTACCGGTTAGATATAACCTTCCTGTACAACATGTAGACACTTGCCTACACTGGGTATGAAAGGGGTTAAAACATCTCACATCCTCATTCCAGCATGACCATGTCACATCGTGGTTCTGTTCTCACAGTGCCTATGTTGATACTGTATTCAAGACACATCGTTCAGCATTCTGTAGGTCACAAAGTCGTTTGCCGCAGAGCGCTGCTGCTTTTCAGCTCTCTTGGATGCCTTCTGCACAAGTAGTTCGACGTGTTTGTACGTGTATTTCAACCCTTTTATTGGTTTTATTGCGTTTTTTTAATTACTACTCATAACCAGCAAATATAATTGTCCCCATAATCCCAAGAAATACGTAAGGCACTTTCAATTTTAATTCGATATATTAGTTTATTGAATTACATGACAATGTATAATCTCCTTACTTAAAAATAACGGACCACGTATTCACATTGTCGTACTGGGAGTATCTTTAGCATTAATTGAATGATTTAAAGTTCGCCACACGCTTTCACAAGTTTCCGAACTTAAACCTGTAGATCGNTATCTTTAGCATTAATTGAATGATTTAAAGTTCGCCACACGCTTTCACAAGTTTCCGAACTTAAACCTGTAGATCGGCTCTCAAGACTTCGATGTTAAGAGCCCCTCAAATCTCTTCACTCACTTAAACCTGTAAAGGCAGAACTATGACCTCATGAACGTACGCTGCCATCGTAGCAAGTGCTAGCAATTATACGGTGCTTAATTTGACATTTCAATGTTATTAATGTCACAGCATGAATATTACTACATTTCAGTCAAATACAAATTTGTCATTCGAGAATTTCTGAAAGATAACACGATGTGTTGTTTATACATGCGCTATCAGTTCATTGAAGTAGGCTAATGCGCTCCATTAGTAGAATATTTTTTAGTGAATACTTTATTTATATACGAAAGTTCTAATCGTCTAGAACTAGCTTCTTTTACTGTGTTCATTTTAATAGGTTGTTGCTTTAAACTTACCGTTTTAATTAAATGGTCAATCAAGCCAATTAAAAACACATATTTATTTGAATTATCGAGTTTATGATTACTCAGCAAATATGGACGCAGATAAAATAAACTATAAAAATCATATTTTGTTTTAAAAAAAAATGTATGTATTAATAATTAGTTTTACCAAGCAGAGATTTTTCGTCTTCACCCCTTGCCTTCTCAGACTTATCTTTTAAGTCGGTTTTCATTTACAGAAATAAAACACATGTTAATGTCGAACATTTTTGTCTGTGTTTCCTCCGTTGTAATTTAAATACAAGATTTCATTCAAATGCGTTTGTCCGTTTTAACTTCCTGTTCATGCTAAAAAAAAAAATTGGGGTAATATCTCAGTTTAATAATGTACAAAGAAATTCAGATAGAACATGATACATTTAGATAATTTTATTTAAGTAACTTACACATTAATTTATCTTATAGTACATTCGCGGTTCCTTCACACTTTTTGAATCAAACCTTTGAAAAATCACCCGATGTATGGCGTGTTCGGTCGTCTCCTAGATATGTCACGTGTCACAAGCGTATGGAAATTGTGTTGATATAAAAGTATCTTACTTTCGGTTAAATTGANCATCTTTAGCATTAATTGAATGATTTAAAGTTCGCCACACGCTTTCACAAGTTTCCGAACTTAAACCTGTAGATCGACTCTCAAGACTTCGATGTTAAGAGCCCCTCAAATCTCTTCACTCACTTAAACCTGTAACGGCAGAACTATGACCTCATGAACGTAAGCTGCCATCGTAGCAAGTTCTAGCAATTATACGGTGCTTAATTTGGCATTTCAATGTTATTAATGTCACAGCATAAATATTACTACATTTCAGTCAAATACAAATTTGTCATTCGAGAATTTCTGAAAGATAACACGATGTGTGGTTTATACATACGCTATCAGTTCATTGAAGTAGGCTAATGCGCTCCATTAANCAGTTCATTGAAGTAGGCTAATGCGCTCCATTAATAGAATATTTTTTAGTGAATACTTTATTTATATACGAAAGTTCTAATCGTCTAGAACTAGCTTCTTTTACTGTGTTCATTTTAATAGATTGTTGTTTAAAACTTACCGTTTTAATTAAATGGTCAATCAAGCCAATTAAAAACACATTTATTTGAATTATCGAGTTTATGATTATTCAGCAAATATGGACGCAGATAAAATAAACTATAAAAATCATATTTTGTTTTTTAAAAAAATGTATGTATTAATAATTAGTTTTACTATGCAGAGATTTTTCGTCTTCACCCCTTTCCTTCTCAGACTTATCTTTTAAGTCGGTTTTCGTTTACAGAAATAAAACACATGTTAATGTCGAACATTTTTGTCTGTGTTTCCTCCGTTGTAATTTAAATACAAGATTTCATTCAAATGCGTTTGTCCGTTTTAACTTCCTGTTCATGCTAAAAAAAAAAATTGGGGTAATATCTCAGTTTAATAATGTACAAAGAAATTCAGATAAAACATGATACATTTAGATAATTTTATTTAAGTAACTTACACATTAATTTATCTTATAGTACATTCGCGGTTCCTTCACACTTTTTGAATCAAACCTTTGAAAAATCACCCGATGCATGGCGTGTTTGGTCGTTTCCTAGATATGTCACGTGTCACAAGCGTATGGAAATTGTGTTGATATAAAAGTATCTTACTTTCGGTTAAATTGANTTCCTAGATATGTCACGTGTCACAAGCGTATGGAAATTGTGTTGATATAAAAGTATCTTACTTTCGGTTAAATTGAACTTTAATTATATTTTATTGGTAAATTATATTTTATTTATCATTAATATGAATAAAACCAGAGAGAAAATAGGTGTTTTGGTAATACCTAGTAAATAGTTCTTATGCAAAATATCATTAAACCAAGTGCACACGAACGCTGTGCGTTTTCCCTTTGGTGTAATTTTACATACTTGGTTAAGCTTTGTTTGCACAAGGCGGAGAACTATCCTGGAAGTCGGACTTTCGCAGAGCTTCACAAACGTTAGAAGTAACCGTGAATGGACTATAGTCGGTATGCGAGGTGCATTTTCTTGAAATTAAAATGAGTTGTAGCTGTGTGCGTTTGTTTCAGAGTTAGATGACGATGACATGGTAACGGAGGCCTTTGTTTTCATACTCGTCAGCTTCGAGACTTCCGCATCAGTCATCACATTTGCGCTGTTCGAGCTGGCACTGAACCCCGCCATCCAGGACAGGTTGCGAGGGGAGATCACGTCTGTGCTTGGGAAGTACAATTCTCAGGTTACGTACGACGCCATTGCCAAGATGACTTACCTTGACATGGTCGTCTCAGGTGAGATTTTAATGCGTTATTCATTTGCACTTGTGTGCAATAAGTAAAGCATCTACTAAATTAAAATCGTGTATTACATTACTCGAATAGATAGCGTGCACTGAAATCAAATATTAATCGAAAGCTCAATGTTATATGATTTTTTTTTTCCATATTGATCGGAACATGTTTTTTTTTATCTCATCTTTATTTGACTCTGATTTTGTTTTTAATTCTTGGATGCAAGTAGCGGATATCAGCTAGCGTCTCGGTTCCAAGTAGAGATACTCCTTCTATATTAGCCCATTTTATAATTATTTTGTGCTGATATTTTCTGTTAAATTAGTGTTTATGATTCCCCAAACGAAGTTGGCAAANGCCCATTTTATAATTATTTTGTGCTGATATTTTCTGTTAAATTAGTGTTTATGATTCCCCAAACGAAGTTGGCAAATAAAAGATATTATATTAAACCACTGCGTAACTGTTCTGACAAGAAGTACGCAGGTGCGTTCCTACAAAAAAAAAAAGTTGCAACTACTGAAACGCTGTCGTGATATTAAAATAGGACCTCCACGGCGTCTCCGAATGCAATAATCTCTATTCAGTGGTAGTATTTGATACGTGCTCTAACGATTTCATTTTACATTTCGTTACCGTTTTCGCGAAAGTGTAAAATAATACCTGCGGCGAAATATTTCTAATCGATATGACGAATCTGTGACTCGAACCTGAGGACCTAGACATTCGGCCCTGCCTCCAAGCAGCTGTTAATACGGAACAGGTTCACATAGGTAAAATTGTGTGGCGAACCGCTTGAAGAAAGCGAGCTGATTCGCTTAGTAGCTTAGTAATAAGCCTACACAATTCGCTTTGAAAACGAGTCACGCCTTATTGGCTAATCCATACTACAGAAATTACTTTACTAACTCAGCTCACGAATGGCAAGTTTGTCTGCAACACTAATTCACACGTGACTGTATCCAATATTGCCAGAATTTTACACAATTCTCCCTGGAATGTGGGGGAGGAGTTTAAAACAAACGGGACTATTTTCTTTCTGTGTACTTCGAAATTCTATGCTCTATAGCCTTTCTTAGACTACGGTAAATATTCTTCCCGCAGTTGAAGATATTTGTTTTCGTATGTCAGAACAGGCCATGGTAGGAAACCTTGTCGTTATTACTTAAGTGTACTCTCTAGTAAACATTTTAAAACTCCTCGAGATGAAGTCCGGCCGTAAGGAACCATCACGAGTGCCATAGAAAATAGCATTAACAAACTTCGCGTGTGTTCTGTTTTATTAGAATTCTAAGCGGTGGCTATCGGGTTTTAATACAGCAATCTGTTTAAAAAAATATACCTTTGTCGCTATAGTTTGAAACAGTGTTTTACAGAAGAATAAATATNAAATACAGCAATCTGTTTAAAAAAATATACCTTTGTCGCTATAGTTTGAAACAGTGTTTTACAGAAGAATAAATATCGAACACAGAGGATTACTTACAGCGGTTTTTGATGAATTCGACACGTTTCAACGACCACATGTTTGTTTCAGTAGTCAAATTTATAAATTGGCAACAAAAATCGACTTTCGTACATTGAAATATTGCATAATTTTAATTACAATTTTTAATATAATTTTAATATACACAACTGATTACAATGAGACCCATATGAAGGAAGGCCCCTTGAATACAAAGAATTGTAAATTTTTCTATTTTCATCCAGTTGCCAGAATAAAATTTACTAAAATTGTTGCAATAAATGACATGTAAAAATGTATCTAATGTAGCAAGAAGCGACACTGGGTTATAGAATCTTTGCGTTCATCTAACAAAATCAGGCCGACAAAATCAGTCGACCAGACAGTCGACCAGACGTCAAGACACCTTTAAAGCTCGAATCGATGTTATCGGTTGAATCACTTCAGAATCTGAGAGAAACTGTTTTCAATTCAAGAAGGTTTCCACAAGACCTTTCGTTCAGTGTTAGAATTCTAGGCGCTGTCGTTTGAACCACAGTTTAATGACATGAGTAACAAACGTGTTAAAATATTTCAAGCGTTGACTATTAATATAATTGTAAAAGTGTATTAGTTACTGTGTACTTACAACTAATATGTGTAATAAAATTAATATATTCATGAATTGGAGTATATTATCTTTGGGTTTAATCAGTTCTAATAAATTACTTTTCCAAATAAAAAAAAATAAACTGTTAGGGCGATACCAGCAAAGATTCTTTTACATTTTTTTAATGTCCCATGAGTAATCCTGTTGAAAGAGAAATACGGTCACAGATTCTGGAACGATATTGTATGTGAGGATTAAAAGCTTTTATCTCCCAAACCTCAAGTGTGACAAATCAGAGATATTTGAGTGATAAGAATCTTGTTAATATGAACGTCCCTGTGACGAAGGGGTCGCGTTGCTGCCTCTCGCTAGGGAATTCTTTCGACCTCCAGCACCGACACTTGGAATTCTTCAGATGCTTGTTGGATATGTCACCTCTCCATACCGCGAAAGGTAACGATAAACCTTTGCAGAACCATCTTGTTTAGACTCCTTGAACCCCCAACAATTTCTATTACCGCGGCGTTACCCAGAGTTTCTGCCAGTCAGAGTCATTTTTTTCAACTAATCTCCTCGTTATTGAGGTGGTTGCCTACCTGGACCTACTATATTGTCACGTATGACGCCTAGAAGCAAGGGAGCGATAAGGGCTACACTGACATGCGTGTCTAGTGCCCCATCGGCGTTACGTGCAAGGCTCTTTAGCGTGCAGTGTTCTCGTTGTGCACTGTCGATGTACCTTTAAAGTAATTACCATATCATTTTATTGGTGTAAAGTCTGTAGCGAGGCTCAGCTTAGGCTCCTATCGTAGGTTATGCTTACGTCCGGCTGAAATAACATGTTTTAAGATACAGAAATCTGAAAATGCCATTTTTAACTTCGTTGGAGGGTTCCAAAATAATATTTACAACACGCGTGATATCTTGAAAGTACCATTTTGTTCTCGTCTGGAGTGTGTTTTGTATTCGTAAGTAAAAGCATTGGGAATACGTTTAATAGTTTCGTAAAAAAAACCTGATTACAAACATGCCTCACGCAGTTACATCGTCGCCTGGCTGCCAACCGCCTAAAATAGAACATTTAATGTAATTATCTGAACGTTTCATTATTTTCACGATACGGGGTGCGTACAATAGTAAAACTGATTTTTTTCCAGAAACGATACGCAAGTACCCGATACTCCCCTCACTGGAAAGAAAATGCCTGTCGAACTACAAAGTTCCAGGGACCAACGTCACCATCGAGAAAGGAACACCTGTCATGATCTCTGTGCTGGGCGTCCACAACGACCCTGAAATCTATCCTGACCCGGAGAAGTTCGATCCAGAGAGGTTCAACACTGAAAACAGAAGAAAACGATCACGGTTCGCCCACTTGCCTATAGCAGACGGGCCAAGAATACGCACAGGTAAGAACTTATCATAATTCTTAGAATTAAAGGTCATTGGAGCTTTTCTTAAAGCTAGTTAAGTTACCAAGTGTATTTGATATATTTTTGCATATTTAATATTTTCTGACATAATATCAAAGAGCAAACTCCTAAAACTGCTAAAAATTGACACACAATAATTAAAAACATATTTTAAACACATACATTGTTCCAAATCGAAAAATATGTTAGTACGTGGGTAACATTTTTGGGGAAAAAACAGACTAATCATAATAGCATCGAGTATTATCTCGAGAATTCAGTGTATGGTTCATCCGCAAATTCGTTTTAGTTTCCACAGTAGAAATTAAAATTAAAAACAGCCAGAATTTAAGCTCACATGTAAGGCAGACTGTTATTAAAAACATTTGGAATTTGTTTGTTACAAAATTTAAAGTTTAAAACCTCGTAATTATGCGACAAAAACTATTAAACGTTAGATTACCGTTTATTACGAACTTTCGTCAAAGTGGTATCGTTCTCATGTTACAAAAAAAAAAAGTCATAACCCATATAAAAATTGCCACTTGAACGCCTTTACGCAGCATTCACACGATACAAGATGCACGCTAACATTTCGCCAGATGATCAACTAATACCTAATCTCGTACAAAAATGTCTCTTCAGAGTCAGTTCTCGTGCAAGAGTCGCATGTATAACATGTTCTATGTTTTTTTTTTTGTTTATAAATATAAATTTTATCAAAAATGGACAGAAAAGTTAAAATGGAAGTTGCATTTGATATTATTATGCTTTTTGTTTTTTGTGAATGTGTGGTACTGCCATTTTAATTTACTTCAAACAAAAATTGTAACACAAAGTGAGTATAATGTCAGCAAATCATAAAAACACATGTTAGTATTAGTATTTATTTAGACTTGTGCCGGTGTAAACTAAGAGCCAATAACATAGTTGTACAGTGCAAACTACGTAGACAAAAAAAATGGTCAGAACAATAAAAAGCATCAGTATAGTTGGCACTCTGGAGAAGTTGTATGGTGTAGGTTTTGTTATTTTAATGTTTTTGTTTTGTAGGAAACAAGGGTATCCAGTCATCTGAAAATAAAATTGAAAATTCTGTTTTTTCTTGTTGTAAGCAATAAAACCATCTTCCTGTAGAATGTTTGAAGTAGTGTCGGGCGTGCGAGTGTTGATAGAATAACTTCCTACCGTGCCGCTTTCTTTCTCTAGTCACGTGGCATCTAGCAGAGATGAAAATGACGCCACGCTAGTCGGCGTCCCTTTGGCTGATGCAGCGTGAGAAAATTTGCTTAAAATGGTAATTGCGATGCATAAATGTCAGAATTTTAATTGAGATCACAGGTAGGTAGAGACTGTAATATTTGTGATTCAGTAGAAAACAACCCTTCACAAGACACAATTACCTAAAAAAGATGTACCCTTTGAATTAGCATATAAGAACACTAGATATAATTTCATAATATTTGTATGAAAACTCAGGAAGACAAAACATGCAAATCACTCGATCGGAAAATTCTAGCTACTTCAATTTCTACTCAAAGCGTAACATAATTATAAGTGTAGTAAATAAAAGTTTTATTAATTGAAAATATTGCGTGAAAGTATGCTTTCGTAATTAATCATCAAAATCATCAGTTCTGTATGCAGTGTTAGATTAATGAAAATCAAGGAAAAATTGGCTGTCAATTAAAATTATATTCAGTTGAAAAGAAACATAAAACTAAATCACATCTTTAAATCTCAGTAAACAAAAAAAAAATAATTTACGTGAGCAAAACTTGAACTGGCTCGTAATTTTTCTCAGCAGAAAAATACTTAAAATGTTCGTAGATGTAGCTCGGCTTTAGAACACAAAATTCTCTGTACTGGCTTTTGGATATGTTCGTGGAAATATTAATGACCTTCTTAAAATTCATATGTTAATTTAGAATGTATAAAAAATAACTCTCTAAAAAAGCAAATAATTTAGAGATTTCAAAATAAACAAAGAAAAGTTTGTAGCACACAAGCGTAAAATGTATGCCAATTCATATTACCCAGCCCTGTAGGTCATACTTAAATGCTAGCGGAGCCGACTGCCGGCGTTCTTGAAGGACTCGGAAACTATTTGCTATGCGTTTTCGGGCCTCTTATTTCATGCCCCGCATATTTCCAACTTGGCGCCTCTCTAACACCATTCCTACTCTTACGTTGGGCGGTAATTGCAAATTTACAATCAAATCTTGCAGAAAAAACTTAACGCTGTACCGCTCGTCGTGGCGTCTGAGGAGAGAGTAATTAATCACCGGAGTTCACACGATGACGCTAATTAAAAAGGAAATTACATACAGACGTCACTTCCTCCTACGTCATAGTATAATCAGTCTTGTAATTATACATTCCTCCGTGACCAAAACTGCTGGATAGGACCAGGTAAAATTGCAAATAGAAAAACGACGCGAAATAATTAAAATTAACACTACCAAAGATATCTGAGCTCAGTTCTCACATAACAAACAAAATTAAGTAGAACTGTCAAAACGTGAAAAGTAAACAAACCAAAAATATATAAATAAAATTTTAGAGGTGATGTCCTGAATTACAAATCTAACTGTACCTGAGGGCAGGGACTTTAAAATAAAGGAATTACGTTTCCAAAATAAATAAACATACAACTCTAAAGAAAATTAAGATTTAAACAAAAGCTTTGAATGCTGAAATCGTTACAAAGTGTGTTACATAATGATTACTTATTTATAATAAATTTGTTTATATAATCAGTGCTAAAATCACGTAAAGCAGTGCCTTTAAAAAAATCTGATTTAAATCAAATAAATGTAATTTTTTTATTTATTTTAAAAAATCGTGATATCTGCTTTCAACACAATGAGGCTGTGAAGTCCGAATGGCCTAAATAACGCGTAGTTCGGAACGCCGCCTTTGCCTCTTACAGCCCTATTATCCGATGTCACTCAAACTCTCTCAATTACTCGTACTGCTGTTTCGAACGTCTTCTAGGGATGCTTATCGTCCGTTAATTGCCCTGGCAAGTACTGTGCGTATCACATAACGTATACTAATAATAATGGTGTGTAGGGAGTGCGCCCAGGGCAAGGGCAACACCCTCCGAGTGACGGTCTTTCCAGCTGGGACCCGTAGGTGACCGTCATCCCCGGGCATGACAGAAATGAGACCCTAGAATGGAGCGGCGCTGGAATGCAAGGGCGGAGGAAACCCGCCGGCAAGCGGCATCGTCCAGCACGATTCCCACATGCGAAAATCCGGGAGTGAACCCGCCGGGGATCGAGCCCGGATCGCCGTGGTGGGAGGCGAGCGCCCTGGACACTACGCCACCGCTGCCCTGATAACGTACGCTGATCTGAGAACTGTTCGAATTGACCACACGAAGAGCGATGAAGGTAGCGATGCGCCGAAGCAGCGTCATCCTACGACACATGCTCGCGTTATCGCACGAAACTTGAGTCGTTTGCATATCGCCTACCGAATTGCCCATTTAGCTTCTCTCGTCGTTACCGATTAATCTTCATTGGGCGTACGAATTTTTATGGTAACGAGTGTACATTCGCGTCTGCAGAAGTGAACAGAGATACAAGAACTAAAGGTTCAAAAGTGTCGCAATCCTTTGTTGAGGAACGAAAATGCGTAACACACGATGTTGAATCACCGAATCGGAATTCACCTACTCAGTTACATAGATAGGGGAATTGTGAAGTGTTCTAAGCGATACGTATAGTGCGACAAGAAATCAGCAGATAAGATATAGTATTTTGGGAGATGTTGCTGGTTCGAGCAATAGTTGGTTATTTTCGTTTCAATTCTAAACTAATTTACTGTATAAATTGCTTTCAGGCGTTTTATGCTCGGCAACCAGTGAAGATCTTAAATGTTTTCTTTCAAGTAAACACAAACTTTTAACATTAATATGACTTCCTCTGTCTCTATAATGTGAGTTATGCGTTAGTTCACATTGAAAACAGCTAAGTTGGTGTTTTCAGGTAAATTTAATGCAGATTAATCAAAACATAATCGAAGGGGCTATTGTGCACTTAATACGTGCCCTACGTCAGTCGCATCTTGAATTCTGAATATTTCCCCCCTCCTTTTTCAGACCTTGATTTTAAAAAAATTAAAATAATGGGGAAAGAAAATTTGTATCAGCTATTGCCAAGAAACATTAGATTAAAGAGGTATAATTTAACGTTTTTTTAATTCGTAAATATTTTATGTTTTCTATATGTATTGCTTCGTTACAATATATCCAAATACATAGTTATAAATCTCATACATATATATTTTTTTATGTATATGTAAAATCATGTACCAGTATTTATTATACATACATCTTCTCGAGTACTCAAAATATGGGTGTTGTGGTACATTTGTATAGCTTTAAAATATTGTCAGACTTTTCTTATCGAATCCAATGTGAAAACTGGCTGGAGTCATTATCAAAAACATAAATGTGGCAACAGCAATTATACTTGTGAGCTACAGTATGAATTAAACCCATTGAATGTGTGTTACATTACGATCTCCCTGCCTGCACTTTCAGGGGAAGCTCGCAATAAGTTTTATCCTTAACATTGCAGATTCGCTATTGGCCCAGAGTCGTTAACGGCGGGTCTAATAAACTGAGGACAAATCGCAAAACTAACTCAACTACGTGTGTTTGAAGTCTAACTTTCAAATCAATTCGCACCGAATTATGTATGTGTAACCTGGTCTGGGGCCAAAATGGAGCAGCGGCCAATTAACAAGTAACTGAGACTCGAGTACTCAAAGGATTGTGGAATCTAGCTCGTAGCCAAATGAATCCGCGAAATTTCCGGGTCTCTGCGGGGAACGCAGGCCTTCTTGTCGGGTTCTGAGACCAATGGATTTCAGTGTTGCCAACATTTTGGCAGAGAATTCCACTAGGTCACAAGTGAAAACCTCGCCAGAATTCACTGAACTATGAAAATATATTTGATCGTCTTTCTGATAATTACAGTTCCCATATTTTAAATTCAACTTTGAATAATAGTTTGACATAGTTTTATTATCAAATATGTTACACAGTTAAATTTAAGCAAATGCACATAAATATGTAGTTGTACTCGTAAAAAGTTAGCAGGACACGTAAATAGCAACGACGAAATTTAAAAACTATGCATAATAGTGCAATGCTACCAATTCACAAATAACTAGATAATTATGCTACAAATATATATTGCTTCACCACGTGCATATTTTAATATAATTTTTGGACACTCAAGATATAACATTTATATACACGTACATACACATACATGTAATTTTTCTTTCCAGAAGAATTTCCAACAGACACCAGAGACAATTAAAAATTATATATATATACTAGCTGACCCGGCAAACGTTGTTTTGCTGTGTCACTGGGAGACACCTGGTGGGAATAAATTGTAACCTAGATCGATAAATGATCGATGATAATTGATCAGTTATCGACCTAGGGTACAATTTATTAAATTACTAATATCGCTATAAAAAATAAGTGTTGGTGGTAGAAGGGTGAAAATTTAGGAGGGTATGTATTTTTTGATGCCACATCATAAAAAAATAAAAAATAAAAATTTTGTTCAAACAATAAAAAAAAATTTTTTTGGGGGTGGCCACCCTTATTACTTAGGGGTGTAAAAAATAGATATAAATCTATTCTCAGACCTACCGAGTATACATAAAAAATTTCATAAAAATCGGTCCAGCCGTTTCGGAGGAGTTCAGTGACTAACACTGTGACGGGAGAATTTTATATATTAGATATATATATATATATATATATATATATATATATATATATATATACACACTAGGTTATCCACTGACCACAAAATATTTATGGACACTAATTAGGAATTATAATCAAGTAAATTCGGTGAGAAAACTACTGAGTTAGACTGGTGATTGGGAACGAGTGTCTGTCCGCAGGTATGCAGTTCGGACAGATCCAGGCGAAGACGGTTCTGGCGCACATCCTGAGGACGTTCCGGGTGTGGCCGTGCCGCTTCACTCCCAAGCCTCCCTTGAAGTCGAGGGCGCTCCACGGACCGCTCTCTCCCGACAAGAAGATACCCCTGGCCTTCACCGAGCTGTCGAGAACTTCAGCCGACGGCCGTCGCTTCCACAACTACTCTGCGTTCAAGCTGGTTTGAGCAGCAGTAGGCCTACCGTGCGAGTGATTAGCTTACCTGACATCGCAGCACAAAAGCTCAGGCGCTCCGGAAACGCGTTTTTAATCGGTGGCCTCGGGTCACGCAGGATTTGTAGTGGCGGAAAACTTGAAGAAGATGGCAGGAGCGAGTAGTATTACCCTTTCAAACCACCGAGTTCAGTTTGCTGACGACGCAGGACGTCGGTTAGGGATTGGTTAGAAATGAGCCTTAAGATATGAAAGAAAGTAAAATCACGGAAGAAGGATAGGATAATTACAGGTACGTCATCTTTGTCGGAATTATATTTCGGTAAGATTAATTAAGCGTGTGACATACAAATATATGGCAAAAGTACCCGTATACACATAATGAGAAAGTTGACACTCTTGTTAGTTCTGTGTACCTGAAATCACGCTCTTGTCGAGCACTTGACAATTTATTGTGATCTCGCAGTTAGTGCTCTGTGGAATCCTTGGATAAAGTGTGGAATGTGTTGTGACGGTGCTGAAGCATCGTACATCATATTTAATTATTCTACGCCGCAAATTATACATCTTAAAAGGGATTATCGACGAGAGAGCTGAGGGTTACCTAGTGGATGGCCCGTTTGAAGTTGCCAGCGAGTACGTCGCAGCCGACGCGAGTGCCGGGTTGGCACTCGCAGAGTTGGGCGAGTAAATTACCTGTTGGTATTTTAAACTTAATTTACATGTAAAATACGTAATGTAAAAAAACAGATTTATACATGATGTAATAAATTCAATTGATTTTGACAAAACAAATACTTATTTATTTATTGTTTTAAGTTCTATTAATGTTTTTACACACAAAACAATACATTCAGTGCAAATTGAATTCAGTCATACACAACTCAATCATACAACTCTTTTAACATAACTGATCATTAATATACCACATAACATTTTAAATGTTACTAATCAGTTTTAATGTGATATTATTATGTAAAAATTGTGTTTACCTATTTACCTTGAGCTGTTAATGTTAAATAGATGTTAACCTTTACCTCATAGCGAATATTGTAAAATGCACACTTTCTGAAATCACTTCACACACTGCAGTAAATAAGAGTTGTCTTCTGTTTATTTTATAATGATCATCCAGAAATTATAACTTTTTTAAACATAACACAATTAAGACAAATACTTAGCAAAGCATAAGAACATGATTGTTGCTAGATTTCAAAACAACTTCCATGGTAATAATAATGTGATTAAAACTCAACCATTCCATGATTTTAAATTTTAAAATGTAACAAACACTGCATTACATATTAATTTACTAACAAAATGTAGTCAATAATCATCACACACTTGATCTTTCATTTTATGAGAGTAATAGAAAACATGCACTAGTATTTTTTTCTAATGAAAGGCAATTCCTGTTAGTATTATTGACAAAAGACTTGTTGGAAAAAACTCTCTCCAGTTGCGCAGACAAATCTGGAATGTTAAGTAATTTATTAGCCAAATTTACTAGTTTCTTATGGTGCTTCTTGGCAAAAAAAATATTTTTTTTTTGAGATTTAACACTTTTGTCGAAAAGGTCACCAAATATTCCCGCCTTTTCACGGTACTGCTGAAAACTGCGAGACCTTGTGCATCCAAAGTTTCCAATATGAATCCTTTCGCTTCGTCATGATGTTCTTCAGTAAGATTCTGTCCTTGTTATTGTGGGTGAAGTGCATTTGCTGACATGCTATAGATATGTAGTGATTGGTTTCTTCGTTTCTCGAGAAGATGCAGCTTGTCACCATGACCATCAGGTAAGCGTAGGGTCATCCATAATTCTACTGCATCAGCGACACTGCTTTCTAACTTTTAACAAGTATTTGTGAGCTGGCTCACGGGATCTAAGAGTGCAATTGTATCAATAACTTGTGAAAGAAGATATTCATAAAATAAAAGACATTTCACTGATGTTGAAATTTGGCAAATTCATCATTAGCTGCCACTTTACGCATCGCTGTGATGTTGCTTTTCAGAGAAACCCATGCATCTTGTTGAAAGACTCAGCGAGTGTCGACTGCAACAAAAATTCTATAACCACCATTAGGCAAAAGTTGGTGCTGCTTATCTGGATGTTTCAATGGTTTCAGAAACAAAATTTACTTTTGACAATACATTTGTTGGTAGCAGGTCCTTAGCAAGCAGATTTGCAGTATGTGAGTTTCAGGCAGAATGCCATAATTTATGACCTTTGCTAATTTTTACCGTGTTGCTGGCATCAGACACAGTACAGTAGATATGTGTGTTATACTCTGTCTTTGCTTTTTTCCGACGCCTCCTCTACAGTTTCACATAAATTGCTTCCTGTCTCTGACTCGCCTGACATATCAAAAGCTTCCAGAAACATATATCTTGGTTTTCCAGTACTTCCATTAACATTGTGTACCATTGTAACAACATTCTTCGTATTACTGGATTAATTTTTCCATCCATCAATGAGTAAAACTGAGTCAGGCTCAACATGTGTTTGTTTAGATTCTTCTTCGAACACATCAGCAAGTAGTCTGTTAGAAATTATTTTTCGTCCAGGAGGTTGGAAGGAAGGACGCAATGTATGCAGTAAGTCCTTAAAATGCTTGCTATCCACAATGCTAAATTGAATGTTGCAACCAAAAACTAATTTAGCAAGTACTAGGTCAATTTTTTTTTCCAGAAGCATTTAGCTTGTCAATATAACTTATCGTATCTCCAGATGTAGAGCTGAGGGGTCGTTTTTTAGGGTGGCTAGCAGTAGAACCCTTATCCAAGTCAACACAGGGTGTTGAACTACAACAGCTGATTTGTAGGGACTCCTGTTCCAAAGGATCGTCCATCATCTCTTCGACTGACATCTCAGATGCAGAACGCGAAAATTCTGAAAATGTTGGTTCTTTTTGGTTTTTTCTACAACAGATTCTTTTATGAGCTTAAATATGCTCCTTTGCTGTGTTTTTAACAATTACTTCACAGAAGCAGTATTTAGCACAATTTTTTTTTTCAACTTTAATGTACAAAATTAAGTTTTCCAGGTATGTCTTGTTAACATAACATCTGCTACATCACTGAATCTGTTTAGTTCGATTAGCCAGGTCTGGTCTACAGGAGGAACTCCATCAGTGTAATATGATATGGATGGGAACTTGCATCCATGGTCGTCTTTCGCTTTTACATGTAATGATAAGACAACAACGTTCTTACAATATCATGTTACTTGCCATGAGTTTCCTTCGGCTTTCGCGTGCTGATGTCGAGTTTTCAAGGACATTGCCACTTTTGAGTGGAGATTGGAATTCTACATTAATCTGCTCCAGTTAAAGTTCGTGAAAATTATTTAAAATATAAAATGGTGAAAAGTAAAAGTTTGTTAGAGGTTTTTAACCTAGTTTACATTTATTACGTTACCTACGTATTTTACGCGTATTTTACACGTCATGTAGAAAACTTTTTTTACGCCACAAGTCCTAACCCTGCTTGGCAGGCGAGCGAAGACGAAGATGCGAGGCTCGAGGCTGCCCCGCCCCCTCTTCAAGCCGATGCCTTCCCTCCTTCCAACGTGTATGACGAGCGTCTAGCAACCTTCTGACGCTACGATTACGTCATCAAGATTTAATTTACTAGAATTGGACCAATTTGAAAACCATCCAAAAGCTCTGGTGGTGCATAAGACACCACGGTGCAAAGCGAGGGAGAAGTTTTGATCAGAGACATCGGCTACTGCTTGAGAGTTTTCTAATTTTGCGACTTCTTTTTTGTTTCCTCTCTTTTCGCCAACTTGAGGAGAGGATTTTTAGTAAACGGGAGGCGTAGTTGTCGATAAATACATAATTAAGTGGCAGTTGCGCACTTGGTGTTAGTCAACTGTAGTTCTTCGATGGAGTTTTCCTTTTTTGTGTTTCCTTGTGAGAGAGAGACGTGGAGTGCACGTAACAGCGGGGTCTTCAGCGCCGGCTTGGAGGTGAAGTGAGGTGTAAATGCAGCAGTGGTCGGAATCAAGATGGAGGACGAAACGAGAACACTCCGAGAAAGCCGCCACGCTACTGTAGTGTCCGCCACGCTTCCCTAAAAATTTCCCACCCGCCGAGACCAGCGTTCGAACAGGAGACCTCTGTAGTTTAAGCCCGCAGTCTAAACCAGTGAGTCAATCACGGGACCCACTGGGGCTTGGTGTTTATGTACAAAATTACTTCGGCTGCTTCGGTCTCATTTCATGGCGTTTTCTTTCAGTGCGTGGGTCATGGAATCTTTGTTTCAACTCTTTCAGTTGCAAATAAATGTATTGTTTTTGGCATTGCAACGAATGAAATAATTTTTTCGGGGCTGTGCTAGTAATGATGTAACGCTCTGTCATATATCGACACCAGTGAATATGTGTTTGTGCTTCACGTTATTGGTAGAAGCTGTGCACAGGTGGTTACCCCTCCACTTTTCAACCAGCAGAGTCGTCGCCCCTATGGGTTGATTAACGGTCGGTCACTACGTCGGTTTGTAATAAATGTTTATAACTTATTGCCTAGCTGGTGGCAGCTGATATAAGTGACGGCCCGGCTGTGTACACACTGTTACAAAAATATTCGTCGCGCATCGGCAAACGCGCAACTGATTATACTGAGACTAATGTTCTTAGCACGGCATCAGGCTGCGGCAGACTGCGCGCGCAAATACTTCTCTGCTCATCGGCCGCAACAATATCGCCGTAAATTCACCCGCCATGCAGCAGTCGTGGTGCTAACGGTAGTCTCGACAACGGATGGTACCGTCCACACGCTAGGGAAATCCCGTAGTGGACGTTGTTTTCTGTAGTGTACAGTATATGTCATTAAAGTAATTTCCTGTGCAGCATTCCAGTTTTAGGATACTGAGACTGAAAGAGATAAGTTAGTGTGTTATATTTCAAAACAACGCTAAGTTCGGCGCTTACAAGACGTATATTTCTATGTGCCCGAAGAAGACATTTCTAGTAACTAACCACACGTAATTTTGATATGTTTTTTTATCGCATGACATGACTTCTTGAAAATAATATTGTGAAATGTTTGTTCATAGGCACAGTTTGTGACATGCGAAAATATTGTGTGTCTGTATTGGACTGTGATGTAGACGTTATTTACACCAATAAAACAGAGTGGAACCGAACAATGTCCAGTGTTATTGTTAAAACCTAAAAATACTTCAAGACGAAAAGGTAACTTAATGCTGAATTTCTAAAAGAACATTTTCGTTGTGAAATGCAGAACATAGGTAGGTTGTCAATGCCTGCTTTTAATATTTCTTTATTGGCAAATTGCCGTATACTTTCATAAATGTGTAGTATAGTATATACATTCGTCGATAACATTGCAATTAATGTTATCACTCCTTTTGTTCTGTCGAACAAAACCCTCTTTTATGTTGCGATCAGTTGCCAGTTTTAGCACCATATGTTGATATTCAGAGTAAGATTTTGTAACACATATTTTATGACGTGATGTTTCTGTCGAAAGTAACTGTGCTAACAGTAGTAGTAGACGTGTGTGTATATATATATATATTCTTTTTTTTACTTGTTTTAAAATTCGGTCAGAAGAAGTTTACTAGAAACTCGAAGTACGTGTTTATGTAAACAACCGAATGATTAAAACATACGATACCAAATGAAAATAGAAACTAACATCTGCCAGTGTGCAGAAGGCAAAATAGTACAAATCACAAAGCTACCAAAAGAACATACGCCAATCGTTTCCTCGCTCAACAACGTATCCATCATTTGTTTCCACGCAAAACACGTTATTAGTAGTGGATACATTTGAGGAAGGCTGATTTCCGTTTTCTGACCCTGTCCTTGCCACTGGCTAGTGAGCTGGTAGTATACCCGTTTAAATCACGCGCTCAAACAACGACGTAAACTTTTAATAACTTCTGCTTTTTTAACGTATTCTTGGATGCATAAAAATCATAAAAATACTTTGCGTAAATCGAATACACCCTAGTTACATAAAGACCCAGTCGAAGGAAGTAAACTAAAATTTCAATGCTCTCCTCTATCGTAGTTCCGCATGAATCCGGTTCGAATATTTTGAGAAACCGCAGTCTGAAAAGGCTCTTTTCAGCCATGTTGGTTGGCATTAAAATAATGTTTCCAGGGTGCGTGATGAGTGTTGAAAGTATCGTTCATGATTAGTCTGAAGTATATATTTTTTTCTTCGATAAGCTTTTCAGGCGCACGTTTACTGGGTTTCCAAAAAAAAAAAAAACGGGATTTTTCCAAACACATTTTAACGCAGTTCAAGCATTAGGTAGGTGGCCGCCTTATAATACGACGTTATGGTATGAGTCGATCCTTTTTGCTCGCCAGTAAAGTTTCCGCGCAGCCGACTCGAGCTCTCCACTCCATATTCGCTCTACGGGTGGATTATACGGATTATACGCTTATACCCGGTAAAGCCGGAATAAATGCAACTATAGGTTATTCACAGTAAAGTGAACACTTTTAAACCCTTCCAGGGAGCATAATTACAAAAACTTGTATTTTATAGGGGCTTCAGGCGTTAACTTATGCGAACTATAAATGTTTACATTTTATTTATTGGTCACATCGCAATTTTATATTAACAGTTGGCGAAAATATACAAATAAGCTCAAAGCAACTTTAAAGCACGGTCTTAAAAGTGCTCACTTTACCGCGAACAGCCTATATCAGCCAGTAAGCGGAGGAGAAAGGAGGGAGTCCACAAAACTTACAAGTACGTTATGAAGGTGACACTATATGGGGTTTTGATGCAAGAATGCCCGACAAGGAACAAAGACAAACATGGCTGCTTGAAATCACACGTGTACGAGTACCGTACGTGTACGAGCTGTTTGTTTGTGTTACAAACTAAACTTCTTAATAAAGTAGTAATGTATAGGTGTTCAAAATGAAATGCACAATAAAACTATCCGCATCCAAATGTAACGCAAATTCGAAACTTTTTTCACGTATCTCGCCTCTCCAACCATGTGCTGCTATCTTGTGAGTTACAGGCGCGGTACATAAGAACCAGTACCTCGCCATCTGTTTAAACACGCCCTTCCACGCTATCTGTTATCGATATCTCGAACTACACCCAGAAACGGTTTATAGTTTTGTTGTTTAAAATAAAGTATTTACTTGCATATACAAATGGTTTTATTTTCCCGCGAGCTCTGTATAATTTTTAAAGTAACATATATTTAGTATTCAGCAATTTCGAGGACAAGTAATATATATTCGGACGGTAATCGTTCGTCTACATAAATTATACGCCATATTGTTCATCCGAAAATCGTTACCTCTTTTCTGAAGAAAGTGGGACACGCGTGAATAGTTTTTAAGCAATTCTAACGTTATTCCACGTCACATATTTCCCACTCGAATATATTAGCTATAACGTCTAAAATGTTATAATAGCCACAACTCCCGTCTCGCAAATTTAACCCAAATTCACTGTCTCGGACAAATTAAACGAGTTGGCAAATATTATTTTTGCAAGATTTTATATTTTTACTTTTATATCCTACTGATNTTTCTGAAGAAAGTGGGACACGCGTGAATAGTTTTTAAGCAATTCTAACGTTATTCCACGTCACATATTTCCCACTCAAATATATTAGCTATAACTTCTAAAATGTTATAATAGCCACAACTCCCGTCTCGCAAATTTAACCCAAATTCACTGTCTCGGACAAATTAAACGAGTTGGCAAATATTATTTTTGCAAGATTTTATATTTTTACTTTTATATCCTACTGATTTTTTTTTTGACAGATTTCAGTCAAATACATCTTAAAATATGTTTAGCATTTCAGTACAATGGCAAGTGGGATTACCTGGCAGCGTTTTGATGAAATATACATTCTCTACTTGGCGCACCAGCTGATGGCGGAAGGATTCAAAGTAAGATGTAGTCTGATTTAACAGAGGCGCTACTTTCGCAGACCTGTCAAAATCTGGCCAACTTATATGAGATACAGTATACCATCTGCTGCATGATATCCGTCGATGTGCACTACCTCTCGTCGAAATGCTGTGACGATGTATTTTTTGTTGACCACGCTTTGGCCTCTTCACTTTGCGAATAAGATCGTAATCACACGGACTAAGATCGGGTGAATAGGAAGGGTGTGGCAACACCTCCCATCCCCAATGCCATAAACAACATGTAACGCTACCTGCTGCATGAGGTAGAGTGTTGTCATGCGCTATCCCTCAGTTCAGGACATTTCACTCGAACTTCATGACGAAGATAATACCGCAGAAATCGCAGGTAGTACTGTGCATTTACAGTACAGCCCTCACGAACTGGATGACACACTAAAACACTTCGGCTGTCATATGCCAACATGATCATCAGCTTTGTGGATAACGGTTTTTGTCGTACCTTTTTTCTCCATGGTGAACCAGGATGATGCCATTCATGGGTCCATTTGTAGGTCCAGAAATAAGCCTGTTAAAATTTGTTTTTTGTCCGGTGCTTCCTCAAGTTGCAAAATAATAACCATTGCTGTAGCTTGAGTACAAGATTTTTCTCTAAAACCATATTGATTTGTTTATAGTATATTATATTTTTCTAGGAAAGCAACAAGTCTAACCTTATTACAATTCTCAAGTATTTTAGAAAATGGAAGTAGTATTGAAATTGGTATATAATTTGTAACATTTGTTCTTTCCACTTTCTTATATATTGGGACAATCGTTGCTACTTTGCAGCCTGCTGGGACCAATGACAAACCAAAAGAAAAACTAACAAATTTATTAAGATGTTTACTTATATTGTGTTTGCATTTTATAAATAGTGCATTTGGCAGCATATCCCTTGATTTGTTTTGCTTTCTCTTTAAAGTTGTTATGATGCTTTTAATTTCTTCTGGCATAAAATGTGTTAAGCAAAAAGTATTCACATTTTCATTTTTATTCAAAATTGTAATGTTCAATAAACATGGGTTTGTTACCCACACAAATCCGAATAGACATAATTATGTGATTAGTGCATTGGAAAAAGGTTGCACATCGCACACTCTCACTCCACTTTGACTTCCCAAATGGGGTGTAATCACGCGATGAAGGGGCACGTGTTGGGTCGCTGGTCTGCACTTACCATTGATACAC
This sequence comes from Clitarchus hookeri, assembly GCA_002778355.1. Lineage (NCBI taxonomy): Eukaryota > Metazoa > Arthropoda > Insecta > Phasmatodea > Phasmatidae > Clitarchus > Clitarchus hookeri. The sequence goes on along the minus strand of NQII01002117.1, from coordinate 296,553 downwards.
CAATGTGGCCTTACTTTCCCCGATTCTGGCTACTGGGGATGATTTGTAGGATATACAGCTGGCCTGAAAGAGCATGCCCCCAAAAGATACCTCTTGAGGGCATGAAGGTGGGATGGCTGCTTGATGCTGGTGGCTCCTAAGCGCCACTCTAGTCGACGTTTATGGCAGCCGTCCGCGGTTCAGGTGCGGTGAACCCAACAGAGGTACTGGGCAAGCTACGCAGTGGCGGCTGGACAGATAGATGCTAGGAGCAGGAGACGCAGCATGTGTCAATTTAAATTCACCCAGTCAACCCATGAAATTATTTCTGATGTAATACATTTTTATTAAGGTTGTGTATGTCACCAGCATATGCTAATTAACTTCCAGTGTTTTATCATGTAATTGGTTTGGTTGATTAAGGTTTTATTGTACTTTTGCGTTTTTCTAGCGCCGATTTCTACAAGGCCTTGCCGAAGTATATGCCATTTATTCACTGAGGATTCAGCACCCAGGCCAAGCAGCAGTGCGGGAACAACGCTCTGCGTGAACTTGCTTGGCACATTCACTTTTTGGCTGCTATAATTTTTAACAGCAGTATACATTACTTTCGGAACATTTAGAGCATATAGTTCTGAGGGGTGGATGGTCTGCCTCCTGAGACTCCAGTCCAGTCTTAATGTGCGGTGCAAACCTTGTTCCCTTGTCTGGCTTCAGTCTAATTATGTTGTTGATGGCCCTACTGCCAAGCCTGTGTGCTTTCAAATAATTATACTCGAGTATTCGTGAATGGTACCAAGAAAATAATTAGTAAAAAAATTCTTACTCCTACTTGAGTGTTTTCTTGGTTACATAATCCTCCTCGGGTTTACAACGCTGCACCCACTTGCCACAGAATTTAAGGTTTACGTTACCTGAGCGATCGGGGATAGTAATGAGGACGTTGTCCGGCGACTATGTTAAAAAAAGTCAGAATATTACATAATATTCCTATTTCGAATAAGATGGGCGCCAGCTCACTTGGTGTGCACGAAGTCACAGTTCTCAGGAGCGTGGGCCGAATGACCACTTGGATGTATCCCCTGACACACACAGTATAAATTTACATGAAAATGTAATATATAGCCAGAGTACTCAGGCTCCACAGCACACCTTAATATCACCTTTTACCTTATAAAAAAAAAGATGCCCCCTTGAGGCATCGATGAATTCCTGGATATTGCCAGGGCCTGGAATACAACACTAAAATGAGAACTCACAATTTTCAGTTAACTCAAGTAAATTGTATTGCCGAATATGTACACAGTTACAACTATACAATGTAAATTTAAGTGGACCTGACTCACGAGGCCTGCAGTGGCCGTTGCTGTACAAAAAGGCAAAGAATGGCGCGAAAACTTACAAGAGTAATTAAACCTGTGGGATCGGTAAATTGAGCTAATGGAGGTTGTGCTGCGAAAACGGGGAAGAATGTTAGTAAATTAAATAAAATTTTCAGTAAATTATGTTAACCTATTGCAGTTAAGTGTTCAGAACAAAGTATCAAAGTTCCATGCGATGCGACGCACGTGCAGCACCTAAGACCCATGGAATCGGACTGCTGGAGATGGCATGGTCGAGCGGCGTCCTTGGCGAGAGCTCGCTCCACTCCACGAGGTAATTTAATTAACTGGCCCCATTAACATAGAACTTGAAACATATACACAAAAACACTGTAATGTTTTGAGTGAGTTTTCTTAATCCTGTAGAGAGTTAAGAGTTTTAATTAAGCACTAATTTAAATACAAAACATGATTATGTGGTGCCTTGCAGAACACATGAGAAATTTAGGTCTGTTAAGTTTTGGGGCACTCAACGACCAGGACGGTCAGTTTGAAAGAAAGACTACTTATTTCCTACATCACTAATTGAATTGATTAGACACACGATTGCACTCGGAAATATATATAGAACACTTCGGATACCCTAGCCTTGCTACTCTACACATCATTAAATATGCACGTGGTGTACATTTATTCTGTGATTACTTTTATTACATTAATTTTGTCTATGTTACTTCTAACATATGAATTAGTGTGTTTTTCTGTTCTTCGTGAGGAAATTCGTAAGCTATGTTTATCTACGTTGAGATTTAATTTTTTTGCAGTAAAACATACATGCATATCTGTAAATGTTGTACCTGTTTTTTGCATAAGATCATTTATTGAATTTCCAGAGACTAAGATGCTAGTATCATCTGCAAATAAATTTGGAGTAGTATCTGGGGTTAAGGTACATGAGAGATCATTTATATAAACTAGAAAGAGTAGGGGGCCTAATATTGAGCTTTGTGAGATCCTGTACTTCATTTTTTCTGTTTCAGAATAGAATGAAGTAGATTTTACTTTGATCCGCACTTGTTTTTTTTTTAATTTATGTGCGTATTAGTTTATTGGGTGTACCTGAGTCTCCACAATACTTTAATTTTTCTATAAGTATGTTGTGATTTACACAGTCAGTTGCTTTATTGAGGTTGGAAAAGATTCCATTAGATGGAATATATTTATCAAGGGCGTTAAGAATGCAATTTGTTATTTTGAAAATTGCATCATTTGTTAAGGCGTTTTTTTTCCCAAAGCCAAACTGAAAATTTGATAAATTGTTGTGATTCTCAAAATGCTCCAGCAATCTCCTTTAAATTAGTTTTTCAATTACTTTTGTAAAGGAGGTACGAAGTGATATTGGTCTATAATTAGTTCCTTCGGTCTTGTCATCTCTTTTAAACAATGGTGTACCTATGCCCATTTATGTCTGTCTGGGAACAATCATGTATTGAAGATAGCATTACAAATATGACTTAATAGAACAATGAATTAAAAAAGCACACTGCTTTAATAATCTACGGCTAATGCCATCATAACTACTTGATAATTTTGGTTCGAAAGAATTGATTGTTTTCTCCACTTCTTTTCGAGATGTGTATGTAAAAGATATAGCAGGGTATTCAGTGCCCTGGAGGGTAGGAATATATATTTTTATATATTGTTCTATATTTTTGTTATTCTTACTTTCTATGACATTAAAGTGGTCGAATTAAATGTATATGTGATGAATTTAGGGTCTGAGGATATAGAGTTGTTTACTTTTAGGGTTACAACTGGACATCGACAGATTGTCGTTCTTCCTGTTGTGTTGTGTTGTCTTCTGGTCGCTGGCCATTCCTCTACCCTCATTGACACGCTACGCACCACGCGCTTAGCCGGTTGTCTACGTCCCTTGATAATTTTTGGGGTCGACGTCACACTAATGCCATCTATCTTTTGTGTGTAGAGCAGTGCGGAATATAATTTGTTTTAGCAGACGGTACCACAGGTGTGTCGTTTATAAATTTTATTTTTTGTCCAAAGTTTAATTTTGTATGCAAATTTGTCTATTTTAAACGTGGCCATGTAGATTACTACTTATAAAACGAAAGCTAAGTATAATTAAAAATTAAAGCAGAATTTTTTTTANCCACAGGTGTGTCGTTTATAAATTTTATTTTTTGTCCAAAGTTTAATTTTGTATGCAAATTTGTCTATTTTAAACGTTGCCATGTAGATTACTACTTATAAAACGAAAGCTAAGTATAATTAAAAATTAAAGCAGAATTTTTTTTTAATTTCCACCAAGTCACGTGAATTGAAACGCTAAAATTCAATATTTCTGTCCGGAAACCTGAATAAGATTGTTAGTTTGCATGTGGTCTTCACCAAAAAATTATTGACTCGTACTATCTCGAATGTCGAAATTAGTTTGTCTAAAATTAACACCCTAGTCTGCTGTGTAATAATAATAATAACTCAAAATTATGTCATCAACAGGTTTGAGCTGCACGGAGCTGCCAAGACAATAAACGGATCACTTCAGCCGTTATTTCTGTTGTGTGCGAATTAATTTAGCTGCACATTTATAATGATTTATGTTAGCAAAGGTAGACAGTAAATGAGTTTCTAGCATCGAGATATTAGAAATATCTTTCATAAACTTACAAACTTTGTTGTTGTGGTATGTTCTGTGCAATGCCGGTTCTCATTTGATGTCTGTTTTGGCGGCGCCTGCAAAGCATTTAAAATGTTAATAGGCAGTGCTTTGCGAAGCGTGTGAATTCATACTGATCGGGCGGCCTTTTTCTCGAGACAACATTTTAGATTCCGTTATAGTTTTGTGAACATGGCATTCTTATCAAAGCGACACCTGTTGCCGGTCACGCTTGTTTTGTGGTTAGCCGGCGGTGGACACGGCGATCTTCTCAGCTGGATTTGGGGAGCACCAACGGAGAAGGATAAAGTTTCTGACAGTTTGAATACTGAACAAGAGTATCGTTTTGATAATGATGTGCCGTTACTTGTGCAGTATGAAGGCAAAGCTGAAGACAAGAAATTTGTGGATGACGTGATGAAATATACTTTTACTTCGCAGTCTGAGTCTGAGTTCGCTACCTGTCATCGTGTGGTAAGATTGGTTAAAATTTGACTGTTATGCTTTTTAGTAAAGTCTGTAAAACATTATTTTCAATTACAATTTTTCACATTTTGCGGGTGTTTTGGAATGTCTTTCATGCAGGATATGAGGGGTATTCACCTGAATATATGTCCATGCATGAAACATTTTGAACTGCTTATTTATTTCCCCTGCAGGCGAAGTTGTTTACACTCATATTGCATGTTTCAAACAGGTTATGGCAAAGATAAAAGCATCCTGCGTAGCAGCGACAGAAGAAGACTTGTCAAAACTGAGCGTGAATATGCTGAACTGTCACTCTGAACAAAGTGGCAAGGGAATATTTCCATGCACAGAAAAAATGGTAAGTTCTGTTCAAATCGTACCTAATATAATCATTTATTCGCCTATATGAACTGAGAGCAGCACAGCTTTCAAACAATATACACATCTGGTAATTTTTTGTTACTGAATGGGTCAGGTGTTTTTTTTTTTAAGTCAGCTTCGAGCATTTACTTTTAAATAGGTATCCTGTGTATTAAATCTTAATGTGTGCAAATAATGCAATGCTTGTAACACCTATAAAATTAAGGGTTGAATGATTCAGTGAGGGAGAAACTTAAGTTCCTGGGAACTGAAAATCTTTTTAGGGAATGAGGTGCATTATTTTTTATTATAAAATAGTAAAGTAAAGCAAAAATGTTTTGGATTGTCGGATAGGTGGGTTACAGGCCCCCTAAGTGTGGCTACTGTGTTTTGAATTGTGCAAGTATTGTTACATGTTGCCACTCTACGTTGCTTTCCTTTCCGCGCCCCATTTGAGCTTGTGGAGCACAGTGCCCAAGGGCAACACCAGTAATCAAGAGGAGTGCATTGAGATTTACAAAGGGGTGCTGCTGCACACGCCGCGGGAATCCTATAGGGGCTCACCACCCTCTTTCCTAAAGGATTAAGTGCTTGGGGTTATTGTTGCAAGAATGTTCTGGTTATCGCCCTCACCTTCCTCTGCGAGACTCTGGTTGCAGGGAATTCTTATGGGTCGAACCTGCTGGTCTATCAAACCCACAACGAACATCTGAGTAGACAGTCTGGAGTCTGGATCCTTGTAGCCTTACGTGGTAGGTGTGAAGTGCTAGTGAAGCGACGACAGTGACCAGCGAGAGTGAAGTCTGTGGACTTTGAGCATCAGTACAGTGGAATGTGAGACTGACAAGTGGGACTACTATTGAACTGGAATGAATATGTGTAAATAATAAGTGTGAATTAAGTGACTGTAACAAAATATAAAAACAGTGATGATAACTTTAATTGAGATTGACAATAAATATTGCGGTAGATATAGGTAGTTTTATGTTGTAAATAATAGAGCAGCTGTGTGTATTTTGTGGCATTATAAATAATTTAAGTCTATTGAGTGACTTCATCGGCTCTCAAGACCTCGATGTTAAGAGCCGCCTAAATATCTTCACTCATTTATCATCATCCACTGCTGTTTGCAGCCTTCGGCCGGGTCATCATGGTGAAATGTCTCCATCTCCTCCTATCTCTCCATCACTCTTCCTCTTTGATTGTACTCCAATTATTTTCTCCCCTCTCCTGCACTCCTTCCATTATATGTTCCTCCCACCTCCTTCTTGGTCTTCCCTGAGGCATTCTTCCCATGTAGGTGTTCACCTTATAAATTTTGTAAATATTTTCAGTAGTGTTGTGCAAATGTAACTTTTTGTGAAACAAAATGAAAATTAAAAAATTATATTGTTTTTCATAAAACTAAAAAAGTTAAAAAAAAATTTGCAAGCTTATTTTTAATGAAAGTTAAATGGAAATCTTACAATTTTCATAAGTTTTTCTTAAATGTATCATATTATCAAATAAATTCAATTTAAAACACAAAATCAAACTAGTGCGGTACCATCAGTTGTCATATAGTGCAACAGAACTTTAAAAATACCTCTGTTATGCACATGCCTAACATAAGTTACATGAGTGAACTGCTTAATGAAGGAAGAAATGTCATTACTAAACCTTTGAAGAGCCTTAACCCAACTGTTCTGGGAAAATTTCACATTTACTTTTATGTGTTTATTTTCTATTGTTACAAAAATNGAAGAGCCTTAACCCAACTGTTCTGGGAAAATTTCACATTTACTTTTATGTGTTTATTTTCTATTGTTACAAAAATTAATATTTAATAAGTTGTCAAGTATATTTTGAACTTGAAATTTTTTTGTTTTGTTAAGACTTGACAACCAGTTTTCTTCCCGAAAGCAAAAATGGAAGTTCTTATTTTTTTTACTTTGGCATATTGAATATTCGCACCACCCTAACTTTCAGAAGGTTGTAATTACTGTGAGCGGGCCATCAGTTGCATGTTTGTGTGTGTGNGAATATTCGCACCACCCTAACTTTCAGAAGGTTGTAATTACTGTGAGCGGGCCATCAGTTGCATGTTTGTGTGTGTGCACGTACAGACACTGATGGAGTGCACACAGCGCATGGATGCAGACATGTGGACTGCGTATCACGTGATGAACCTGAGAACGCGAGCCTTGTGCTACACGGCCCGGCAGCACAGCTTGCATGACAAGAACCGCGAGAAGGTGAACCAGCTGGCAGAAGCTGTGCAGCACCAGTTCCTCNCCGGCAGCACAGCTTGCATGACAAGAACCGCGAGAAGGTGAACCAGCTGGCAGAAGCTGTGCAGCACCAGTTCCTCTCCATGCTGTCCGCCAAGGTGAGCCGTAGTGGTGGCCCCACGTATGCATAAGTTTGTGTAATTTTCTAGAATGAATATTGTTATCTACAAAAATTATTTTATTTTAAATTAAGAAACCTTACAGCATTTTTAAATCTCGCTAACATTCAAAACATACATGTATTTTGCGATTAAACCTCAGTAGGCAAAGTGCACATTTAGTGATACTTTTTCTTTAATGTAATTTACGCATATTTGCCATAGACACTGTTATTATATATAAGTACATTTTGTACACTTGTATGATTTTTTTGTTTATATCTGTCACAAAAATCATTAGTAAACATTATATTTCTGCAAAATTTATGGAAAGTCCTATTTGTTGTTTGAATGAAAATTATCAGATTCTTCTCTATTTTGAAGCTACTGGCAATGCAACAGCAATTAATTAATTTCAAAGGCTTGTGTATTGCACAACTAATGCCCATAGGTGTCAGGAAACTCGTACCAATGTGTAATATCATCTATCATAATTTACACCTGTACTTTCAATATTTGTATATGTTGCAGATTATGAAATTGATGTTTTCTCGTGGGGCATTTTATCAAGGAATTAACAATGACTAAGACCTTTGTGACAGCCCAGCCAAGGAAAAGGCAAGCCAAGAGGTTTTATAAAGACTCAAGTTAGGACTCTCAAAACCACTGTATGGTGCCAGTGCCCGGATGAGCTTGCAGCTCCCTCCTTCCCTGTTGTTCCGGTAGAGCAGCCTGTACACTACACATCGTAGTCCCCTGGAAGGTTTATGAATTCTTGTCCCTACTAAAGCCACCTCTGCCCTCCTGCCGAGAATCACCCTAGAGCTGCGGCCTGATTGGGCCACCAAGTGATTTGCCAACAGGAGCAGACAGAAACTCCCACACTTATCCTCTGTGCAGACTGACAAAGCAACCCTTTCACTGTATGTCATCGCCATCATCAGACCGGTGTGCTGGACTAACTACAACAGCCTCAAGGGCAGAGGGTGTAGGTCCATGCCTTCCCTTGGAAGAGTGGTTTGGGAANGTGCTGGACTAACTACAACAGCCTCAAGGGCAGAGGGTGTAGGTCCATGCCTTCCCTTGGAAGAGTGGTTTGGGAAATAGGGTTGTAAGTTCAGAAACACTGTGAACTGAGTGAAAGAACAGTGTAGCCCGGACTGAATGTGCTTGTTTAATGGCAAGACAAAAGTACAAGACTTGCCAAATGGATGCCTGAAGGGCAGTTCCTAAGTTAGGGAACAATGCTGTAGGTGCAGGTTGACGAGGGGTGAGGGTGACCCCAGTAGCAAGGCAGTTGTCTGTCGGGGACAAGCCATCACATGTAGTACTTTAGCGAGACGTAACAGCGTGGAGTAATAGCACGGCATAACGTCCTTGGAGAGAGGTAGGTTAGCTAGAGCAGCAGGAGCACTTTGTTGTGGCTGAAATATCGTCCGCTGAACAACTATGTTTTAGTGGCAAAGATCCCATTTTATATTGTCCACTTGGGGCCAAGTGAGGGAGGAGAGGTGTGGAGTGAGCGAGAGCAAGCCACCCCTCTGTGTGGCCGGGCTGCACANATCTGCCAGACTTGGGTGCGCTGCTGCTATGTGGGTCTCCTGGGTACAAGTGGTGGCGGCACATGCGGCCAGCTGGATTCTCCTAGGGCATGGATATTGTGGCGTGTAGTAGCATAACTGTTCTTGCTTGGGAGAGGGGGTGCAGTGAAACTGTAATGGAGGCTACATGGAATAACGTCATCCGTGCCGTGTCAACTCAACAGCGCAGAATAACCTATGGATGTGGGGAAATGATAGAAACAGGAATAGTGCATTGAAGTTCCACAATATATGCACATATCTGACTCCCAACTTGTGGGCTACATTAAACCACAAATAATGCTGTAATCTTCTTTTCTGGATACTTGATTTGACAGTCCCTCTTTTCCAGCTAGCATTTAAGATAGTTGACTCCTGTATCACTTCTTGCTGATTGAATTGTGGCTTTGGCAGTAGTGTTACATTTTAGTATTTAGTTTAAAAAAAATAATTGTTTTCTTTGAAAGTCTTGTGAGGCATTAATTAAGATATGTTTATGTAAAGTTACAATGTCTCGTAATTCATTCAGCTACTGACAAAACTTATATAAGGCACTGAAACATTTGTACAAGCTAAGACACTAATTCTCTGACCTGTGGTACATTTTTAAGATCACAAGAAGGCATTGTTTAGTTTAGAGGCGCTGTTTTTCATGGGATGTTGCAGGAAAGGCAAAACAACCTGGAAATGATGACATACGGAACTAAAAACGACATGTCCAAGACGAAGGATGTATTAGAGTTGCATGCAAAACATATAAAAGACATGAAGAAGGATGTGGAAAAAATGTTTGGGATTACAGATGCAGACCTTGTAAGGCTGTTGACTTTGGCAGATGACAAACGCAAGCTTTATTTCAAGTACAGAAGGGATGTTACAAAAAATTTAGGTATGGTGTAATGCAGGTTTGTTTTGTGTTACAGTATTTTATCTTGCATGGTGCTGTGCATTTTAGTTGTTACCTGAAAAATAAATGTCTGGTAATGTAAATATTAAAGATTATTTACTTACCTAATATAAATTATAGCACTTAGTCTCTTTATTTACTTCATGACTGCCAGGTTGGAACACTAGTAACACAATGGACACACATTCGGGAGGATCTGGGTTCAATTCCCTCCCCATCCATATTCATTTTTGTTTTCTATGATGTTTCAGAGAAATGCTGGGATGGTTCCTTAAATACATTCAAGAGTCTAAAATTATTTCCTAGATAGTCCGAAAAAAGTATGACAAATGAAGGAAAGTTGCTTTAAAATGTTATGAAATGAGCTAGANATTATTTCCTAGATAGTCCGAAAAAAGTATGACAAATGAAGGAAAGTTGCTTTAAAATGTTATGAAATGAGCTAGACAAATTTCAAATTAATATATATGTTCATTCAGTTCTCAAATCTGAACAAAAGTAATATATTAGGAATTAGGATAGAGCTCGAAATAATTATTCATGTTATTAGAATGTCATTAAGAGTATACTATCTGATCAAAGGTATCCTGACACGCATGCAAAACTGTCTTATATGTGTTTCTAAAGTATACTACCCAGTAGCAGATGAGGTGGGCCCAGCCTTGACCCTTACTACAGCTCTAACCAACCCTGTGGGGAGAGCGTCAACCAGGTATTGGAATGTTTTCAGTGAAATGGCTGACCATGCTTCCCTCAGTGCTGTAGCAAGTGATGTTGGTTATTGGGATCTGGTGCACAATTGTCATTCAAGTTCATCCCAGATGTGTTCGATGGGATTAATTTCGAGGCCATGGGCTGGCCAGTACATTTCCAGAGCCATATTGTCCACAACTCACTCACAAACATACCGTGCTTTATAGCTGGGAGTATTTTCTTGCTGTAACACAGATATCATCTTTGAACTGGTCTTCTACCATAGACAACATGCACCCGGTCAAAGTGGCAGTATACCTTTCCGCATTTAATGTGCCCTGTAGTATTACGAGAGGACCCAAGTCCCTTCCATGAAAAACACTTTCACACTATTACCCCACCTCTGCCAAATTTCACAGTGGGCACTTAACAGGCCAGCATGTAGCATTCACCTGACATTCGCCACACCCAAACCCTTCCATTGGACTGCCAAATGGTATAGCGTGATTCATCGCTCCAAGTCATGGTGCTAGCTGCACAATTAGTTGCACTGCAGAATTCACAGGTGATGGTATTGCACTGTGACGTGCGATGTGCTGTACCACCTTCTTCAGTGCATGACAGTCCCTGTCAGATAAACACACATGGCCTATCCAGCTGTGGTTCTGTTGTGTATGTGCCTTCCCTTTCCCACTTCACAGTCACATTTCCAATGGTCAACTTGGCCACCCTGAGAAGGGGGAAAATAACTCTTGACAGATTACTTACTGGTACAACCAATAAGCAATAACTATAACACATTCAAAGTCACTGAGCTCTCTTGCTCCACCCTTTCTGCCAGTATTGCATAGCACTGATCAACATCGAGCCATCTGCCTCCTTTTATAGTGACAGTTGCAATCTTAGCTACATCTAGGTGCAGGTTTACATTTATTGAGGGGTATCCAGATACTTTCGATCAGATAGTGTATTTCTGAAAAATGTATCATGGAGTTAACCTGTATTTGCATTTTAACTTTTGTGATAAATTTTAATTCAACATAGTTAGATGTTAAACCCCAACTGCAGGTGAACCACTTGTTGGATTTCAAAGAAATCACATCGTTCCTGTGACTCCATAAATCATTTTAGCTGAAACCAAACTGTTTGTTAAAATTACTTTTTGAGAAATTTGTAGGAATCAAGATAACTCTTATATTTACTTTGAAAAACAGGATAAATGTTATTTTTCAACTAGATTAGTATTTTTATCAAGTTTTGATACGGTTTGACAGAATGATAAAATGTCCTCAGAATCTTAAAAATTGTTGGCTATTGAACCGCTTTAATACAGACCATGGTTGACTCTTCCCCATTTCCTGTTTGTGCTTTCCTACTGCTGACTGTTCAGGCAACTGATTTTCTGTCTTCGTGTTTTTGATGAGACATTCAGGCCGTGTTCCAATTCACAATTTCATAATTTTGTTAAGTGTAATTTAGTATGGTTCAATTTGAACATTGTCGATAGTCACTTGCTGTCTGTCGAGCAAATTTGTCCTCTGCAGCTCTGCATTGTATAACATTCACTATTTAGAATGGCATTTTCATGAGACTATTATCATAAATAANTTGTCCTCTGCAGCTCTGCATTGTATAACATTCACTATTTAGAATGGCATTTTCATGAGACTATTATCATAAATAAATAATGTGATAAATATTCATATGCAAAAATGCACGTATACAATGTCTTTGTGGTTACGTTTACATTCAAATTGTNAAATAATGTGATAAATATTCATATGCAAAAATGCACGTATACAATGTCTTTGTGGTTACGTTTACATTCAAATTGTATCACATTCCATAATGTGTCATTAAATTCATGCATACAGTTATTTACTAACACTTATATTTATTCAGTTATGTGAATTCAAAAATAATGTTTGTATGTGTAGAATATGAAACCATCTCTGCAGTTTTCTTTGCTACATTAGATTAAAAGTAAAACAAATATGGCAGCTATGTGGAATTTGGTATATTAGTATTTTGTGAGTTTCGTTGCATGCAAAAACTAAGTACTACACTACCAAATACATCATCATTTTAGTATAATAAATCAGGTCACGTGACCATTTAGTAAACTAAAAATACCAATTGGAGCACAGCCTCAATCATTAGAAAAGTGCTTCAGGAGCCAATGTGAATACACTTTGTGGCTTCTAGTTTTTTATGCAGTGTGCTGTACACACATGCTCGAGTATTAACATCCNGCCAATGTGAATACACTTTGTGGCTTCTAGTTTTTTATGCAGTGTGCTGTACACACATGCTCGAGTATTAACATCCGAGATTACTGCTCATATGTAAAAGTTATATATTTATAATTAATTAATGAGGGAAATTTTTATTGAAAGTGTTTGCCACGTTACAGGTACTGTTATGTCCTTAGAGTTATGCACAGTAGAGCGTAACCCTTCATGGTTTCTGGGAATAGGGTCATTAGTGAGGGGTGGTTGTAATAGATATAGTATTTTGGGAAATTTNGTAACCCTTCATGGTTTCTGGGAATAGGGTCATTAGTGAGGGGTGGTTGTAATAGATATAGTATTTTGGGAAATTTTGGATTGATTTTGACTCGCCCTCCTCCCCTATAATGCAAAATTTAATGTTGTCGATGAAGTCCATATCTAATTGTCTCTGGCATGAAAATAACAATTTTTAAAATAAAATTCAAATTTATTTTTATTAACAGATTTCTTTGAAACAAGTTTAACTCAAAGAGAGAGTATTGGACCACTCCTTGTCAGCAAAAAAGCCTAAACATATAATCAAAGCTTTTTATCATGTAGAATCTAACTGCTGTCGGTGAGTGTGATGTGTTGCATTTGCATAATTTACATAACTTTTGAAATTACAAAACGACCAAAATTATGGTATGTGGCAAGCTTATTGCGGTTAATTGAGAACTTTTGAAAGCCCTCCATAGTTTCTTCTTGCATCAGTGCAAAAATCCACATTGCCGTAGAGACATTGATTATTTCCACATGTTAAAAAAGTAACACTGTGGCAATATAAAAAATATTAGAAANCACATTGCCGTAGAGACATTGATTATTTCCACATGTTAAAAAAGTAACACTGTGGCAATATAAAAAATATTAGAAACGATAGTGTGGTACTAATATACCCTTTAATGTTTATAAAAACAAAAAGACACATTTCAGTTGATATTAATTTAAACATTGTACTTTATTAAGATGTTCAGGAGTCAGTCTACTTGCCCCTAGATCTGTTTTGCAGTGTTCTTGATATACAGCTGATGTGCTTATCTATGAAAAGAACACACACTTTATACTATATGCCCATTTTTACTTCCAAGACGTTACACACATTTGAAACACGATTTCAGAGCACTCCAACATAGCTAGAAATTGCTTTTTTAAAGCACTGTATCTCAAAGTATTTGGGTGAGATACATCAAAATGCACTCAAAGGGTTCTGCCATGAACTTTTCTACAAACTTTCCACCCATGAAATCATAGGGTTACAGCTTAAAGTTTGATAGGTACATGCAGCATAACGAGAACACCGCCAACCAGTTCAGAGCATTGTGCTTAGAGGCGATGGTATGCTTGATCTACAGGAGTGTTGTCTTTATCGCTTCCGCACTTCTCAGCCTCAAACATGGAAGACAGTTTCTGGTAGGTCGACCCCTTAAGGAATGGAACTACTGTTTTTATTGAGTCAGTGAGCACATTTAAATATTTTTCCAGGCAGGAATTTTTTTTTTGAGTTGATTTCAAAAGTGGTTGATTACCCAGATAGTTTTAGTTGACCTTTATGCTCTTGGTACAAAACATTTTTATTACTACTCATTGCTGATTATATTTTTTCCTTAGAATCAATACATGAAAAGCTGAAGAAACTAGCAGATGCCAAAAAGGAGGACTACTCGAAAATACTTTCTGCCACAGAAATGATAAAAACGACTGTTGAATCGACCTTTGAGCTTGCAGGTAAGTATTGTAATTTGTTTTCTCTCTATCATAGATATTTATCTCTGTGCTTATTTTAGGTTTATGATCTTAGAATTGACGTGCCACGAGCACTGTGGAATACATATCTTAGCCTCAGCCTCTGGTGCTTCGCCCAGTGCATAGTGCCGAACGCCGTCGCTCATTTCACCTCTGTACCATCTCTATCTGCAAGCGAGTCAACCTCGTGCCACCTGAGAGGTCGGCAATCTGCGCAATGCTGCGCTTCAGTCTGAGTGGATGGACCCACCCCCTCGCTTGCCTTGCCGTGGCCAACAGGCACCGGACGCGCACGCTCGCAGCGCATCAGGGGAGATTTTCCGCTCCATGCGGCCTGCTCCAGCCACCCCTCGTTCGCCATGTCTCTCGAGTGTATTTATTCTTTTGCGCGCCCTCCAGATAGGGTAGTTCGCACGAGCAGTTCTCTTTGGAGCATTTATGTGCAACTCTTGCTATCTCGCCACGCTTGCCGTACCGCTTGCCTTCAGCAACATCACATTGTTGAACTTAGTCTTATTACTTTATTGCTGCCCTGCGGGAAAACAGCTTGGCAAACTTGGTCCATCATCCATCAGATGTTAACGGGCACAGGTCGGAGATTTATGTCTTGTAAACTCCTTCAGGTGGAATAAAATGTATATCTACCAGTTAACCTGTTTTTGGACCAATCACTCTTTTTCTCTTTCGTTTTCACCTTCTCTGCCCACTTTGCTTTCTCTGTGCTCATCCACTTAACTACTTCCAGGTGCATGCACGAACGCCACAGTAGAGTTTTAGAAGCAAGTCCCCACTGAAGAGCGCTACCACATCTATCAATGTTTGGTGTCTAGTGCTGACTGGTCACGCCACCCTCTAACTCCACTTTGGCAAGGGATAGAGAACCTTTCTCTGAAGCTCCTGAGGCTTGAGGAGAACAAACACGTTAAGTCACTACGACTCTCAGGCTACAAGCTGGTCATGCCGCATACTGAGAGCCATAGGGTCCTTACATGGGGAACGCTGTGAGCCCAGAGGGGCAATTGAGGTCTGTAGCTGGTCACGTCGCTCATTCAACTTCTTACTGCGAGGGATCAGGGGGCCCTCTCCCCAAGTCGCTAGAGGCCCGAGTACCTTCCATCGTAAAGCGCACTCTGCGGCGCCAATCAATCGATAGGACACCGACAGGGGTTTACCCCAGGGCACCGGCCCCAGGAAGAGTAGGTTCCTTTCTGGATGGACTACGCCAGAACTTGTCCCCCCCCCACGCTGCTATGTAATTTTAAACCATATCTACTTTTGTGCTTGTGCCTACAGGACACTCACTAAATGCTCTAAAATCGTAATTCTTTATTCTTCTTTTATTTTTATTCTCTGAAATTAACGTAACATCACTGATGCAGCTATTCCCAAAATGCCCAATCACTGGGCAGGCCATAAAAGGCATAGCATAACCCTCAGTGCCCAGTTATGTGCTCTGGTGAGCCAGGGCTAGACGCCCTCAGGGTTCAGATGCATTGGTGAAATCCAAGTGGTTATTGTTCCTAGGGGACGGGGTGGCGAGAGGTATGAAGAATAAAAAGTTTGGGGAGCATCAAAAAGCAATCCATATCAGCCCCATGGGTGAAAAATTTACCTTGGGCCACCCCTGTGCAACACTACGCTGATAAATGTCAAGTGTTAAGTATAACATAGTGTTCTGTTTACTTTCAGAATCCAAGGTGATTGCACAACAAGAATTGGTAGCTCAGTTAATAGCAGAGCGAGAGGGACTTCTGGATACTTTGTCAAGTTTCTCAACTGTCATGGAATCTGTTGAGTGGCTGTGGCAGATCATCAATGACTACATGGAAATAAGTGATGAAGGTGAGAGATAGTCCATGTGTTGCTTTTTGCTAAGAAAAATCAATATTTCATATCTCCATGTTGTCCAATGTTGCCGTATAGCATCTTCACTCAAACATAAATGTGCATAATTTGAGTGGTCCCCCCCATTGCCCTATATGTATGTTAAAATTTGGCTCTACAGATAATCACTCATTTATTGTTTAAGTCTCTAAGAGTAAAAAACATGCTTATTTCTTTCACTGTGCGTAAAAAACTGTAGAGTAATACACTTGAGTGTCTGATCTTGGCAAGAGTTTGCTTGGTATTGCATACATTCTTTGTCTATTTACAAAGAGTTAACACCACATGTGATACAACTTGAGAGATATTACATTAAACTTTGCTTACATGAGCAATCATTTGTGTTACTCATACAATGGCCTCCTGCCATTGTGTTGAGTACACAGAATTTCAATTAATATTACCCCACCTCCCCATAAATACAGTTTACCCCAATTTTGCGACTGTCCACGGTTCCCAAGAATACTGTTGCAAAATTGAAACTGATTAGTTTTGACCCCTAAATAACTCACAGAATCTAAACATGCTAATTTTTACTTCTAACAAACTAAACAATTATGTTCAAATAGCTATCCATGGAGGCTCTCTTAAAAATACAGTGGATTCTCTACCATACTAACATGTATCTATTGATTGAAATTTTCATATACTGTTTGGGGTCCCGGCAAATTGCCTGTATCAATCTTAGAGTACCATTTTGAATTTTGATTATATTAATTGTTTGCTCCTGTTGTTAAAAGTCACATTCAACTATTCTTTTACCTTGATGGAATTGAAGGTGTAAACAGTTTTAAACTAGTGTCAACAAATCTTATAGGCTGGCTTTACAGCATTTAAGTCTATCATTAAAAAATTTAACCCTTTGAAGTTTACAATGGATGTAAGCCATTTTTAGTTTCTCAATCACTCGCTGATCACTGTGATAATTGAAATAGTGATGATAAATGAAGATGTTGCAAACAAAAACACATTACCACATCAGCCTATACACGGTCGTCGCATCTTTTCTATTACTTCTACATTTAACATACGTATGGTAAAGCTGAAATAAATTTTCAACACAAGCTCACTTTCAATGCCATCTAGGAACGTTTAAATTTTTTTAGCAAATTGCTAAGTCATATTAAACTTTCAACGTATCATGTATTATACAGTACCACAGTACAGTTATAAAAATTGTTACTTTGTAGGATTTGATGTCTCAAATTACACATAGTGTATTTAGCAAACAACAAAGAGTGTGCATATCTAATAAATAACCTTTGGAAGTGGAAATTGATTTCTTTACAACAAGGATCAGAAGGGATTCAGTATGTGGTAAAGCATCACATGTGTGTCAGCAGCCATGCTAGGAAGTGATGTGCAGACATGCAGAGCGTAAACAGTAGGCATGCCACTCCTCTGGCCTGGCTGAGCTGCATTCTGAGAAAGAAAGGGGTGTGACATGAAGTATTAATTGCTTGACCAGGTAGCAGAGGGGAGAAGATAGCAGACAACAAGGAAGGGTACCCAAGCAAAAGAGACACGACCACGTGAAGAGCGAGTGAATGTTACTCGTATCAGTTTGTTCATCTGCAGAACGAAACCATCAGCCTTTAACATTGTTACATTTAAAATGTGGACAAATAAAGGCTGCTGTTTTAAGAAATAAAAGGGCCTGGAAATGCACAGTGCAGATCAGATTAGATGCAGTATCATTCAAATGTTTAAACAGTTGTAATGTGCAATGTTTATCTTCAGTCTTTGGTAGTGATTTTACAATTAAGAGACAGAAAAAATAATGTTTTGCACAACTACCAATGATTGTAATTTAATTTAAATAATTTTTATGCGGATTGATGGTTACGTGTGGAAAATGCAGCTTTCAAATGTGCTGCATTGTATTTTACGGTCGATGTGTCAGTTTCCGTGGTGCACGTCGCAGAATTCATAAAATTCGTAATGTTCATGAAGTGTGTGTTCGATTACTCTGCATAAAATAATGTTGCACATTAAATTTTAATTATAACCATAATTTGCTATAGCAATAATTTATCTGGCCATCATCAGTTGTTGGTATAAAAAATTGGTTTATGAACAGGAAGATTTAAAATTAACACTCATCACAGGATTAATTTTAACATGGAAATGTTACTAATGTTTTCTTAAATACATTATAATGAATCTGAAGGGAACACATTCTATGTTCACTGTAGAAGGGAAACTTTGTACGTACACTTGTCTTGAAATAATGTACAAAACTGATGTACCAAATTTACATACATAGAGTTCTNACAGGATTAATTTTAACATGGAAATGTTACTAATGTTTTCTTAAATACATTATAATGAATCTGAAGGGAACACATTCTATGTTCACTGTAGAAGGGAAACTTTGTACGTACACTTGTCTTGAAATAGTGTACAAAACTGATGTACCAAATTTACATACATAGAGTTCTTTATAATCTTAATAACCTGTGGGAAAACATTTTATAACTGAAATACATGCTCAAAAAAATTTGAATATTTACCTAACTCAAAACTGATGCATGCTGACAAGCAATGCATGCAGACGTCATCTCCATCCAGACCTCAACATCTGGTTTGCTGTGTGGGCGGGTGCAATATGTCTCAAAATAATAGCATATCTTGTAGTAGACAAGTTGAAAATAGTCCACGGTTTTAAGAAAAGAAAGGCAAAATTAAAAGAAATTTTTGAGACAGAAAATCTTCTTTATGTTTGTTATCTTCTCATGGTCTGTCCCCCTCCTCTTACCCCCTCTCCAACACCTTCAGTTGATGAGCGAGGCTGTGAAAACAGTCCTCCTCCTTCTTCCCGCTTAGACTATGACCCTCCAATTTCAAGCGGGTAGGTTGTCGTCTCACAGCAGGGTGGAGCTTGAGACAAATACTACAAACTTTGATAGAACAAATAGTGGAAGTTGAGCATCTTTTTCACTGATGCTTTGCTTTTCTAGATACTGTGTCCTGTTCGTGAAAAAGCTTTGGGAAAACTTTCAATGTTCACAAAGGTAAGACGTAACTCAATTGNCTTTGGGAAAACTTTCAATGTTCACAAAGGTAAGACGTATCTCAATTGTTGATACTGAAGAAAATAAATCAGAACAAACCCTCCTCCGCTGCCAACATTTTGTGTTTGTCAATTCGGAAAAAATTTATCTACAATTCATATATCAGCAGAAGTGCTGATTATGTCAACATTGGAAAATTCTACAGAAGCCGATTTAAAACGGCACAGCTCTAATTACATCTAACTTAGGTATACCGGTATGCTCAACACTAATTTGGAGGTTTTGCATTATTTTTTTTGNTGTTGATACTGAAGAAAATAAATCAGAACAAACCCTCCTCCGCTGCCAACATTTTGTGTTTGTCAATTCGGAAAAAAATTATCTACAATTCATACATCAGCAGAAGTGCTGATTATGTCAACATTGGAAAATTCTACAGAAGCCGATTTAAAACGGCACAGCTCTAATTACATCTAACTTAGGTATACCGGTATGCTCAACACTAATTTGGAGGTTTTGCATTATTTTTTTTGGATCTACGTGTTATTCCCACATATCGTATTCCTGCATTTGTTGAATTTTTCTGTCAGTCCCTTGAAATATGATACAGAGGATCCACTGTATTCTAAATTTAACTTGGATGCGGGAAAATGACAGAAATGGGAACAATGTATCGCGGTTTAACTATAGTATACTTGTTGTCTCCCCCCCCTCCCCCTGCAGTGTTTAGGTTTAAGGTACAAAGTGGTTTGTTGTTTTGTTGACATGTGAAGCTTCAGCGATGGGAAATTAACCTTACTTGCTGCAAACTAATCTTGTACTTGTTCTCAGGTAAACTGCTTGATATAAATAGCACTATTACGTGGCACTGGCTGCTCCTTTTTGTCGGCTTGTTGTACTGCATGTTGGGCGACGCTGGAATCTTGAGCCATGTGTTCACGATGACCATCTGCTTCAACCTGCTAAATATGAAAGTGTACGGCAAGGACCCTGCAGTGGAGATCCACGTCCTCATTGCTGTGGTTGCCTTCCTCAAAGCAGGTAATTGTGGCAGTTATTGTGATATATGTTATAAGCACTTTTGAAAAATTTCACTGCCCCTTCCTGCATTTATTTTAACGGGTGCACTGACTGGCATGTGCCCAGTAAAGTTAGTATTGATGATTGATGAAGAAAAAGTAGTCCAATGTCTTACTGCCGAATTAAAACTGTTAGGTAAACAATTGTGAATACTGAAATTATTTCTTCTGCTTCCTTTTTTCAGTGCATATAAGAGTAAGAATTATAATATGTATAATGACGCCGTCGGTTTGAAGACGACTTCTCTGTCAGACAAGGTTCTATTGTGCCGGTCAGACACAAGGGCTAACTAACTGGATTGACTTTATTGGCTGCTGATTGTTTCCCGGCTGCGATACAGACTGGGACGTGAGGCCTTGTAGCACGGTACAAAATCAGGTGTGGGTTGCGTGGTTCTTCACACTATTGGTGGGCACACAGACACTGGTTTACCTGCGGGGCCCGGGGTAGCTCCTGGCTCGGCTGCTGCTGCTGCTGGCTGGATCTCGGGCCCGGTCCTTGGGTGGTGGTGGTGCTGCGACTGGCTGAGTTGGTTGGTGCCTGCGGTTGGCTGTTGGTCCTGGTGTGTCTGAACCACAGGTTGGCTATACCCAATGGTAAGGGAAGTCCCTGGTGGATGTTGACAATGATGGGGTGCGGCTCGTCTGTGGTCTTGTGGGGTGACTGGGAGGTGAGGCCTCTCCAGTTGATGGGCATCTTGAGCTCGTTCCTGTGGGCATAGACTGCAGAGGGCTAGGTTCAGCAGTAGCTGCCCTCTTAGCTCTCCACTTTGCACCACTCCTATGGGTGAAGGGCATAGCGGAAGGAACTATGGTCTACCACGCTAATGAGCTCTCCACTTTGCACCACTCCTATGGGTGAAGGGCATAGCGGAAGGAACTATGGTCTACCACGCTAAGGAGCTCTCCACTTTGCACCACTCCTATGGGTGAATTTAGTCATATTTCAAAAACCATTTCGTACGAATGTTCACAATTTAGGCCTGTAACCATATTTAGGTCAGTTTTTATGACTTTTTAACAATGTCTCAGTTGACGATAGTTCTTGCGGTTATTATTTTACATTGTTTACATATTTGTTATAATAGCACATTACTATTTTGCAGTGACTGTGTTTAATCCTGTTATAACTGCAGGGGAAAGAAATGTAGTATTTAACCTATTGTTATTTATTTGTGTTGTGTTATTTCGTTAAAAGGACGGCCACAGTTGGAATAAAAATTTTAATGAAGGAACAATTAGTCCAACGAAAAGACACAGTAAATTCAAGCACGCAACTCGTATCACTTATTTTTTGTACGTAGCAACAACAAACTTAAAATATAGTGGCGAACATGCACACAAATAGCCCTACCATAACTTTTATTCCGCTCATATTTCTATGTATTGGTACCCACTGTTTTCTAGGTTTATTTCATTATTTATTTTAATTTTATTTCATTATTTATTTTAATTTTATTTCATTATTTATTTTAATTTTATTTCATTATTTATTTTAATTTTATTTCATTATTTATTTTAATTTATCTGCCTGGGCTTAGTATTTTGTTGGGGTTGTGGCAAACATTCAAATCACAGAAACGTAAGCACGTTACACAATTGTGTGTCAAACACCTAGGACAAGGTTGCAACGTTGTGATTAACAGATTTGACTTTCAAACATTTAATTTTGTCTTAAATACAGTTCACGGTTAATACGTATAAATTCCACACATTCAATATTTGCAATCACACACACACTGGTCCCACATAACATAATGGTAACAATACCTTTTCTCACACATAGTGGCCACGACGCACTTTACAGTGTATTTATTCCCACCGTGGAAAAACAGATTTATCACATCAATGTGACTTGCCTAGGTAGGTCTAAAAAACATGAGTACGAATGTGACACTTCGTTCAGAATCACACCATATGTCGGCGTCGCCAGTCGTCACTTCTGCCAACTTTGGATTTGTAACCGTCTCGCCAACACATCTAAATATATTATAATAAGTATGTATTCAAACAATAAAATCTCATTTCAGTCGTAAATTACAAATTCAAAAATCATTATTTTTGCTGTAATAAGTATGAAATATGCTAAAATTGAAAACATGTGTAATTTTGCTGCTGCAGAGGCAGTGCGAAACATCCCAAGAGAGAGAAAGAGAGAGAGCGACAAGCTGCACTCCGCCTATTGAATTTTCTTCCTCGGGCGAAATAAAACACCATGTCACTAGGGCCTACGCACAGTAAATTGCGCCGATATTTCTAGCTGTAATTATGAAATATGTTTCCTTAAGTGCTACCTACAAATTCAAATATATCAATAGGTAACGTTTAATTTACAAATAGCATACCAAAAAACTAGGTTAAACCACTATTTTAACTGAACTATTTCTTACTAGCCGTTGCCAACACATCGCTGCTCTCACTGTTTTTAATTCACATTTAATATGAAATAAATATTGCAAGTTATAGAAGATACTAAGTGAAAGTTTCATTTATTTAAGAATACAGAAGTTTACAGTTAATCACAATGGTATACAAGTTATTGAAAAAACAAGTTAACATTTTACGCCTAGGGTGATTTTTCAAATGTTTGTTTCAAAACGTCCGGAGAAACCTTGAATGGACTACAAAATTAGCACAAAATTACCAGCTGATATCATCTGCTTGCATAAGTGGGGGCCACTACATCACGGAAGAGGGCTGAAAAGGAGGAAGGAGTCCCCTATCAGGGATTTTTTCAAAAACTACAAACTATAGGTTTTGACTCTTTTATCTTAGGTCTACCTTTTCACATTGTGTAATCATATCAATAAACAATAAAATAAATTTAAATAATTTTTTTAAGAATCAGGCCTACGTTTTACATTAATGTTTTGTTTATTTTAAAATTTTACGTATTCATACTGTACAGTGTCCATCATTTTAAGTTTCCTGCAATTAAGTTAGATATTATAAAATTTATCTTACTATGTGTGCAATATTTTTATTCTTGGACTTTCTTTTTCTGTAATATATTTTTAAAACCTACAGTACAGTTACATAACAAATATTTATACAGTACTGGCCTGTACTAAGAGGTCAGAAAATATGAATAAGAGTGGGTTTTGGTATAAAAGGTGTGTTTTTAATGGTATGGGTGGGGCAGGGAAGTGAGTAATTATAGAACTCCAGCCTATCTGGCTTTCTGTTATCCGGCCTGCCCTTCCGCCACATTAGGCCCGATAGTTGGGAGTCTACTGTAGTTATAAATGAAATACTGTATTATTTATGTATAAAAAATAAATAAAAGTTCAATTTAACCAAAAATAATGTATTTTTATGTTAACACAAGTATTAAATGATTGTGATAGATGACTTATTTAGAAAACAACCAAACACATTATACATAGGGTGTGTTTTCAAAGGTGTTATTGAAAAGTGTGAAGAAACTATGAATAGACTTTATAAACGGAATAACCTCACAGTGTTTGCACCGGTAGTTCAGAATCATCCTATATTATTTATGCTGTCACAAAGTAGGGTTGTAAAAGAGAGGTTCCAACAAGTCAGCAACATGCATTGTGCTTTAAATGGCAACTGCTGTTCTTAGTTTCATGCTCAAATTATTATTTAAAAATAAAATGAGAAACAGGAATTTTTTTTATAGACATGAAGTACATATGTTTTGCGTAATTGCTATTGTACCCAACAACTCAGATCAATTGCTAAACAAAAATACAGTGCTTAAAAACTCTTCACATATCTTTGGTCAAATAATGTGA